>JAVJIF010030740.1:0-318280 GCA_038442645.1 Agave tequilana | reverse complement strand
AACCCAAGCCTAACTAAAAAAATAAGTAGACATTGGCCCTAGGGACATCTCGGACTCAATAGGAGATTATCCTAAGGGGGAACAGTGCTGGAAGTTGACTCTTGCCAAATCAGTGTCTAGGAAAGGGATAAGGGCCGAAAGCCCGAAGATTGGTGGTTATTTAATTAAGGAACGTCTTTGACGGAAAAACCTCCCACCACTCTTGCCCTGACCTGGCTGATTAACTCGTGGTCAAAGTCTGCACCCGACCTCCCGTGGACAGTCTAACCAGTTAGGAGTCGTCTAGGTCATAGGTCTACCCTAACTTAGGATAGAATTTTTTTTTCTTTTTGTTTGTTTATTTTGTTTGTTTGTTTGTGTTGGTGTGATATGGCATATAATAATATTTTTCCAACTTAATCCATATTACACACCTAACTATTTTCGGATATTACCAACCCGGCATATCATAACTTTGACCAATCTAGTGTGCCGGAATGGTCTTATCCGAATAATTATAACCCATACCCCCCATCTTATGACCATGATTTTCATACTTTCAACTCGTCACAGAGTTCATGGGGTTTCGAGTCCCCCGAGTCCAATTTCAACCGACTTGTCCTCAGTCTCCACCCAGTCCACATTCTTCAATGAGTCATACTTAGATCCACCCAGTCAGAATAGACTACCATCTATCCGGGAAATGATAAGTATGCATGAGTCCAAGCAACAATTACCATCAATCGGAGAAATGATTATGCGTGAGTCCACCGACTCACAATTTCATCACGATTACACTTCACCCTTTCAAGTCCAATCACAACACGATGCACCTATCAACTATGAAGGGATGCTTGCAGCCATGACTCAGGCTAGATTAGCCCGTGATCGTGATATAGATATGATGGTTCAATCTTTACGTTCTCACCGTTCGGCCATTTCTGATATCATTGACCACTCTCATAGAGCCGACGAACCAAGTTGCTTTGGACAACAAGATTCTACTTCAGTGCCATCATTTGAACTTGCTGAAACTCCAATTGTTGATAATTTGGCAAGTTTTTTCCTTTCCTGAAATAGAACTTGAACATGAATATGATCATGATCTCCCACTTGATGATTCAATTTTACTTCCTGATTCAATAATGACTCCAGTGTCTCCACCTGATTTCACTTTTCCGAGTCAACATTGGATCATGTTTCCAATTCATCATGATATTGAGTCACCTATAATTGATGATCATATTGAACTTGACCAATTGTGCAATTTTGAAAGTCCATGGATAAATTGGCAAGTTCTGATTTTTATAACATTGAACCCAATGAGATATGTGACCTAGATTCTCAAATCTGTGATCAAGTTCAAATTCCCGAATCATTATTGACTCCTGTTTTGTTACCCGACTTAGGTAATCTTTTAGAGTCAGTTTTGATTCCCACACCTATCATTCCTGAACTTGAATCACCAACATTAAGTCACATGCCATTGTGGGAGATGATTGTGGATTTGAGCTTAAACTTATTGATTTGGACCCACTTCCTGAACTTAGCCCGACTCCTGAGCCCTTACTTGATTTGAGCTTCTTCCCTGAGTCAGTATTCGTTCCCGCACCTATAATATCCAAGTCAATAATTCCATCTTTTCATACTCCATTTTGGGACAAGGAGGTTGACACAATTGACTCTGAAACTAATTATGAATTATGGAAATTTGATGGGGTGAAAATTTAAAAAAATGATTATACATATATTTTAGTGGGTTATAGACGAAAAATTTCTTTTGGGTTTCACCAACTACTACATTATCTTGATTGGGTAGCAACGCTTGGCCCAATTAGACCACCACCGGAACCACCCCCTAAGGTAATTTTCTGCCTTCCCTTGTTCTGTTTCATGCATATATGCATTCATTCATACATTGAGGACAATGCATGAGATAAGTGTGGGGGTGGGCTTTACTAACATACTAACATAGGTAGAAACTAACAAAAATTTGCTAAAAAAAAAAAAATCTGAAAAAAAAAATTTTAAAAAAAATGTTATAAAAAGGAAATATTTTGACTTATTTTTTGAAAGAAATCTAAGTTAGTTTAAGGATTAGGAAAATCATGATTAGGATTTCTAAAAACTTGGTCAAAATAAATAAATTGTTTAATTTTTAGGTATAGGAGAAGAAATTGAATAATTAATTAGTCTTGATTTTTACCTTAATGAAGTATGCATACCAAATGCATATCTAGAATTCTAAGACAAAGACCTTGTGCCTCATAAAAAAAAGAAAAAAGAAAAAAAAAAAAAGGAAAAAAAATTCACCAATTAAGTTGATACATGTGCCTCAAGAAGCATAAGTATTCATGCCTAAGGTGAGTAAATAAATAAAGTCCTTAGTTTTGGGGCCTAGTTCACTCGAATTTGAGTCCGCGGGGTGTTTTCTCACCTGGTGCCCTAAAGCCAACCGGTTTGGGAGTCATCGACTTTAAGTTCGCTACATGGGTGGATTAGAAAGCCTAATAAACTAAGAATATGAGATATGTATTAACACATCTAAGAGTCAATTAGTTAGGTATGAGGGCCTCAAGAAGCCTTGATGCTTACACGAAAGAAAATTAGATGAGTTATACATATTAAAAAAAAAAAAGGAAGAGAAAAAAATTAAAGAGGCATGAGAGTCCAAGTTAAGGAATTCCTAGTATAAATTCATAAGGATGCATATGATTTTTGGTAACGAAAAAGACTATATTAGAAGTTCAATTTTGACCCTTACCTAAAATGGAAAACAATTAACTTTATTAAGACTAAGTTTAAAGAATGAATAAAATGAGGATCCTAAAACTTATAGACTACTTAGTCTCTTCAATAATAATTCAAATATTTTCCTTTTTATGGATTTTGTGGGTGGGTGCAATCCGCTGAAAACCCTCACGAGACAACACTCGTCCTCTAGGGTAACCTAGGGGTTTAACGGCTTGTTGCACGTGCTAAGTGCAATCGTGATTCCTACGAAAGTGAGTTAGGTTAGATTAACTTTTCATTTCTTTTTCTTTTTCTTTATTTTTACTCGAGGACGAGCAAAAAGATAAGTGTGGGGGTGTGATTGGTAGTGAAAAGTGCATTTTTATCATCATATTTACCATCACATTTTCATATTTATTCATTTATTCTGCACATTTATTAATAATTTGTAATTTATTGTGTGCAGGCCTCGAATTCTTATTTTTATAATAAATAAAGCTTAATGAAGCCAAAAGCCCACAGTTGAAGCCCAGGTGTAAAAGTGCAAATATCAATTGTCAAAGTGCAAATACACAAAGGGCTAAAGTTGCAAATATCAAAGATGAGGGAAGGATAGACTTCTACCCAACCCTAAACTCTTGCAGATGAGAATGAAAAGAGTGCAGAGATAAGGAAATTCGTTTAAAAGAGATTGGGAGAATTCAAAATCTAGGTAACTTGATTATCAAGTTATCTCGAAATCCCAATATGAAGAGCCAGGATCATACTTCCAGAAGCAGGCGCCCACATGGACGGACCAGGTGAGGCCACGCGCCAAAGCGTGTAGCCAGATTCCACAAAAATGCCGCAAATCCGCGGCAAAATCCAAGATTCTGTGGCACTTTGGATGAATCTGAATACCAGATTTCGTGGGCAACTTCATCCGGGACTCTTCGGCCTTCTGCACCTATAAATACCCCCTGCAATGCAACGTACAGGGTCGTCCAGCGAGCCAGAGGGCCAAATCTAGGGTTTCTTCTTTAGGTTTTCTTTTCTTTTCTTTTGTAATTTTTACTTTATGTAAGTGAGGGAGATGGCTATGTTGAGGGTGACACCGATATGCTTCTCTTCTCTTCCATTGTATCAAGTAATAAAGGTAACTTTTATTTTGTTTTTATGTCATTGCTTTACTTTTCTTTTTGTTTTCTTTTTCTTTTCTACTTTATTTCTGTTGATCTTTGATGAGCATGCAAGCGATTACCGAACCACAAGTATAACAAATCTTGGTGGTGCCAACGATATTCCATGGAGATGTTCTCCTCCTCGAGGCGTATCAATTCATACTTGCCCAAGGCTTGATGATCTAATGCGAACAGCGGACTGAGATTGATCCCATGGTTTATGCGTTCAACGCCTCCGAAATAAGGTAGAAAGTGTTAGGTTTTCACATATTTTCTCCAACCAAGGTTAGTTTTCTTTTCTTTTCTTTTATTCTATTTTTGTAGATTAAATCACTATCTCCCAATTCTTTCTTTTCCGATTCATCGTAAATACCACCTTCTTTCTAACATAACTAATATTCTCGTATTAATAACTAAAAAAAAAAAGAGATAACTTGCTTAACGCTTCCATCGCAGTCCCTCCCTGAGGATCACGACCCGCATAGCCTTGCTACCGCGGATTAGTATTGAGCACCTCGCACACCTTTAATTCTCAGATCTAATATTCATATTTTGTGTGCAAGAAAACTCAGTCAACAAATTGTGGTGAGTATTCCTGCCTGTCACAATTTGTGGTTTGTGTGCACGCATATGTGAAACTTGTTTCTTTTGAAACATGGATCCAATCGTGTGTGGTTCATGGCACATTGTCTCAAAGTGGAGCCCAAACAATCAACACTTTTCTTCAATATGCAAATATCATTTTTAATACTTGAAGATAAAGTGCAGCATGCAATTGAAATACTAGATGGTGAAGCAATATTAGCATGGCAAACATGTGAGAAAAATCATTTTTCAAAAAATATCCTTTGAAACCAAATCTAGCTCTTTTGAAATTGAAGCAATTTTATTTTTAAAGATTGATTCTCTTTTAAAACAATTTCAAGTTTTGAAGTCAAAGTCTCATTTTTTTCAAAACAATGTCACTATCATTTTATTTTTCAAAGTTTTGTTTTCATTAATAGCAAGTTCAAGTTGAGATTTCAATGAATCTCTTTCATTTGAAATTTCATCCCTTTCTTGCAAAGCCAAATTAAGTTTTGAAAATAAATCCTTATTTTCTTCTTTTATTTTAAAAGTTTTCTTTTCAAAACTTTATATTTTCTAGCAAGTTTTCACATACAATAGATAGTTCTTCATTCAAGGCATGGGCATCCATAATATCATCTCCTGAAGAACTAGCACAATCATCTAAATGAGTTTCTGAGTTTACCTCAAGGGAGTCATTCTCTTGGACCATGTAGCAAGTTTGCTCGGACTCATTCACCAAGGGTTCTTTCTCCACATAGTTCATCGTTTGTAGCGCGGGGAGATCAAAGTGTTCCACACTGCAAAAGCAGAATCACTATGAGAAACTATAAACAAATACTCTTTGCTTAGAGTGCGCCTAAGTGCCTCTAGGGCTTGTGCATTGGCCTCTATATGCTTGTTATTACCAAGATAGAATTTATTGATAGTAGCAAGGTAAACATGCAAACCTAAGGCTTTTAAATAGGCACTCATCTTAAGCTTCCATATATCGATGTTAGAAACATCAAACATAGGAGGGGCAAGAGAATCCATGAGTGTGCCTAAACAAATATGTGTGCAAATGTAAAAATAGATTAGCTAACCAAGATCTCACTCCTAGGTTGTTAAACCTAATATCAGGAGCATAGGTTCTAATACCAATTGAAAATACACCTAGAGGGGGTGAATAGGTGTAAGGCTAATCTAATGATAAATGTTGCGAAATTAAAAACTAATTGCAACATACTAACTGTAACCAAAGAGTGTAGTCGAATTTTCGGTGAAGGGCTTTGAACTATCTCCTCTAAATTTCTCTAAATAAGAGTTGAGGTGCTATATGAAGCTCTCTTGGTTCAACACTAGTGAGGCACACACAAACAATACCAAGTATATATATGATATGAGCAATATGAATCAATGTAAGATATAAAAGAGAGAGTTTAGAGATAGTGGATCAATCGCAAACACCAAGATATGTTTCGAGGTTCGAGCCATTGCTCTACGTCCCCGCCTTCACACAGAAGGATTTTCATTATAAGTCCCCACAGGACCTCCCACACAGGGAACCTCCACTGAAGATTTGGCAAATACAAAGTAGGAGTATACAACTCCTCTCTCCAACAAACACAACCTCTACACAAGAGGCAAGACACAACAACAATCACCTCTCACTAGAGGGATAAGGCACTAAGCCAAACAAAGATCACCTCTACACTTAGAGGGATAAGGCACAAAGTTAAAACTCCAATAATCACCTCTATACTAAGAGGGATACCAACGAACCCAAATCTCCTCCACAATCACCTCTACACAAGAGGGATAACACAAAGCAAAGAGAATTACAACACTTAGTGGCTAAACAAACCACAAACCAATTTTCCCGCAAAACAAAGATCCTATAGATAGGATAGAGATGATAGCTCAAGTGTGAGAAAATAAAGTGTTTGGAATGAAAATAATAAAGAAAACACTTGAAAAAATCACAAGATAGATATTGAAATGAAGATCAAAAACCAATTCCCAAAGACTCTCTTTTTTCTTGATTTTTCGAACACTTTAAAAAAAATAAATATAAATCTTTTTTACACAAAACTCTTTAAAAACTTGTTATTAAACACCTGTAAAGATGAGAAAAATTGCTCTCTAAAAACTTGTATAAAACAACTCAAGAAAAGGCATATATATAGCCTCCAAAAATTTCTGCCGGTTGGCAGCAGGAAAGGGCAAAAATGCCCTTCCGGTCGACCGCCCGGTCGACCGGCACAACGGTCATATTTATGACCATTGTGCCTTCGGTCGACCGCCCGGTCGACCGCC
This sequence comes from Agave tequilana, assembly GCA_038442645.1. Taxonomy (NCBI): domain Eukaryota; kingdom Viridiplantae; phylum Streptophyta; class Magnoliopsida; order Asparagales; family Asparagaceae; genus Agave; species Agave tequilana. Next base: position 311,543 of record JAVJIF010030740.1, on the reverse strand, counting down.
AGCACCCGAGAGTGGGGTGCTCTCAGTCGATCGACTGCACGGTCGACCGGTCGTTGTGGTTGGCCTTTGTGCACGTTTCGTGCACATCGATCGACCGTTCCGATCGACCGACCACTGGTCTGGTCAACCGGCTCGGTCGACCACCAGCTAATCTGGCTGGGGATTTTGGGTATTGAAAACTTGTCTTTTTAATTTCAATTAAATCTCATAAAATCACATAAATTCTACAAAAATAAGTTCTTATAAGATCGGATAACAAACATGTGTGATCAAAAATCAACACATATTACAAACTATTTGAATTATTTTTGTGATATTAAAATTTGGCTTAAACACAAATCGGTATTTTCCAAAACTTAGATTTTTGAAATGGAAAACTGTTTTCTCCAAAACTCATATGGATACAAAAATATGGTATTGAAATAAATTTGAAGCATATTGTATATGATAGAATCCAATATACATATAAGATATATATCTATATTTTTGATATGAAATCCAAAACCGGTTAAATGAAACCAATAAACTAAAAGCTTGTGTGTGTGAACTTAAGCATATCAGTACTATCTACCTTTACACAAGATCTATACATTCTAAACTAAACAAACCAAAGTCTTCTTGTCTCCAAGCCGACTCGATCCAAACATGACCAACGAGCTTAACTCCAACCGAGTGCTAGATGCGAGCTTGACGCTCGAGCTCTTGAATCAACACGTATAAACTCCAAAACTCCTTTATTAAAGCTAAACACCTACTAATATCTTGGTCAATCACTAAAACTAATTAAGCACAAGATCATTAGTAAACTATAACTACATGAGTTAATCATCATCAAAACTAGAGTGATGGGTCTCTGGGCCAAAGGCTCTTTTGGGTCTTCTACTCATGTTTTCATCCCTTATAAATAGTGGGATTATAGAAAACTCAAACACAAGGATTTTAAAGTTTAGATCAAGTTTTTATAAGTTTACATCAAGATTTAGCTTTTTCTTAAAAGATTTCTTTTGAGCCAAATTTTCATATTCTTGATTTTAGCTTGAGCCTTCCCTCTACAACTCTACAAGCTATTTTTATCACACAATCTCAAAAAGCTTCACCTTCTCATCTTGGTTATAGGATTTTGCTTGTGAGCCTTTTATGATCAAGTGAAGATCACTAATTTTCTTCTATTGAGAAGTTGTAGAGTTTGTGACCTCAAGTGAGCTAGTGAGCTCTGTGTTGGTGATGCGGCACCATGAGAGAGGACTTATTAGTCCATTGAGTTCTAATGAGAACTTATAACGGTTGACGTTCTAGTGAGATCGGTCATAGTGAAAAAAATTTATAGTGTTGAACGCAGGGATGTAGAGTAGTGGCTCGAACCTCGAAAAATATCATCATGTTTACGATTGCTTGGTCTCTCGCTTCACTCTACTCTCTCTTTAATTACTTGCACTCTTATATTGTTTTCTTATTTGCAAGTATTTTTTAAAGTTGTGATTGGTATTTGCTAGGTTACTAGCAAGTAAATTTTAATTCTGCATTATATGCCATTTATTATAGCCATCACCTATTCACCCCCTCTAGGTGATTTACAGGGAGATCGGGGGGAGGCAGGGGAGGGGAAGGTTGGGGGGAGGAGAGGGGGTGGCCAGGGCAGGAGGGGGTCACCGACGAGGAGGGAGGCGGGGGGAGGAGGTGTTGTAACACCCTCGTTTCCGGAATACATACTTAGATACATATTCAAATTTTTCAATCGTATTTTGATTTACTTTTCACATTTTGTTTTTGTTTTATAATTACTTATGTGATTGTTTTACATTGGATTCGAATTCGTGGACTAGGAGTCAGCCCTAGTCTTAACTGGGGACCCGATGCTGTATATCGCTCAATTTGGTCTTTCTGTTATTTAGATTTGACCGGTTTCAGTTTCAAGCATCATTTTCCAATATTTTAATTTTTTCATGATTTTTTGAAATTTTTTCGAATTAAATTGCAAAATCTTCGAAAACAGTATTGACGTGTATTGCTAGTCGATTCCAGGATTTGTAGTTTACAAACATAGTTGAATTTCTAGAATCCGCTTTTATATTATCTTTTAGAATCACATTTCAACTTTTATGCATTTTGGAGATTTTTCAGAATTTATCAAAATTTGTCTGGATTTGGTGTCGACCGATATTGCCGGTAGATTCCAAGATTTTTTTTGAAAAAGATATTAAATTTCTTGAATCTGATTTCACCATGTTCCTTATTATAATATTTTCTATTTTTGAGAATTTTTTGAGACCCTTCCGGGTTACTCTATTTTTCCAGCATTTTCGGTTTTTCCAATATTTTTCTTAGATCCGAAGTTTTTTCTATATATTTTCTTTTCTTTTCTTTATCTTTCCCCCATTTTTCTCATCCACTCCTTTTTTTCTCTTTTTTTCTTTTTCTTTTCTTTTTCTTTTTCCTTTTTTCTCCACCACACAACACCTCAAAATATCTTCTCCCCTTTCTATTTATTCCTTGTCCCTTTTTCTTTTCTATTCCTCTTCTTTTCTTTCTTCTCCCCAGGCCAGTGACCACAACACCGAGCTCTTCCTCCTTCCTCTCCTCAAAATTCTCTTTTCTTCTTCTTAAATTTTCTCTCTCTCTCTAAATTCCTCACTCACTCTCCCTAATCTCTTTCTCTCTCTCACTAATTTCACCTCTCTCACCATCTCCCCTCTCTCCACTTCAAGCCGGCGCCACCACCTAGGCACCTCCCACCTTGCCACTAATGCCACCATGGCCGGCGGTGGCCGTGGAGACCTCTCCTCTTCCCCCAAACTCTCTTTCCATCTCCACCTTCTCCAAATACCAACAATACTAACATCTTCTCCCTCCTCTTCCACCATCACAGTCGCCGCCACCATCATCCTCAAAACCACCCATCTCCTCCACTATCAACAATATCCTCCTTCCTCCCCATCTCTAAATCCACCATCTCCCTCACTAATTTCATCTCCTCCATCAAAACCCATCTCCATCTCACCTCCAAATCCAACAACAACCAAACCCCTCAATTCCTCCATCCCCTCTCCCTGGGGCCTTGGCTGGCGACCTCCTCCCCTGGCCAACAACCGGCGCACCACCTGGCCGGCCAGGCCACTGACCGTGGCCTATTCTCCTTTCCTTTCTCTCTCTCCCCCACTCTTAGTTTCTCTCTAGATTCCCTTTCTCTTGCAGTCTCTCTCCCCTTACATGTTTCTCTCTTCTTTCTCTCTCCTCTCTCTTATTCTCTCTTCATAATAATAATATATTTTAATATTTATATTGGTAGCCCTGTGCACGTGTTCTTGGGATATCGGATTGTGTGACATTTTTCAGAGATTTATAGGCGAGTGTTCTCACCTTCTCATTGGGTGTCCCCGCTTGACAGGTTGACTATATTTTGGAGAATTATGTATTTTAGCCCCAGTTATATTGTATTCCTAATGTGAAATTGTATTATATATACGTGTATCAGTATTTGTATTGTAAATGTATTATACCTGTGATGAATGCTTATACAGAGTAGTTTACTTTCTATATATATGACATGTCTGTGATGTTGTCTATTACTTTATTATATGCGTGTGTTTGACAATAACACTCCTGCAGGTACTACACCCAGTCTTCAGGCTGCGTTCAGCCTCGGGCTTTTTATACCAAACTTTCGAGTTGCGTTTAGCCTTCAAGCTCTCATGCTTTCCTAGTAAGTTGATTAGTCTCCAAATATGCGTATTTCATATCACAACTTCACATTTATTCTGAATAAAATTTGTTAATAATGGCTTTCTTGTGTGTTCTAGGTCCAAGGCATGAAGTGAAAATGAAGCCCAAAACTTTCGTTTATTTGGGAATTTTTAGAACTTAGAAGAAGCCCAAGCTTTGAAGACCAAATCTGCTAAATCTGAATGTAGAAAATCAGAAACCAACAAGAAGAACAGGGATAAGCATGTGCGGCGCCAGTAAGGCCGAGGAAATGCGGCCCGGGCTATGTTTCTGTGGCATTACAGAGGAGCCACGCGTCGAGTTTTGACGCGTGGCCCTTTTGGCTATAAATATCCCCTAGTTGACATATTCAGAGAAAGAGGAAGGTTTTAGGATAGATTTCTTCTCTTTAGTGTAGGTTAGTTGTTCTTCTTTTTTCTTCGTTTAGATCTTGTAAAAGTTCAAACAGTGATTCTTAGGATGAAAGTTAGAGTTTTTGTAATAGATGGTGACACTCTATGAAAAGTTCTCTCTTTATCTACTTATTTTCTTCTCTCTAATCTTTTACATGCTTAGCTAATTTTCTCTTATGACGTTTTCTCTTATAACATCTAACTACAAACCACTAACTTGCTAACTACTTACTTGATAATCTGCATGAATCTATTAGGCTCTACTTGGCCTTGCTCTTGCAAGAGGATTCTAACACTCTAACATCTTAACTCTCTAACAAGCTAACATTACTTTATTTCATTCTTGTTTAGTGTAGTTTTAATAGTTTAAGTGTAACTTGCACTTGTTTATTTGAGTTTAGATGTAATAAGTGATCTTATGGGTCATGCCTTGTAAAGCTCTTAAAATCAAGGACTAGTGACGGCCAAGGATACGTGAGAGGCAGCTATCACTAAGAGGTTAGCATATCGGTGAAGCATTAGTAGTTAGTAGTTATGAGTTTTCTTCTATTTTTATTTTGTTTTAGAAATAATTTCAAAATCATAAATACCTTCTCTTCAATGTTTTTGTCTTTGTTTTCACCGTACTCTTCTCTTTTCATTATTTATTTTTATTCTTTTGATTCTTTGAAACATAAAAGGACTGTTAACACACACGTGAACATACCATTATTGCTTCTATTGCCTTTCGTCCTTGTGAATTCAACCCATTTGGCCTCTCTGCTATAACGGAAGTATCGAGGAAGCTAAAGCACACACACTTTAATTTCTGATTTCAAAATACACACTTCTCGTGCACGATTTTCCAGCGATCATAGGCGAGTCTAGTGCATAGCTCATTCCTATAACACTGCTCGAGTGTAGTTATGTTGTGAGCGATAGTTATACGTTATCGTGACATCGTCACGAGCGGTAACTACGACGAACATGATGGCCTCTAACGTTGTAGGCTAGCCTTGCTCTAGCTTATCTAGCTTCGCTTGTTTGATCGCTAGCCATTGCCTCTCATTTTTTGTTATCATGTTTGTGTGCGTGTCTGGTATTAACCGTGCAGGTACCCTTGTAGAGTCTCGGGGTTTCTGCCCACTTTCGGGATGGCTACCCAATAGGTATTGGGTCTTGCACCCTTATGGGTTTCGTGGTAACTATCAAGAGTGTGCTTAGACCCCAGGCTTACTTTCGACCCTTTGAGCTCTCTCCCACTTCCTCAAAGAGGAGCGTGCTTAGACCGTCAGGTCTCTTGGTGATCGGGAGAAAACCGCGCACAAAAAGTGTATGTTTTGAAATTGACATTTAAAGTGTGTGCTTTGGCTTCCTCGATACTTCCGTTATAGCATAGAGGCTAAAATGAGTCGAATCCATAAGGATAGGAGGTGATAAAAGCTTACACGGTATGTTCACGTGTATGTTAACGGTTCTTCAAAGTTTTAAAGAATAAAAAGGAAAGAAAATAAAGAATGAAAAGAGAAGTACGGTGAAACACGAACAAATGGGAACATAGAAAAGAATGTTCTTATGATTTTTGAAATATTTCTAAAATAAGGTGAAAAAGAAAGAAAACCCATGGCTACTAACTACTAATGACTCCACCAACACGTTAACCTCTTAGTGATAGTTGCCTCACATGTATCATTGGCCATCACTAGTCCTGGTTCAAGAGCTTTTCAAGCATGACCTATATGTAACTCATCACAACCCAACTGAATAAAACAAGAGCATGCTACACTTAAACCATCAACACTAAAAGTAAGCATGGAGTAAAGTAATGTTAGCTTGTTAGAGAGTTAGGAAGTTAGAGTGTTAGATCCATCATCATGAGCCATCAATGGCTCTTGCAAGAGCAAGGCCAAGTAGATGCTATTAGATTCATATGGATTATTATAAACTAGTTGGTGGTTAGTAGTTAGTTGTCATTAGAGAAAAGACTAGCTAAACATGTAAAAGAAGTTAGATAGAAAACAAAGAGAGGTAAAGAGAGCACCTTTCATAGCTTGTCACCTTCTATTACAAGCACTCTTACATTCCACTCATGTATCACTCTTTCTCCTAATACAAGATCAAAAATAAATGAAAAATATAAAGTGGAAGAAGAAGAACTAACCTAACCTAAACTAAACTACAATATGAAATGAAAAACTACCCTAAAGTTTGTATATCCTTTGCTCTGAAACCCTAAGGGGGTATTTATAGGCACCAGGGGAACGGGGGCCAGGGGACAACCCCTGTCCCGAAGCCAACCACGCGCCGCGGCCACATGGCCGCGGAAACGCAGCAAGAGCCACGTTTTCGCGGCCATGTAATGGCCGCGCACGCGGCGCTTCGAGCCGCGCGCTGTCCAATCTGTTTCCTGTCAGGTTCTGATCCCGGTTTCTGGTTTGCAGCCCCTGGTTTTGACAGAATCAGCCTCCTAGGTTAATGGCTATCTTAATAGGCTTTTAATCACCAATTAAATGGTGATTTAGGATCTTCTTCTTCATTGCATACCATGGACCTAGAATCAAGCAAGCAAAATTTTATTAGCAGAATTAATACGAAATAAATGTGAAGATGTGATAAAAATTATGCAAAATTGAAGACTAATCACACCCCCACACTTATCTTTTGCTCATCCGAGCAAAACAAAAGAAAGAAATTATTACACCACTTTCGTAGGTGACACGATTGCACTGAGCATGTGCAACAAGCCGTTAAACCTCTAAGTTTTTCCTAGAGGAGGAGTTTTGTCTCCTGAGGATTTTCAGCGAATTACACCCACAAAATCCGTAAAGAAAGAAATCAAATGTTAGTATTTTGAAATAGAGAAAAGTGTTGAAGTATTTTTTATGAAAATATAAGTGATCCAAGGTCATAGGTTAACCAGAAATTAATCTTCCTTAAACTAAATCGAAATGCAAAATCTTGTTATAAATTAAATGTAAGAATTTAAAATTGAATTGACTCTTTGATCTTTCATAAAACACTTAGAAAAATATGGACTTTGTGAACAGTGAAGATTTTTGGATATCGACTCTAACTTTCATGTCATTTGTTTATATTATTATATATATATAATTTTTTTCTTTTTCTTCTCTTAGTTTTCTTAGGCTTTCTTATTTACCCGGGTAATGAGCCTTTAGTCGCTGACTCCCAAACCAGATGATCTTAGGGCACCAAATGAGAAAACATCCCTCGGACTTAAGGACTCGAGTAAATAAGGCGACAAAACTAAAGGGGATTATCTATTTTTTTATCCACCATTTTAGGTGTGAATAAACATGCTTCCTGAGGCATAATTACCCAACTTCAATAAGTGGTTTATTATCATAATAATAATAATAATTTTTTTATATTTTTTTATGGCATTTTTAGTCTTTGTTTCAATCTCAAAAATTGTGTAAGTGTGGAGTGCATAAATCTAAGGCAAAAAATTCAAGATCATATTATCTTTTCAATTTTACTTTCTTATCCTAAAATTTAAACAAGATTTATTATTTTGACTCGGTTAAAATTTCATAATTCTAGGTCTTTTAATTCCTAAGATAATCTTAATTTTCTTAAAATAAAACAAAACTATTTATCTTATTTCAAAAAGTTTTGTAAAAAGAAAAGAAAAGAGTTTATATAAAAGATTTTTTAATTAAAAAGAAGTGTAAAAGAAAAAAATGTAAAACTAACTATGTTAGTAAACCCTCCCCCACACTTATCTCATGCATTGTCCTCAATGCATCGTGAATGTGTATATACATGAAACAAATGGGAAGAGAAGGAAAATTACCTCATGGTGGTGGTTCCGGTGGTGGTCTGATTGCGCCAAGCGTTGCTACCCAATCAGGATAATGTGGATCTTGAAGGAACCCATCAGTGACTTCTCTAATGCGACCCAATAAAAGAATGATTGATTGAATGATCGTATTTAAAAATTTATCCCTATCTAATTTTCAATTTTCAAAAATAATTACTGAGTCATTTTTGTCAACATTCTTGTCCAACAATGAAGTATGATTTTGAGAGATGATTGATTGGCACTCAAATGGAATAAGAACAAAACCGATACTGACTCGAGAAGTTGACTCAGATCAAGTCGAGAGTCAATAATTAGGGTCCAAACTAAAGAATTGATGTTCACACACTGTCCCCATTAATGAAGTGTGATCATGAGAGATTGGTGATTTCATTTCACGGTGTACAAGTACAGGATTCAATGTTGACTCCGGAATAGAGAAAAAAATCTGGTAAGGATACCGAGTCATTATTGAATCAAAAAGTGAAATGGAATGATCAACTTGAGGTTTAGGATCACTTTCAAGCTCAAGTTCAATTTTGAGAAAAGGATAACTTGCCAAAATGTCAAGGTGGTTTTAAGATTTTGGGCAAGTTCAAATGGATGTAATGAAATTGAATCTTGATTTTTATCCACAGAAGAAATGTGAATGGGTGAAATGATCGAGTCAAGTTCAGGAATGATGGGAATCAAAACTGACTCAAGAACGTCACTTATTTCAGGTAACACTACATGAGTCGATATTGATTCAAGGAATGGACTCGAATCGCTAACTTGAAGCTCAGGTTCACATTCATCATCAATTTCAGGAAATGGATAACTTGCCAAAGTATCAGGAATTAGATGTTGGTCAAGTTCAGGTTGGTATGATGAAATTGAAGCTGGATTTCCAAAATGGCAAGATTCTTGAGTCATATGAATACCTGATGGATATGGGAACTTATTCATATGTTGAATTATTCACTCGGTCTCTTGCACAAATTCCATAGTTTTTTTCCCACAATGATTTTTCTTTGATTGGTTCTGGAAAAAAAACTATATGAATGTTGGAAATTTTGTGGACATGATGAGGCCATATTGTTTTCAAATTATTTTTGGGCCTCTATCGCTTCTTCCAAAGCCCTTTGCAATGATGATTTTTCTTCAATTGGTGGTTCAGAAAAAGGAGGATATGAAGAAAAATCGGGGAATGGAAATGGTGGACAATGTGGTTGATAATTTGACTTGGGGGAGGTGAATCCCCATTGACTCTGTGAAGAGTTGAAATTATTTTGAAAATCTTGATTATAGGATTGGAGATATGGGTCATATTGAGTCGGATAATCCCAACTCGGCATATATGGTTAGTTCATGTTGTACAAAGCTGGGTTGGAGTTATCCGAGTCAAATGAGGTCAGAGTAAAATATGGATTTATATCATGATTGAAAGAATTATTGTTGTTAAAATCCATTTCACAATTACAAAAAAGAAAGAAAACAAACAAACAAACAAACAAACAAAAAATAAATAAAAAGAAAAAAAAACAAGCCTATACTAGGGTTGACTTAGACCTAGACGACTCCTAACTGGTTAGACTGTCCATGGGGGGTATATTGTCGGAAGCTGACCACAAGTTAATCGGTCAGGTAGGAGCAAGATCAGTGGGAGGAATCCATGCCGGAGCAATAGGCCTAATTATGCCAAACCACTATTCTTTGAGGTTCGCCTCTCAATTCCCAACCTTAGACACCGATTTGATAAGAGTCAACTTCTAACAACTTTCTCCTTATGTCAATCTCTTAAATGAGTCTGAGATGTCCCTAGGGGCAACGTCTAGCAAATTTTATTTAGGCTTGAGTTGTGTGAGTGGGGAGGTAATTTTTGGGCTAAGGGAGGGTAATGATTTTCCCACCTTATGTTGTATTGGGTGTTGCCCTTAAGTTAAATTTGTGCAAGTGTGCAATATAGATAAGAATGAACACAAAAAGGCGAGTAAATTACTAAAGTGTTTGTCCTATGCTATATACAATACCATATGTGTACCTCCTATCAATATCACAACAACACAAGAACAAAATACAATATATTGGAATGAAAATTGACACGTGCCTAGATGCAAATGTCTAAACCGTTTTAAATCATCCAATTTTTGTATTTTAGTTCTTAAAATTATTTACAATATACAGGTAATATAAAAAAATTAGCAGCATAGTATATGAATGTACAAGAATTTACCCAACCACATAAGAGAAAGTGTGGACTTCTGCAACGCTAAAAATTTAACCTGCACACCAAAAACAAAGAAGAAAAGTTAACAAAAACGTGAAATCAAACCGTTCCCATCCCCGGCAACGGCGCCAAAATTTGATCGGGGGAAAACCGCGCACAAAAAGTGTATGTTTTGAAATTGATATTTAAAGTGTGTGCTGTTGCTTCCTCGATACTTCTGTTATAGCATAGAGGCTAAAACGAGTCGAATCCATAAGGAAGGGAGGCGATAGAAGCTTACACGGTATGTTCACGTGTATGTTAACGGTTCTTCAAAGTTTTAAAGAATGAAAAGGAAAGAAAATAAAGAATGAAAAGAGAAGTACGGTGAAACACGAAGAAGTGGGAACATAGAAAAGAATGTCTTTGTGATTTTTGAAATATTTCTAAAATAAGGTGAAAAAGAAAGAAAACCCATGGCTACTAACTACTAATGACTCCACCAACACGCTAACCTCTTAGTGATAGTTGCCTCACATGTATCATTGGCCATCACTAGTCCTTGGTTCAAGAGCGTTTCAAACCATGACCCATATGTAACTCATCACAACCCAACTCAACAAAACAAGAGCAAGCTACACTTAAACCATCAACACTAAAAGTAAGCATGTAGTAAAGTAATGTTAGCTTGTTAGAGAGTTAGAAAGTTAGAGTGTTAGATCCATCATCATGAGCCATCAATGGCTCTTGCAAGAGCATGGCCAAGTAGAGGCTATTAGATTCATGTGGATTATATAAAGAAGTTAGACTAGTTGGTGGTTAGTAGTTAGTTTCCATGAGAGAAAAGACTAGCTAAACATGTAAAAGAAGTTAGATAGAAAACAAAGAGAGGTAAAGAGAGCACCTTTCAAGCTTGTCACCATCTATTACAAGCACTCTTGCATTTCACTCATGTATCACTCTTTCTCCTAATACAAGATCTAAAATAAATGGAAAATACAAAGAGGAAGAAGAAGAACTAACCTAACCTAAATTAAACTATAACATGGAATGAAAAACTACCCTAAACTCTGTATTGAAGGTACACCTAGAGGGGGGTGAATAGGTGTACAGCTAATCTAGTGAACTAAATGCGAAAAAAAAACTTAATTGCAATCAACACTTAATGCAACCAACGAGTGTAGCCGAATTCCCGGTGAAGGGCTCTGGACTAACTCCTCTTGATTCCTCTGAATAAGAGTTGAGGCGCTATATGAAGCTCTCGTGGTTAAGCACAAGTGAGGCACACACAAACAAGCCAAGCATATAATATGAATGAGCAATATAAAATGATGCAAGGCACAAAAGTAAAGAGAGAGAGTTAAGAGTCAATGGATCAAACGCAAACAACAAGATGTGTTTCGAGATTCGAGCACCCAGCTCTACGTCCCCGCCTTCACCGAGAAGGATTTTCAATCCACTAACTTGTTCACAAAGGACTCCCACACAAGGAACCTCCATCGAGGATTTGGGGCAATACAACGGGGAGTTCACAACTCCTCTCTCCAACCAATACAACCTCTCACAGAGGCAAAACACAACTAACTCAATCACCACCTCACACAAGAAGAGGGGTAGGCCCTTAGCAAAACAACCACAATCCACCTCTTCACCAAGAGGGATACAAATCCAAACTCCACCTCTCACTAGAGGGAGCAAACCACAATCTCAACCTCTACACTTGAGGGAGCTAACCACAGCCCAAATCAACCTCTATCCAAGAGGGATATCACAAATGAAAGGGCATAACACTTGGTGGTATATCTCAACCACAAACACCTTCTTCTCCACAAAAACAAGGATCCTATAGAAAGGATGAATGACAGAGTGTGGAAAACCAAGAGTTTGGAAACAAAAACACAAAGAAAAGTATTTAGGAAAACAACTTGTATTTGATAGAAATGAAGAACTAAGCAAATATCCCAAATCCAAATTTTCTTTGATTTTTTCAAACCCTAAAAACAAATGAAGATGAAAACTTTGAAGCTCTAAAAACTCTTTTTGAAACTTGAATAAAACACTAGAAGAATGTAGATTTTTGGCTCTTAAAAATCTTAGGGAAAAAACACCTCAAATGGGATATAAATAGGCCTCCAACAAAAACTAGCCGTTGGGCTGATTTTCAGCCTTGGCGGCTGGCGGTCAACCGGTCGACCGCCAACGGTCAAAAATTTAACCGTTGGAGCCTCCGGTCGACCGTCCCAATCCAGAGAGCAATTGCTCTTGCTCTCTGGCCGGTTGACCGCTCGGTGGACCGTCCAAGCCTTACGGTCGACCGGTCGGTCGACCGCCCCCACCCGAGAGTGGGGTACTTGCAGTCGGTCGACCTCCCGGTCGACCGGCCCAAGTGGCTGGCCAGCGTGCACGTTTTGTGCACGTCGGTCGACCGGTCTAGTCAACCGACTCTGGGTCCGGTCGACCGTCCGGTTGACCGCCAGAACCTGGCAGGCAGCAATAAGGGACAGAAAACCTGGTTTTTAATATCCTAAAAAATCTCATAAATTCTCTAAAAATTTACAAAAATAAGTTCAGTATAATACTTTGAAAATCAAACATGTGTAAAAAATTTCAACACAAATTTCAAACTTTTTGAACCATTTTTGTGTTATGGAAATGTTACCGAAAACCAAAATCCGTATTTTTCCAAACTTGGATTTTTGAATTGAAAATACATTTTGTTCAAAACTCATCCAAATACAAAAACATGATACTTAAACACTTTGAAGCATGTTGCATATGGATATAATCCAATATACATGAAATAGATATATATCAATGTTTTTGACTTTAATTACAAAAATATGTTTTGTTTAAAACACAAAACCTAAATACATGAATAGGTATGTCAAACTAAGTTTATTAAGATATGAAGCATACATGTATATAGAATGAATCTAATATACATAAAACCAAGTAAACTTGTTTTGAATCTATCTATTCATGAAACCAAGATCGGTTAAACCAAAAACCGAAAAACCAATAAACATAAAAACTTAAACAAGTGTGTGTGTTGTGAACTTGAGCATATCACACTATCTAGTCTTTACAAATGGATCTAAACACAAAACTAAACTATGTACCGAAGTCTTCTTGATGAACTCCGTCTTCAAGCCGACTCGATCCAAACCGTGATCCACCGAGCTTGACTCCAACGAGTGCAATATATGATCTTAATGCTCGGGCTCTTGAATCACCATGTGAGAAGCTCCAATACACCTTTGTTGAAGCTAATCACCTATTAATATCTTGGTTAAGGATCTGAAACTAAACATCACAAGATTATTAGTAAACATAACTACATGAGTTAATCATCATCAAAACTAGAGTGGAAGGCCTCTGGGCCAACAATCTCCCCCTTTTTGATGATAACAAAACTCATGGAGTTATATATGCATGGATTAAAGTTAAGCTTCAAAGAAGCTCCCCCTTAACACATGCATAACAATAAACAATAAGATATGCAATAAATACTAAACATGACTATGCATAAAACAATGAAATGAACATGCTCTTGATACCAAACTAAAACATGAATATGCATAAACATGCTCTACCAAACTTTTAAAATAAATTCTCTTTTTCCTTTTTTTTAAATACATGCTCTTGATACCAATCAATTAAAAAATTAATCAATCAATAGAAGCTCTTGATATCAAAAAAATGAAAACTCAACTATATGCATATAAAAACTCAAATACATGCATATAAACTCAAATACTTCTCCTCCTTTTTGTCAATCATCAACAAAGGGGTCAGAGAAAATACTGTTCTCCCCCTTTTTGTCAAAAACAAAAATCAATAAAGGGGTGACATTAAACAAATCAATAAAAAGATATATGCGATATACATTCATGAAGAGGAAGATGCTAAGTTAACTTCCTTACATATATGCATTACATGAAGAAGGGATGACAAGCCCTAACTCACATAACGCATAATATGTAATGCATAAGAGGAGATGTGAAGCTCCCCCTACACACGTGTATCGCATAAAGAAGAGTTATCAAGCTCCTCAATATAAGATACACTCAACATGAATCTATATATAGAAGAGATGTTAAGAGAAGAAATGTTAAGCTCCCATTGCATATAGGCAATCAAAACATTTTTAATTTTCTTGATACCAATTGAAAGTAAACAAATAAACATCTTGATACCAATTGTAAGTATTTTTCATTTTGAACATATGATACCAAATTAAAATCAAAATCATTTTTCATCATAAAGTATGGGAGTGGAAAGCCAAAGGTAAACAAAATACCAATAGAAAGATGAAATATGAATTTTCTCCCCCTTTATGAAATACCAACTAAAATGATGCATAAGCTTGTATTAGGATACCAATTGAAAACTAATCAATTGAAGCATGATAGATATTAAAAATCAAGCTTAGCATAACCAAAATTTGTGATATCCTTGAGCACAAATTAAACATATATGAGTATACAAAAAGAATATCAATATTGATACCAATTGAAACGATCCAATGATACCAATTGAAATAATAATAAAATCAAGTGTATAACTCATATTACCTTCCACCCATATCATGCACAAGTTTAAAATGATTTTCAATATAAACATACGAGGCATCGTCGCCTAACCAACCGCCCTTGGATGGGTAGGGGTTTTCAAAAATAGGTTTGAAAATATAGTAGGTTTGAAAACTCTACCAAATGAAGAATACGAACTAGTTATAAGAAAAATTTGTAAACTAGTACGAAATCCTTCAAGTAAGGAATAAAACAAAAATATTTTCATGAAACATGAAATTCACATGACAGCCAACACTCAAAGTCAATGAAGCATGAATATGACTCATGAAAACAAAGCATAAGTAAACAAGAAAGGTGAGTATACAAATAAAATGTGAAGAATATAATCATGAAAGGTAGGCAATAAGCTCAATTGAAATTTCTTTAAACATGAAAACATGAAAATCGTCAAGAACTAAATTTTCATTAAAACAATTTATACTTCAAGGCATATGTATGTTTTGACAAAACAAAAAGTATACATACATATCCCTAAACACAATGTAAAATACCTAGAGGGGGGGTGAATAGGTGTTAATGCTAATCTAATGATCTTTATAAACAAGTATGAATAAATGATGCAACGATCACCCAAAATAAGACTAAGAGCCGAATACCCGGTGAAGGGCTCTGAACTCCTTCCTCGTGATTCCTCTAGATAAGAGTTTGAGGTGCATATTGCAATCTTGTTGTATGAGTAATGATCGACAATATGGCAAGGAATGGAATGAATGTAATGTTGAAGTGCACACAAAATATATCACAAGTTAGAAATAAAATGCTAAAACACAAGTAAGAAATGAAGAGCAATAAAGGATAGCAAAGAGAAGAAATCAATCGCAAACACAAGGTTTTTGTTTCGAGGTTTGAGCCACCGCTCTACTCCCCGCCTTCACCGCCGTGAAGGGTTTCCACTATATCCACCGAGGATTACAAGGTCTACCGAAGACCGGAGTACCAAACTCCACCAATTACAAGAGGTCTACCGAAGATCGGAGTACCGAACTCCACCAATCCAATCCTCTACCGAAGAGGACTCACAAAGTAAGAAGAACAAGTAACCAAGTGATCAAACAAGGGATCACAAACTTCTCTTTACAACTTCCTTAGAGAGTGAGGAGGGTTTTTGGCTCAAGAAGTGTAGTGAGAAAAACAAACTCAGTTGTAGATGAAAGTAGTTGGAAAACACAACTGAAAACACTAGCCAAGAATGCTTAAAAGGAATTGAGAGCTTTTGAAACACTTTTCTTTCTTTGAAACTTGAAAACAATGGGTATTTTCTTGTATTTTGCAAATGACCAATCCCCTCTATTTATAGGGAATGGAGGAGGTCTAAACATGATTAAAACTAGGTAATAGGTTCAGAGAATAGCCCTCAAAATTTCAGAAAAAACTGACACTCAAATCCCAATCAAATCCCCAGAAAATCAAAAAATTAGAAACTAGCCGTTGGCGGCTGGAGACGACTGTCGGTCGACCGGCCCGGTCGACCGTCAGTCCAATTGCCAACTAACCGTTGGACTCGGTCGACCGGTCGGTCGACCGGACGACAAAGGGGGAAAATATTTGAGCTATCGGTCGACCGACGCGGTCGACCGGCCAAAAACAGAAAGCAAGCTGCTTTCAGTCGGCCAACCGGTCGGTCGACCGACAGACGTGCACAAAAACGTGCATGCCTAGACACAAGGCACGGTCGACCGGGTCGGTCAACGGCCAGGCCTGGAAAGGGTCCGGTGGACCGTCCCGGTCGACCGCCAGACCTGAAAACAGATTTGACTAAGGAAATTTTCTGGACTTGGGAAAATTTTCAAAATAATTTTGTAAGGATATATGGCTAAGTATCATGCTGTAAAGATAGATATTCATGATATAAACAAGATATAAAATTTGTAAAAATTTGAGTCATGTATAGAGATCAAAGCATGAACTTAAAACAAAAAACCAAAAATAAAAACCGTATTTTTGAAAGTGTGTGTGTTCTTGAACCAATTTACCACAACCTCAAACTTTAACAAACTAAGTCTTACATATGTTCTAGGTGACTACAAAGACTTCAAGTGGGCTTCTTCATGATCTTGAATAGCTTGGTATTATCTTGAGATAGCTTGATACTTTGAACCCGAAATGAACCGTCTTGAGTCAAAATGATCTTCCTTTAGGGAAGTGCACATCACAAATCCATAGAACCCTGAAACTTAAACGCTAAAAATGATTAGTACAAATAACTATATATGTTTTGTAATCACCAAAACTTAAAAACCGGTTGATTGTAACCTTGGGCCAACACACAATTGAGTCCATAATAATGATTTGCATGAAAAGCAAATGACTCAAGAGGTATACATGTATATCTTAAGGTTTGGCAAAATAGACATATACATGAAGTGAAAACACATGATCATAAAACATGTTCAAGATGGGGAATACAAGTTAAAATGCATGAATCATCAAAACTAGGCTATACTAGTACATCTAATAAGTACAAATGAGCGTTCAAGCACAAACATGTAATAATCTATTTGTGGCTCATTAGTTGTACAAGTATATATATATATATATATATATATATATATATATATATATATATATATATATATATATATATATATATATATATATATATATATATCCAAGTTTTAATGAAAACTAACATTCAAACATGTAATCAAATCATGAAGCATAGAAATCAAAACAAAAACTCATAAACATGCATATGATCATTATGACAAATGCACATGCATTAGATCTATGATATATATAATAGCTAAACAATGGTGAGAACACATTAAATATGGGTCCATATAAACATGGGTGATCTCAAATGCTATACATGCATGTCAATGGTCTAATAATCATGGCATTTAACATACTAATTAAAATATTCTAAAACTCAATAATGTGAAAAGCATGTAAATATAAACGGGAGTTAGAGATCGATACCAAAACCGATGAAGGCACCTTTCTAGTTCTCGAAACCAACGTGGTCCTCCCACCAAAACTCCCCTTGAAAGTGATGCATCCAAATTGTTCTCTTTAAGCTCGGAACCCATCCATTTCAAGGCACCATTACTCTCACGTCATGCGAGAGCCCACACCTACATCAAAAACAATAGGGGTGGTCTTTGGTACCCATACTCTTTTGGGTCCATGGGGGTTAGTTCCTTTCCTAACTCAAACAAATTTAGTTGCTAAATTTACATCATGTATCTTATCATAGCAAAATTTAGCAAGGTGGCCCTTACCTCCATAATATGTACAAGTGTACACATGAGCATACAACGTGTTATGAGAGTGAGTGTGAGGAGCATGTGTATGCCGTGTATGGTGTGCATGCATAGAAGGAATTGTTTCTTTCGAAACAAAGATTCTAAACGTGTATGATTCATAGCACAATGGCTCAAAGTGGAGCCCAAACAATCCACACTCTTCTTAAGCAAAGATATATCATTTTCAATCTTAGAAGAGATGCATGCAATAGGTAAGCTAGGTGATGAAGCTACACTAGCATGGCATACATGTGAATCTATATCATTTTTCAAAGAAGCATTTTTCTTTAAAACAATTTCCAATTCCTTGGAAATAGAAGCAATTTTTATTTTTAAAGAATCACTTTCTTTTAAAACAAAATCAACTTTTGAAGACAAGTTTTAATTTTTCTTCAAAATTATTTCACAATCATTTTTATTTTTCAAAAACTCATTTTCATTTAGGGCAAGGTCTAGTTGGGATTTAAGTGAGTTACATTCACTTGAAATCTCTTCCTTCTCTTGCAAAACATTCTCAAGTGTAGAAGATAAGTTTTTATTTTCTTCTTTTAAACCAATATTATCCTTTTTCAAAAGTTTATATTTTTCAAGTAATTTTTCACACCTTTTAGCAAGTTCATTATTTATGGCTTGAGCTCCATACACTCTTTGCAATAGGAACTAGAATTAGCATCTAGTTGAGTTTCCGATTGTACCTCAAGGGAGTCATTCCCTTGGACCATGAAGCAATGTTCATCGGACTTGTCTCTCCTAGATCTCCTCTGCTTATCGATAATCTTTGGTAGCTCGGGAGAAGTCAAAATGCTCCATACTGCAAAAGCGGACTCATAGTGAATAATCATTACGAAGAGATGCTCTAAGTGCCTTTAGGGCTATTGCATTAGCCTCAATATGCTTGCTATCACTAAGGTAGGATTCCTTGGTAATAGCAAGGTGAACTTTATATCCTAGGGCTTTCAAATGACAACTCATCATAACCTTCCATATATCTAGTCTAGAGAAATCAAACATGGGAGGGCTATCCATGAGTGCAAACTATATGTGTGCAAATGCAAATGCAAATGTAGATTAGCAAAATCAAGATCACACTCCTAGGTGGTTAAACCAAATATCAGGAGCGTAGGCTCTGATACCAATTGAAGGTACACCTAAAGGGGGGTGAATAGGTGTACGGCTAATCTAGTGAACTAAATGCGGAAATAAAAACTTAATTGCAATCAACACTTAATGCAACCAACGAGTGTAGCCGAATTTTCGGTGAAAGGCTCTGGACTAACTCCTCTTGATTCCTCTGAATAAGAGTTAAGGCGCTATATGAAGCTCTCGTGGTTAAGCACAAGTAAGGCACACACAAACAAGCCAAGCATATAATATGAATGAGCAATATGAAATGATGCAAGGCACAAAAGTAAAGAGAGAGAGTTAAGAGTCAATGGATCAAACGCAAACAACAAGATGTGTTTCGAGGTTCGAGCACCCAGCTCTACGTCCCCGCCTTCACCGAGAAGGATTTTCAATCCACTAACTTGTCCACAAAGGACTCCCACACAGGAAACCTCCACCGAGGATTTGGGGCAATACAACTGGGAGTTCACAACTCCTCTCTCCAACCAATACAACCTCTCACAGAGGCAAAGCACAACCAACTCAATCACCACCTCACACAAGAGGGGTAGGCCCTTAGCCAAACAACCACAATCCACTTCTTCACCAAGAGGGATACAAATCCAAACTCCATATATCTCAACCACAAACACCTTCTTCTCCATAAAAACAAGGATCCTACAGAAAGGATAGAATGATAACTCAAGTGTGAAAAACCAAGAGTTTGGAAACAAAAACACAAAGAAAAGTATTTGGGAAAACAACTTGTATTTGATAGAAATGAAGAACTAAGCAAATATCCCAAATCCAAATTTTCTTTGATTTTTCCAAACCCTAAAAACAAATGAAGATGAAAACTTTGAAGCTCTAAAAACTCTTTTTGAAACTTGAATAAAACACTAGAAGAATGTAGATTTTGGCTCTTAAAAAACTTGGGGAAAAAAACACCTCAAATGGGATATAAATAGGCCTCCAACAAAAACTAGCCGTTGAGCTGATTTTCAGCCTTGGCGGATGGCGGTCGACCGGCCTGGTCGACCGCCAACTATCAAAAATTTGACCGTTAGAGCCTCCAGTTGACCGTCCCAATCCAGAGAGCAATTGCTCTCTGGCCGGTCGACCGCTCGGTCGACCGTCCAAGCCTTACGGTCGACCGCCCCCACCCGAGAGTGGGGTACTTGTAGTCGGTCGACCGGCCCAAGTGGCTGGCCAGCGTGCACATTTTGTGCACGTCGGTCGACCGGTCCGGTCGACTGACTCTGGGTCCGGTCGACCGCCAGAGCCTGGCAGGCTGCAATAAGGGACAGAAAACTTGAGTTTTTAATATCCTAAAAAATCCCATAAATTCTCTAAAAATCTACAAAAATAAGTTCAGTATAATACTTTGAAAATCAAACATGTGTAAAAAAATTCAACACAAATTTTAAACTTTTTGAACCATTTTTGTGTTATGGAAATATTACCGAAAACCAAAATCCGTATTTTTCCAAACTTGGATTTTTGAATTGAAAATATGTTTTGTCCAAAACTCATCCAAATACAAAAACATGATACTTAAACACTTTGAAGCATGTTGCATATGGATATAATCCAATATACATGAAATAGATATATATCAATGTTTTTGACTTTAATTACAAAAATATGTTTTGTTTAAAACACAAAACCTAAATACATGAATAGGTATGTCAAACTAAGTTTATTAAGATATGAAACATACATGTATATAGAATGAATCTAATATACATAAAACCAAGTAAACTTGTTTTGAATCTATCTATTCATAAAAACCAAGATCGGTTAAATCAAAAACCGAAAACCAATAAACATAAAAACTTAAACAAGTGTGTGTATTGTGAACTTGAGCATATCACACTATCTAGTCTTTACAAATGGATCTAAACACAAAACTAAACTATGTACCGAAGTCTTCTTGATGAACTCCGTCTTCAAGCCGACTCGATCCAAACCGTGATCCACCGAGCTTGACTCCAACGAGTGCAATATATGATCTTGATGCTCGGGCTCTTGAATCACCATGTGAGAAGCTCCAATACACCTTTATTGAAGCTAATCACCTACTAATATCTTGGTTAAGGATCTGAAACTAAACATCACAAGATTATTAGTAAACATAACTACATGAGTTAATCATCATCAAAACTAGAGTGGAAGGCCTCTGGGCCAACATGTATATCCTTTGCTCTGAAACCCCAGGGGTATTTATAGGCACCAAGGGAACGGGGGCCTGGGGGACAACCCTTGGCCCGAAGCCAACCGCGCGCCGCAGCCATGTGATGGCCGCGCGCGTGACGCTTCAAGCCGCGCGCTGTCCCGCCTGTCCCCTGTCAGGTTCTAGTCCCAGTGTTTGGTTTGTAGCCCCTGGTTTTGACAGAATCAGCCTCCTAGGTCAATGGCTATCTTAATAGGCCTTTAATCACCAATTAAATGGTGATTTATAATCTTCTTCTTCATTGCACACCATGGACCTAGAATCAAGCAAACAAAACTTTATTAGCAGAATTTAATATGAAATAAATGTGAAAATGTGATAAAAATTATGCAAAATTAAAGACTAATCACTTGGCTACACCTGGTACGGTCTCTTAGCTACGCCTGGTAGGCGGACCTGGCGCTCATTTCTTTACCACTAACTCTGTTCAAGAGTAGTTACGACGTGAGCGTGGCTTCGTTACGTGTCGTAGTATATCGTTCATACGCTCACCTCGCCGTGTGCGTTTAGCTGTGTCGCAAGCAATAACCACGTCGAACATGATAGCATCTAATGCTATATGCTAGTTTCGCTCCAGTATTGCTTAGCTCCGCTTAGATGTTCGCTGCTTACTTGCTCGCTTGCCTGCATGATGATTTAACTATTATTCTTCTTAATGTTGTGAAGAGTTTGAAACCTTTACTTATACTATTTTCAAAACTATATTGTTTTTCAGTATCCGTACTGGTCACTTGTATCCGTACTATTTTTCTGTATCTATACTGATCCCCTATATCAGTACTATTTTTCTGTATTTGTACCGATCTCCAGTATCGATACCGTTTTTCTACATTATGATACTCAATAGTAATATCTACTCTGCTTATTGATTGACGTGTTATTGCTTGCTATGTTGACCACCTGACACCTGATATGTTGCTACTTGATACCTGACCTCTGTTATGATATCACTTATCACCTGCCACCTGTAATGTTAATACTTGACCTGTGATTATCATATTTATGGGAATCATGTACCGTTATCATGTATTATGCATACAGTGACATGTATCCCTAGTACTCATGTACTCCTTAATTCCTGAACCTATCATGCTCCTGGTATTCCCGTAAATTGATAATTACATAATAAATTATATATATGACAACTTGCACTGGGTTTGGGGGAAACTGATGGGTCCTGATTAGTTTCATATTTATGGTGGTCATATCGTGTCACGCATGGCCACATTCTTGAGGGATCACCGGCGGCCACCAGGGATTCCGTGGTGTGTACTGGCATCCCTACCCCTCCTGTTTTTCTTACTGAGTATACACAAGTTCTAAGCCTATTCTATGGGATCTGTGATATCCTATTCCTGTTCAAGCGTACAATAAGTCCTGGTACCTAGCGGTATGTTCTGGCTCAGCACCAGATACTCCTGAACCATTGTCTTAGGCAAGTACGGGACCCATTCTAAGCATGATTCATCGAACTCCATTAGTTTTCAAATAACTGGCTCTATAAGTTGTAAGTGAAAGTATGTGGAATGGGACGCATGCTAAAACCTACAACTTAGATGGCCCCAATTATAATAAGATGCTAATTACAGTTTGTTGTGCTGTTTTGCAACTCGAGTTGTATACGCTTGGATTTAAGTGACATGGGATAAAGGTATACAGATGAGTATTTTCTTATTTGGATTATTCCTTCGGCGTACTACTCTATAGAGTCGTGACCTAAGCTTGTATGATTGGTTTTGCTCGTATTCAATTTTATTCAGTTTTAACGATTTTATGTTAGTTTAGGAGATAACTGGTGTTGCCTTTCTGCTTTACTTATTGTCTCCTTACCTTCTCTTGTATGCTTATGCTTACGATATGGTTTCAATGCATGCTCCTGGACTCGAATTTATCGATACACGTGTACTTGTCTATGCACACCATTTAGTATTCACTACACCACTCATTGGGAGTTCTGACTCCCCTAGATCTGCATGTCCAGATCTCGAAGCTTGGAATTTTTAGATTTTTCCGGTTGCCGATCAGAAATGTGCGGCGGAAGCGAGGATCATCCCAGACCGTCTGAGGCCCTATCTTTTAGGCCCCAGCTCGGCTCTAGAGTTTTCCTTTTGTGACTCGTGAGCGCCTTTTGTACAGCTCATAATTGTATATCTCTTTATATTCTTACATTTGCGCCTATCGGTGATGTAATATTTTTATAATATCGTGTCACATATTATGATAACTTTATAATTGTACTCATATGTTGGAATGTATAATGTGCCACGTACTATCGTACTCTGATTCTTGCATGTATTGTTGCTTAGAGTATATACATGAGGATATTTTCGACCTGTATATATACGTCACAATAATATCTCCGTACCTGCAGGATCGGGACGTTGTAGGATTATATATAAGCCTAGGCTCTTATATCCTCAGTACGTTCAGATGGCAAATTAATGGTAAAGAAATTTGCAGCTGGGTTGCATGGATCCCAGTTATATAGTCCAACTACAAGTATAGAGTTATATATTCCCTCTTGATCATCCATCCTTTGATTCCCGAATCCTTTCAATCCTTTCACTTTTCAGTTTTTGTCTTCTTTATACCAACTTAAGATATGGATAGACTGGGAATGTAGTGGCAGAGGACAGAACGAAGCTACGATACAATCTCTTCGACCAACTCTATAAAGCTCGGGTATTCTCAGAATTTATCTGCCGTCGAGATATTATTTCAGAAGGCAGCATTCAGACTCTCTACGACTATTATATATTCTTGAATTGTCTCTCAGAGTGATCGACACCCAGCATCCAGAATTCTTAATTATTGATTTTCCTTATTTATGCTCAATCTCATCAGAGTTTTCTTTATTTTAGTGTTCTGGTCTATTCTTGGAGTATTGGTAAGTGTGCAACACATCGGGGTATTCTATTGCAGACTCTTCATCAAGTGCAATTTCATGCCCCTCAAATAAAGAAAAATATTAGGTTAGTATTATATAACATCGTCTGAAGATTTATATGGCAGGAAGTGCAGAAGACGTCCAGGTTCTGAGATTTTGTACGGTTGTTTGGGAGCATTACTCGTAGTTATTCATATCTTAATTGGTATAATTCTCATCCCTATCCCTTTCTGTGCTCATTTTCCCTTACCAAAATTTTAAGGACGAAATTTTTGTAAGGTTCCCGAAATACGTACTTAAATACATACTCAAATTTTTTGATCGTATTCTTTGATTTTCTTTCCGCATTTGTTTTTGTTTTATGATTATTTATGTGATTGTTTGGCATTGGATCTGGATTTGTGGACTCAGAGTCAGCCCTCTAAACCGGGGACCTGATCCTAGTGTATTACTTGATTTAGTCTTTTTTTATAGTCAGATTTGACCAATTTTAGTTTCAAACATTATTTTTCAATATTTTAGATTTTTCATGATTTTTTGCAATTCTTTTCGAATTAAATTGCAAAAACTTCAAAATCGATATCGACTTATATCGTTGGTCAATTTCATGATTTTTAGTTTATAAATAGAGTTGAATTTCTAGAATTTGCTTTCACATTATCTTTTAGAATCACATTTTATATTTAATACATTTTGGGAATTTTTCAGAATTTATCAAAATTCGGCCGGATTTGCTGCTGACCTGTAGATTCTAAGATTTTATTTTAAAAATAAAATTGAATTTTTGAATCCGATTTTACCATGTACCTTAATATAATATTTTCTATTTTTGAGAATTTTTCGAGACCTTTTCGAGTTACTCCATTTTCCGGTATTTTCGGTGTTTTCGTTATTTTTTCCGGATCCGGAGTTTTAACTATATATTTTCTTTCTTTTTCTCTTTCTTTCCTCTATTTTTTTCATCCACTCCCTTTTCCTCTATTTTTTTCTTTTTCTTTTCTTCTTTTTCTTTTCTTCTCCACCACACAACACCCTAAAATATCTCCTCCATTCCTGTTTATTTCCTTATCTTTTTTCTTTTCTTTTCCTCTTCCTTTCTTTCTTATCCCCAGGCTGGCAACCACAGCACCAAGCTCCTTCTCCTCTCTCTCCCTCAAAATTCTCTTCCCTCTTCTTAAATCTCCTCTCTCTCTCAAATTTCTCACTCACTCTCCTTAATTCTCTCTCTCTCTAATTTACCTCTCTCATCATCTCTTCCTCTCTCCACTTCAAGCCAACGCCACCACCTGGGCACATCCCACCTTGTCGGCGATGCCACCCTGGCCTGCGGCGGCCATTGGAGACCTCCCCTCTTCCCCCAACTCTCTCTCCATATCCACCTTCTCCAAATACCAACAATATCGGCATCTTCTTCCCTCCTCTTCCACCATCACCACCACCACCACCATCCTCACAACGACCCAACTCCTCCACCATTAACAACATCCTCCTTCCTCCCCCCATCTCTAAATCCACCATCTCCCACGCCAATTTATCTCCTCCATCAAAACCTATCTCCATCTAACCTCTCAAATCCAACAACACCCAACCCCTCAATTCCTCCATCCCCCTCCCTGGGGGCTTGGCTGGCGACCTCCTCCCCTGGCCAATGGCCGGCGCGCCACCGTGGCCGGCCAGGCCTCTGGCCATGGCCTATTCTCCCTTTCCTCTCTCTCTCTCCCACTCTTAGTTTCTCTTTAGCCCTCCGTTTCTCTTGCAGTGTCTCTCCCTCTCACTTGTTTCTCTCTCCTCTCTCTTATTCTCTCTATAATAATAATATATTTTAATATTTATATTGGTGGCCACGTGCACGTGTTCTTGGGATTTCAGATTGCACGACATCTTTTGGAGATTTATAAGCGAGTATCCTCGCCTTCTTATTGGGTATCCCCGCTTCAACGGATTGATTGTATTTAGGGGAATTATGTATTTTAGCCCTCGTTGTATTTGTATTTCTAATGTGTAATTGTATTATGTGTGTCATGTATCAGTATTTGTAACTATACATGTATTATACCTGTGATGAATGCTTGTACTAGGGTAGCTTACTTCCCGTACATATGCCATACCTGTGATGTTGTCTGTTACTACTTTATTATATGCGTGTGTTTGACACTAACACTCTTGCATGTACTATACCCAGCCTCCAGGCTGCGTTCAGCCTCCGGGCTTTCTATACCCAACTTTCAGATTGCGACTAGTGATTAATCTCTAAAATTGCATATTTCCTACCATATATTCACATTTATTTCATATTAAATTCTGCTAATAAACACTTTTCTTGCATGTTTCTAGGCCCATGGTGAGCAATGATGAAAAAGACCCTAAATCATCATTTAATGGGTGATTAAAGGCCTATAATCCAGCCATTGACTTTGGAGAGCTGATTCGTCAAAACCAGGGACCCAAACCCAAAAAACCAAAAGTTGCATCTGATAGGGGACAGAAGGGACAGCGCGCGGCCCGAAGCGCCGCGCGCGCGGCTCTAGAAGAGCCACGGAAACGCGGCCCAGGGTTTGCCCCTTGACCCCCCTTTCCCCTAGTGCTTATAAATACCCCTTGGGGTTTTCAGAACAGAAGATATGCAATGTTTTAGGGTAGTTTCTTCTCCTTGTTGTAGTTTATGGTAGTTTAGGTTAGTGTTCTTCTTCTTCCTCCTTTGTATTTTCCAATTCTTTTAGATCTTGTAATAGGGGAGAGAGTGATACATGGTAAGGAAGCAATAGTGCTTGTAATAAAAGGTGATAATCTATGAAAGGTGCTCTCTAACTTATCTTTATTTTCTTCTCTAATTCCTTTTACATGTTTAGCTAATTTTCTCTCATGGCAACTAACTACTAACCGTTAACTTGCTAACTTCTTATTTAATAATCCACATGAATCTAATAGCCTCTACTTGGCCTTGCTCTTGCAAGAGATGGATCTAACACTCTAACATCTAAATCTCTAACAAGCTAACATTACTTTATTTCATGCTTGCTCTTATTGGGTTTTGATGATTTAAGTGTAGCTTGCGCTTGTTAGTTGAAATTGGATGTGAAAGTTAACATATGAGCCATGCTTTGTAAAGCTCTTGAACCAAGGACTAGTGATGGCCAATGATACATATGAGGCAACTATCACTAAGAGGTTTGCATGTTAGGGAAGTCATTAGTAGTTAGTAGCCATGGGTTTTCTTTATTACTTTATTTTAGAAATATATCAAAAACCACAAATATCTTATCTTCTATGTTTCCCATTTCTTCGTCTTTCACCGTACTTCTCTTTTTCATTCTTTGTTTTCCTTTTATTTCATTCTTTCAAACATTGAAGAACTTTTAACACGCACGTGAATCAACCAGTAAAACTTCTATCGCCTCCCGTCCTTGTGAATTCGACTCATTTTAGCTTATATGCTATAACGAAAGTATCGAGGAAGCCAAAGCATACACACTTTAACTCTTGATTTCAAAACATACATTTTTTGTGCGTGGTTTTCCTCTGATCATCTAACCTTCGGGCTCTGATGCTCTGTCTGGTAGGCGAGTCTAGCGCACAACACTTTTTTGCTAACTCTGCTCAAGTGTAGTTACATCGTGAGTGATAGTTGTAGGTTATCGTAGCATCATCACGAGCGGTAACTATGCTGAGCGTGATATCCTCTAGCGATGTATGCTAGCCTCGCTCCAGCTTATCTAGCTACACTTGTTTGATCGCTAGCCATTACCCGTCATGTTCTATTATCATGTTTGTGTGCGTGTCTGGTACTAACTGTGTAGGTACCCTTGTAAGCCTCAGGGTTTTTGCCCAATTTTAGGATGGTTACCCAATAGGTGTTGGGCCTTGCACCCTTATGGGTTTCGTGGTAGCTTACTGAAAGTGTGCTTAGACCCAGAACTTACTCTCAACCCTTCGGGCTCTCGCCCACTTCCTCGAAAGAGGAGTGTGCTTAGACTGTCAGGTCTCTAAGCTACACCTGGTAGGCGAACCTAGCGCTCATCGCTTTACCACTAACTCCGTTCGAGCGTAGTTATGCCGTGAGTACGGCTTCGTCACGTGCGGTAATATAACGTTCATACGCTCGCCTCGCCATGTGTGTTTAGTTGTGCCGCGAGCGGTAACCACGCCGATCGTGATAGCGTCTAGCGTTGTATGCTAGTTTTGCTCCAACACAGCTTCGCTCCACTTGGATGTTCACTTACTCACTTGCCTCCTTAATTATTTAACTATTATTCTTCTTGATGGTTGTGAAGAGTTTGAAACCTTAACTTATACTGTTTTCCAAAAGTGTGTTATTTTTCAGTATTTGTACAGGTCTCTTGTATCGGTACCATTTTCTTGTATCTGTACCGATCCCCTGTATCAGTACTATTTTCCTGCATTTGTACTGATCTATGATATCGGTATCATTTTCCTGCATTATGATACTCAATTGTGATATCTACTGTGCTTAATGCTTGATGTGCTATCGCTTGCTATGTTGACCACCTGACACCTGACATGCTACTACTTGATACCTGCCCTTGTTATGATATCACTTATCACCTACCACCAGTCATGTTAACATTTGATATGTGATTATCATATTTACGGAAATCATGTACCTGTTATCCTGTATTATATATACAGTAGCCTGTATCCCTAGTACAAATGTACTCTAGTACTCCTGATTCTTGAACCTGTCCTACTCCTGCTATTCCCGTAAATTGATAATTACATAATAAATTATAAATATAAAAATTTTACCGGGTTTGGGGGAAACTGATGGGTCCTGATTAGTTCCATATTTATGGTGGTCATATCGTATCATGCGTGGCCATATTCTTGAGGGATCACCTGGCGGCCACCAGGGTTCCGGGGGGTGTACTGGCACCCCTACCCCTCCTGTTTTTTCTGCCGAGTATGCACAAGTTTTAATCCTATTTCTATGGGATCTACGATACCCTATTCCTCTTCAGGCGTACAATAAGTCTTGGTACCTAGCGGTACGTTCTGGCTTAACACCGGATACTCCTTGCGCGTTATCTTAAGCAAGTACAGGATCCATTCTAAGCATGATACGTCGAACTCCATCAGTTTCCAAATAACGGACTTTATAAGTTGTAAGTAAAAGTATGTGAAATGGGACGCATACTAATACCTACAACTTAGTGAAATACACCTAGAGAGGGGTGAAAAGGTGTTTTGCTAATCAAATGCAATTTTAAAACTACTTATGATGAATTATGTAAATGATCACTCAAAATAAAAATTGAAACCGAATTTCCCGTGAAGGGCTCTAGAACTTCTCCTCTTTGATTCCTCTAAATAATGAGTTGAGATGCTCAATTGCCTCCTTGTTGAGATGAGAATAGACCGTTAATGAAAGTGATGGAATGAAAGCAATTATAGAATGCAAGATGAACAATTATACAAGTATGAAAAATGAAAAACAATAGAGAGCAAGACACAAGCAATCATAAACACAAAGGAATTTGTTCCGAGGTTCAAGCCATCGCTTTACGTTCCGCCTTCACCACTATGAAGGATTTCACTATCCTCTAAGGGATCTTCCACAAAGGGACCTTATACAAAGAAATTACAACATGGTCTACACCAGACCAGAGTTCACTACTCCACTAACTCAACCCTCTACACAAGAGGTAGCAAAAAGCCAATTGAGGTTACAAAGCACTTTGTGATCTAACAAGATCACAAACACTCTCTCTTATAACTTCCTATAGAGTAGAATATGAAGTGTTGCTCAAGAAGTTAAGTAAGAGATGAATTCAGTTAGAAAGAATATAGGAGTTTTAAAACCAACTGAAAATAGTTTGGAAAGAAAGAACTTGGAGATTGAAAGCTAGAAAAACTTTTCTCTTTGAAACAAACTTGAAAACTTATAAACTTGTGTGTTTTTCTTGTTTAAAACCAAAACTAATGACCCATATATATAAGCAATGAATAAATATCATTTATAAATCATACCAGGTCATTTGGGGTGTGTTTAGACACTTGGAAACTAAAAATGCTCGTTGAAATCTACTAAAAACAAAATAAATTCAAAAACTAACCGTTATGGCCATCTGGGAGCCTGTCAGTCGACCGGCCGGTCGACCGACAGTTCATCCAGAAAAGAGTCGTTGGCTCCGGTGGACCGGGCGGTCGACCGCTCGGTAGTTTAAAAAGAAAAACTAAATTGTTGGTCGACCGCGACCGGGTCAGTTGACCGACCCTAACCAAGAGTTAGGGTTTCTCAGTCGATCGACTGATCGGTCGACCGCAAAGGTTAGCGGTTGACCGGTCAGTTGACCGACAATGTGCACAAACATGCACACCCTTGGCCAAAGGCTCGATCGGGTGGGCGATCGACCGTTCTGGCCTGCAATGGACAACTGTCGACCAGGCGGTCGACCGTTTTGGCCTGAAACAGTTTTTATGAAAACTTTTGAGTTTCAAATATTTTTCTAAATATTTTGTATTGGTTTATGGTAATGTGGCAATGTATATGTGATGAAATATATGGTCTAAAATTGTTATAAAATTTTGAAAAAATTATGATACATGTATCAAAACCAAACATACAAAATATCAATACTATCAAAACTTGTATTTTTTGAAATCGTGTTTTGTATGTGTAACTTCTTGAGCATCACTATTT
The DNA here is from genome assembly GCA_038442645.1 of Agave tequilana. Lineage (NCBI taxonomy): Eukaryota > Viridiplantae > Streptophyta > Magnoliopsida > Asparagales > Asparagaceae > Agave > Agave tequilana. The sequence continues at coordinate 280,722 of JAVJIF010030740.1, read as the reverse complement.
TATTCTACACTCTAACAAACTAATATCTTACAAGGCTCTAGGTGACTATAAGATCTTCAATCAGGCTTCTCCATTAGCGCGTCGAGTGATTTGAGTTTTAAACCCATATTTGAATCTTCTTGAGACTTCAACACTTTCCTTTAGAGGAAGAAAACTCCTTGAATCCTTAAAATCATGAAATATACTTAAATACTTGAACTTGATTAGTACAAATAATCACATATGTTTTGTTATCATCAAAACATTAAAATCGGGTGATTGTAACCTTGGGCCAACAATCTCCCCTTTTTGATGATCACAAAAATGTGAGTTATTTAAATAAAAGATAGGAAAGAGCTTGAAAAGCTCCCCTCAAGTTATGCTATCTATCAAGTACAAGAAAACATTATGACTTTAAATGGATTTTCTAATATAAGCAAGTCACACATATATGCATAGATAAAAATGATATCAATATAGAATAATATGCATATAAAGTCTACCATACTTCCAATTCTCCTTCCTCCAACAATAATATATGCATGGTAAAGAGAATGGATATAGAATACTAAAACAACTTAATAACTTAAATATCTCTCCCCTTTTTATCATGCATAAAAATGGTAAAGACGTCAATATAAAAGAGATATTAATTTTAAAAATACATGTAAAAATAATTTGAAAACATTTTCAAAAGTTATGAATCCATAATACAAACATTTAACTCACCACAAATGAATGAAAGTCTATTATAATTTAGTGGTTTAGTAAAAATGTCCGCAAGATGAAAATTGGTGGAAACATAATCAATTTCAATATCGCCTTTCTTGTAGTGATCTTTAAGAAAGTGATATCTAATATCTATGTGCTTGATTTTGCTATGTTGATTTAAATTTTGTCATATGAATGGTGCTAGTATTATCACAAAATATTTAGTATGGTCATAATGCAAATCATAGTCAAGGAGAGTATGTTTCATCCATTGGATTTGTGCACAACAAGCTCCGGCTGCAACGTACTCCGTCTCGATGGTTGAGAGAGCTACTGAATTTTGTTTCTTGGAAGACCATAAAACAAGGCATTTTTCTAGAAATTGACTAGTACCACTAGTACTCTTCCTATCCACTCTACAATTGGCATAGTCGGCATCTGAATAACTCGTAATGTGAAATTATCTGATTTTCGGATACCATAAGCCCATTCTAATAATGACCTTAAGATATATAATAATGTGTTTTATCGTAATTATGTGAGACTCTTTAGGATAAGATCGAAATCTAGCACATAAATACACATTAAACATAATATTTGGCCTACTAGCCGTCAAATAAAGTAAACTACTAATCATGCTTCTATAAAGTTTAATATCTACATTTATTCCTTATTCGTCTTTATCAAGCTTAGTAGTAGTGGTCATGGGAGTCTTACTTAATTTTGCATCTTCAAGTCCAAATATCTTGATGAGTTCTCTGTGTACTTGGCTTGATTTATGAAGATCCCATCACTCTTTTGCTTGATTTGGAGGCTAAAAAAGTAGTTTAGCTCTCCCATCATAGACTTCTCAAACTCGTTCTTCATGTATAATTCAAATTCTTTATGAAGCTTTTCATTAATGGATCCAAAAATAATATCATCAATATAAATTTGAACAATTAGGATATCACTATCTACATGCTTTGTAAACAAAGTGGTGTTAACTTTACCTTTAACAAAATTGTTTGAAATTAGAAAAGTTGAAAGTCTTTCATACCAAGCTCTTGGAGCTTGTTTTAAATCAATAAAGCTTTATCAAGTTTGTACACAAAATCTGAATGTGTAGGATCAACAAACCCGGGGGTTATTCAACATACACTTCCTCTTCTAGAAAATCATTTAAAAATGTACTTTTGACATTCATTAAAAAAGTTTGAAATCCTTATAAGAAGCAAAGGCAAGTGTCATCCGTATGGCTTCAAGCCGTGCTACGGGTGCAAAAGTTCTCTCAAAATCGATACCTTCGATTTGGGTGTAACCTTGGGCCACTAACCTAGTTTTATTTCTAATAACATTACCCGACTCATCCAACTTATTACTAAAGTTCATTTAGTACCAATAGTTGGTCTATCATGGGGGTCTAGAATAAGATGTCAAACTTGATTGCACTCAAATTGATTAAGCTCTATTGCAAGCAACCAATATGAATCGGCCTCGGCTTCGAGGATGTTTTTGGGCTCAATGTGCGAAATAAAAGCAAAATGCCCACATAAATCCTGGAGTTTAAATTGAGTAGTTACCCCTTGGATACATCATCTATGATAAGGTCCTTGGGATGATTTGAAGCAAATCTCCAATCCTTTGAAAGTGATTGTGTTGACTCCACTTCAAGCTCTTTAACTTTACCTTCTACATCAATTTTTGACTTTTTCCCCCTATAGGTAAGTCCTTCAAGGTTATCTCTCCATGTCTTTACCTAAGGAATCAATCTTTACAACATTCTTCACAAAAACATTAGATCCTCAAACTTGATATGTATAGATTCTTCAATAGTCAAAGTAGATCTATTAAAAATTCTATAGGCCTTACTAGTATTTAAATACCCAACAAATATGACTTCATAAGATTTGACATTAAATTTTCCTAAATTGTCTTTAGTGTTTAAAACAAAGCATTTACAACCAAAAACTTTACAGTAAGAAACATTAGGTTTTGTCAAATAGTAAATTTCAAATGAAGTTTTAGAAGTACTTTTATAAAAATAAATTCTATTTAAGATGTAACATGATCTGTTTACGGCCTCGACCCATAAGAATTGGGGAGTTCGTATTCATTTATCATTGTCCTAGCCATTTCTTGAAGAGTACGATTCTTTCTTTTAATGACTCCATTTTGTTGTGGATTCTAGGACATGATAGTTCGTGTTTGATTCAATGTTCTTCACAATAGGTGATAAAGGAGTGGTTAATAAATTCACCACCTCTATCAATTCTTATACGTAAAATCGGAAAATCTTTTTCTTTTTCGACTCTTTTTCTAAACACTTGAAAATGTGAAAAGACTTGATCTTTCTTTTCTAAAAAGAAAACCATGTAAAACGAGAAAAAATCATCAACCAAAATAACGACAAAACGATTTTCACTTAGACTTTTGGTTTAATTGGACCAAACAAATTCATATGAATTAACTCCAAGGGTCTTGATTAGGGGTGAGCATATAAACCGTAAAACCGAATTAACCGACCGAACCGCTGAATTTCGGGCGGTTCGGTTCGGTTTTCAAAATTTCGGCGCGGTTGGAAATCACGATTTAAACCAATTCGGTTTTTGCGGTGCGGGTCGGTTTCAGAAATTTCGAAACCGACCCGCCCGAACACCGCCCGAATCCGCCTGACCCCGTGTCGTTCGTCACGACTCACGTGTGCCTACTGCCTCGTGTCGTGCGTGCGGTGCAGCGTGTCGCTCGCGTGCGTGAGATCAAAAATTTTAGATCTCTGATTCTCTCTCTCTCTCTCTCTCGAATCTCGATAGTCGATTCATTTCCTAATCCTCGATCGAAAAATTGAAGAGCGGCGGGCGAGCGCGAGCCCTAATTGCCCTAATCCCGTTCCAATGTTCCATCTTCTCCAGTTCTCCTCCATCTGATCTGAGTCTTCTCCTCCATCTGATCTGAGTCTTCTCCTCCATCTGAGCCCTAATCCAGTCGCTCCCCCATCGCGATCAGACTCCCGACGACGGATCCCTCCTCCTTAGTCTTCCTCATCATCTTCTTCGCATGATCGCATCTCTATCGACATCTCAACTCAAGTCAACCACGGTCCACGGATCTATCATCTATGTAAGATTCAATTATAGCCAAATCTATTTTTTTTTTTTTTTTGTGATTTAGTAATCAAGTCAAGGTTTTTCTTGTTTAGCTTAAAGCCTTAAGCAAAACTGCAAAAGGATTTATTTTTTATTTTTTCCTTTTCAGTTGGAAACTTGGAAACAATCAACAGGATTCCAACTTCGGTGACAGACTGACAGTGTTGTGCTAAACTACTTGGATTTTGGAAAAATCAAAGTTAAAGGAAAATATTCGTATTCAGGTAGGTAGCATTTTTTTAGCAATTTGTATTCTGAAAAATGATTTTGTTTTCTTGAATTTCTTCCTGTTGACTGTTGAGTGTTGAACAGAATCACAGATTACAGATGAAATATATAAAAGCCAAGTTTAATTGTTTAAAGGTCATCCTTCTCCTTCACGGCTTCACATGATGAGATTCTGAGAAATTAGTAAATTACACAAAAGTTACAAACACAAAACAGTAAACACTTAACACTGAAACAGGCTAAACAGCTATTTGATTTCTTCAGTTCTTGTGATTTTCTAATTTTCTTAATGGCTTAATGCTCACTGCTCAGTTGCTTTGCTCTAATTTATTTTGCACTTAAAACTGAATAACTTCAATCTAGTCTTCATCTTAGATGCACTTAAGTTAAAACTGAATAACTTCAATTTATTTTGCACTTATTTTGCACTTATTACTGATCAGTTATCACATGATTCACTTCAATCTTCATCTTAGAAAGTTTAGGACCTTAGGTAATTCAGTAATTCTGTAATTGCATATGTTTAACTTTTAAATTAAAGCTGCTTAACAGGCTAACAGCTTAAGTGCTTAAGCAGTTAAGCATATATTTAATATTTTTCTTCTCTCTAGTCTAGGGCTGTAGGGCATCACCCAAAGGAAATTTGAAAAATGAAAGAGAGCTCCTCTAGGCCTCCATTGGCACCGTCAAGCTCCCGACCTCCTTCTTCGGGGCCATCAACCTCCCGGCCTCCTTTAGCACCATCAAGTTCCCGACCTTCTTTGGCACCATCAACTGCACCTCAAGCATCCCCGCCGCCTCCCGAACAGTTGACAACTGGCTCATCTTCAGGTTCAGTTGAGGTTAGTTGTTTAATTTTAAGCTTTTCTAAATTTTTATTTACTGAAATTCTAAATCTTGAAAATTTAAAATATATGATAATAATTACTTATCTAAATTTAATTTGTCTGTAGGTTGATCAAGGAAAGAATCCAGCGGAGCCTCAGCAGCCTACTAACAAAACCAAGAGAAAGAGCGTAAGGAAAAGATCTACGGTATGGTTGCATTTAAAACTTTTCAAGAAAATGGACATGCTAAAGCTGAGTGCAAGTATTGTAAGAAAGTATACAATGTTGATCCACGTGTGAATGGTACATCTACATTGCATACTCATGCGGAAAATTGTAAGAAGAACCCACATAATGAAGAAACCGACAAAAACTGTTAAGTTTTCAACAACCAATAGGAGGAAGTGGTGGTGGTGGAGAAGCTAGTCTTAGCAATTGGGAATATGATGAAGTGGCTATAAGAAAAGCGCTTTCATACTTGATAATTCTTGATGAACAACCATTCAAATTAGTGGAAGGTGTTGGATTCCGATACTTCATGTCTATTGCATGTCCTAGATTTCATCTCCCATCCCGTTGGACAATCCAAAGAGATTGTTACCAACTTTACATTGATGAGAAGGAAAATTTAAAGAATTTATTGAAAGCTACATGTCAAATGGTATCTTTTACAACAGACACTTGGACTTCTATTTAAAATATCAACTACATGTGTCTCACTGCACATTGGATTGATAATGATTGGAAATTAAACAAAAGAATTTTAAACTTTTGTCCAATTCCTAGTCATAAAGGTGATGAACTTGGTAGGGCGGTGGAGAGATGCTTGGTAGAATGGGGGATTGAAAATGTCTTCACCATAACCGTTGACAATGCATCTTCTAATGATACTATGATCGCCTATTTAAAGAAAAGGCTTAATAATTGGAATGGAACAATGCTACATGGGAAATACCTTCATATGAGGTGTATTGCGCACATTGTTAATCTTATTGTTAATGATGGGATAAAAGAAATGGGCTCTTCTGTTGCTAGGGTGCGCTCAGCCGTGAAGTATGTGAGGAGTTCTCCTTCTCGATTACAAAAGTTTAAGAATTGTGTTGAGATTGAAAAAATTGAATGGTCTAAAACCTTATGCTTGGATGTGCCTACTAGATGGAACTCCACATATTTGATGTTGCATACCGCATGCAAGTATGAAAGAGCTTTTGAAAGGTATTGTGATGAAGACCCATTTTTCAGAAATCAAGTGTTAAGTGGAAATGAAACAATGAGTTGTCGTCAGAGGATGATTGGACTAATGCAAGAAGGTTGTGCATTTTTCTTGAAAAGTTTTATGAACTCACTTTGCGTGTTTCTGGTTCTTTGTATGTAACTAGCAATAGTTTTCTTCATGAAATTAGTAATGTCGCTTGTGAGTTGATAGATCAACAAGAAAGTGGAGATTTAGAATTGAGGAACATTGCCCACAAAATGCAAGAGAAGTTCGACAAGTATTGGGGGAGTTGGGAGAAGACTAACATGTTGATTTACATTGCCGTGCTTCTTGACCCCCGATATAAGGAACAATATGTACAATTTGTTCTTGAACTTCGTTATGGTGCGAGTGAAAGTTTAGAGAAGATGAAGATTGTAAAAGAGGCCGCATCATTATTATTTAATGACTACAAGATAAGGTATGAAAGTTCAAATGAGCAATCGAGTGAGATGGCCCAATCTTCAAGCAATATTGCCAATGTTTCCTCTTCCTCATCTCAATCATTAGATGTAAGGAGTCGCTTTAAAAGAATGAGAGCCGGTGTTGGAAGTGAGGAGACAAAGACAGAATTGGAGAAGTTTTTATGTGAAGATGCCGAAGATGATCTTTCTACATTTAACATCTTGGAGTATTGGAAAGTTAATAGCTCAAGATTTCCTATCCTACATCGAATGGTTCGCGATGTGTTAGCGGTTCCCATCTCCACCGTTGCTTCTGAATCGGCATTTAGTAGTGGTGGTCGTATCCTTGACCCGTTTAGGAGTTCATTGACTCCAAGAATGGTCCAAGCTCTTTTATGCACCGAAGATTGGCTTCGGGTCACAATGTCATCAACAAAGATTAGTATTGAAGAAGACTTGGATGTCCTTGAAACACATGATATAGGTAAAAATTTTTTTGGATTTTAATATCTAATTCAATTATTGGTTTTAATTTAATAGATTACTTTGTTTCTTAAAATAAATATTCATTTCTTTTGATTATAGATTTGTCTAAAATGGCATCGGAACCAACAATCACGGAGGTTTAAGAAGAGAAGAGAACTTGTGAGCTTTGCAGCCTTTGCTATTTGGACACTTTGGAGTTTGGACTGTAATATTTTAATTTGCATTGTTTTGGACTGTTTACAGTCCAAGCTTTGGACTGTAAGTCTGTAATATTGCTGTTTAGCCTGTTTTGGATTTGGATTATACTATTTTGGCTGCCCTTGTGTATTGGCCAGTATGGGGATTGGGGGCCTTTCTTTGTTGATACATATGATGATATCATTGCTAATGCCTGGCCCTTGTGTCTGATTGCCTGGCCCTTGCCTGGCCCTTGCCTGGTACAGTTGCACTTGTGTCTGATGTATCATGTAGGGGCCTGCCTTGCCTGATTGCCTGCCTTCTGTTCTGTGATGCCTGATTGCCTGCCTTCTGTTCTGTGATGCCTGATTGCCTCACCTGATTGCCTGCCTTCTGTGATGCCTGATTGCCTGATTGTCTGCCTTGTGTGTATGGCCAGTAATTATGGGGGCTTCTCTTCTGTGATGATGCCCAGTTCTCCTTCTATGATGTCTGGCCCTTGCCTCAGTTGTGACTCTTGTGAGTTGCCTGAAGTGGCCCTTGTGTCTGATGTATATGTATGGGAATGGGAATTCTTTTTGTTGATACATATTACATATGATGATTGCCTGGCCCTTGCCTCAGTTGTGACTCTTGTGAGTTGCCTGAAGTGGCCCTTGTGTCTGATGTATATGTATGGGAATGGGAATTCTTTTTTGTTGATACATATGATGAATTGATGATTGCCTATTGCCTGGCCCTTGCCTGAACCTGAAGTGGCCCTTGTGTCTGATGTATATGTATGGGAATGGGAATTCTTTTTTGTTGATACATATTACATATGATGATTGCCTGGCCCTTGCCTCAGTTGTGACTCTTGTGAGTTGCCTGAAGTGGCCCTTGTGTCTGATGTATATGTATGGGAATGGGATTTCTTTTTTGTTGATACATATGATGATTGCCTATTTGCCTGGCCCTTGCCTGAAGTGGCCCTTGTGTCTGATGTATATGTATGGGAATGGGAATTCTTTTTTGTTGATACATATGATGATTGCCTGGCCCTTGCCTGAAGTGGCCCTTGTGTCTGATGTATATGTATGGGAATGGGACATCTTTTTTTGTTGATACATAATATGAATCTATGATTGCCTGGCCCTTGTTCGGTGTAATTTTCGGTTTACAAAACAAACCAAAAACCGAAAACCATATTCGGTTCGGCGTACTGTTCGGTCTGAAGGAGGTTCGGTTCGGTTCGGTTCGGTTCTGAACATGCGATTTTTTGGACCGGTTTGCATTTTTGTACAGGAAAAGTGCACCGCACCGCCCGATGCTCACCCCTAGTCTTGATGTCATGATATCCTTGATTGTTTTGAAAGAGGACTTTGTTTGTTTTTCAAGTTGGTCCATCGCAAATGCGATCCTTCTCAAATTTCAAACAAGAAATACTTTTCACCACTTCCTTATTGTTGATTCTAGATATATGGTCAAATGAAACATAACCTAGTTTCCTATGCCAAAACCAAGAGTCTTCATTAAAGGCATTTAAACATGTAGCATTGCATTATAAATTTGACATATTAATCATGTACACATTATTTTCACAAAAATCGAAAAGTACACAAGCATTGGTTTGTCTATCTAAAACATTGCAAGCTAAATCATCAAAAATCACTTTGAAACCTCTATCATAAAGTTGACTAATACTCAAGAGGATATGCTTGAGACCATCAACTAAAACAACATTTTTAATTAAGGGAGAGCTAATTTTAATGTTACCTATACCGATAATTTTCCCTTTGGAATCATCTTCGAAGGTGACGGTGCCACCTTCTGTTGGCCCAAAAGGTTACACTCTCCATTTGTTTAGAGTTTTGATGATGACAAAACAAATAAGAGCTATTTGGTACTAATTAGTTTGTTTAAGATAAGTTTCAGGTTAGTACCATATTTGGAGGCCATTGCTTAGCTATTGCAAGAACTTCTAGGTTCACGAAGTAAAGAAGGCTTTTTGCACATCAAGGAAGGAACATAGAAGAGAAGGCTCTAGCAAGGCATTGCATGGCTCAAGACTTCAAGATTGCTCAAGATAATTTATTAGATTTGTTTTTAGTTTAGAGTTTTGTTAAAGAATAGTGAATAGGTTTGAAGCTCTATCACACACGTTTTTGCGCACATCTTGTTTCCAAACATATTTCCTATAATATGTACAAAAATAGTTTGTATACAATCTTCAGCCTACAAACTCATTTTTATCCATTATATATCCATATTCTAAACTATTTTTGTTAAAAATAGATTTCTCCTCAAAATTCCGTTTTTGTTTTGGCTTTTGACATGAGCTGGTCGACCGCCCGGGTCGACCGACCTAATGTCAGGTCAAGCCGGTCGGCCGGCCCAGTCGACCGGAGTTCTGGCAGCTATGCGTATCAGTGTGCACGTTTCACGGTCGACCCGGACGGTCGACCGCGACATGCCTGACTGCAAGACTTCTACTCTCTGTATTTTTGGGTCGACCGGGCGGTCGACCGTCAGCCTGCAACGGCTATTTTTTTGAACTAGCGGTCGACCAGCCGGTCGACCGAGGTAGCCGTTTGAATAGTAACGGCTATTTTCTAAGCTGGTTTATTTTTGTCCTTTTCTCACTTAAGTGTGTTTAAATGACATGTTTTGGTTTTAATACTTTCTGATTAGCCTTAAATATGTTTTATCTCCTAACCCTAGCCCTCTCCTATAAATAGGGGTGTTTAGGGAGAGGTTGGTTACTAGAAAAATTATCAAAATTTTCACAAGTTTAAGGCATTCAAAAAGACTTGGTTTCTTAGTTTTTGTGCTGAAATTCTCTCTCATTTTCTGAAGTGTTTTCAAGAACTCTCTGATTTCTTTTTCTTTTCTCCTTGCACACAAGAGCTTCATTCCTCCTCATTGTTCTCTAAGGACCTTTGTAAGGGAAGAGAATTTTGCAAGAGAGAGTTTGTGGTCTTTTGACTACCAAGAGATTGCTTATACTTGAGATTGTGGAGTTGGGTACTCCGGTGTCTTTGTGACATCTTTGTGATAGTGGAAGTGGTTGGAATCCTTCTGCGGAAGGCGGGGAAGTAGAGCTAGGTGCTCGAACCTCGATAACAATTCTCGGTGTTTGCGTTTGGTTTACTTGTTCTTTTTTCTTACTCTATTTTCATTGCTCTTATTACTTGCTCTCTACATTCATTGCTATATTCACTTGCTTTGTGAGATTGTTGCATCATAATTTTTAAATTGTGCATTGATTAGCATTATCACCTATTCACCCCCCCTCTAGGTGATTTTCAATTGGTATCAGAGCTTGGACTCTAGGTTTTGGCTTAACATCCATAGAGAGATCCTTAAAACTTGCTAATCAACATTTGCATTCATCCATTCATTCACTAGTAAACATGGCCGACAACATCAAAACCCCTCCTAAATTTGATGGACTTAATTTCCCTATTTGGAAGGTTAGGATGACTATCTTTTTGCAATCTTTAGATAGCTTAGTAGCTAAATCCTTGACCAAACCCTATGTAGTACCCGATAGTGATGAGAGCACTTGGACCGACTTCACCTTTAGAGAATATGAGGCTAATTCCAAGGCCCAAAACTCCCTATTAACCGCCTTGAATGAGGATGACCTTACACGGGTAATTCATTGCCAATCCGCCTATGAGATTTGGCAACATTTATTGGTCACACACGAGGGGACTTCACAAGTTAAGAGAGCTAAGATAGATCTCTTAAGGTCCCAATATGAATCATTTAAAATGATTGATGAAGAATCTATTGATTGTATGATTACTAGATTTACTAAAATCACCAATGCTCTTTCTTCTTTAGGTGATGACATCTCCAATGACCAAAAGGTGCGAAAAGTAATTTGGGCACTTCCTACATCATGGGAGATCAAGGCCACCACCTTGAAAGAATTAAACGACAAGGATGAAATGGACCTCATTAATCTCATTGGGAACTTAAAAACCCATGAGATGGAAAAGAAAGCAAGAGAAAAGGCCGCTCCACTAAAGAAGAAATCCATAGCCTTCAAGTCTTCATCCACTCTTGAAGACGATGAAGAAGATGAAGAAGAAGATGAGGAGCTATCACTACTTATTCGCAATGTGAAGAGAATGTACCGGAGGAACAAGCTCGACTTCCGAAGGAAATTTGAAGGCAAAGAGGAGAGGAGAATTATATGCTACAATTGCCGAAAGCCCGGACACATCATGGCGGATTGCCCGGAGTTCAAGAAGAAGATGACCTCCTCCTTCAAGCCAAAGAAACTGGAAGAAAAGAAAGCGTACAAGGCAACTTGGGATTCGGAAAGCGAGTCCAATGAAGAGGCGGATATAGCGAATATGTGTTTCATGGCAAACACACCAAAGGTAACCCCTCAACCTCTTGATGATGAAGATGATGAATTAAGCAAAGAAGTTCTTGTTCATGCCTTTGTTGAACTTTCAGAAACCTATGATAATAAAAAGATTGAATGCTCTAAATTGGAAAAGGAAGTTGCTTTTCTCAAAAATCAACTTGCTATTATTTTTAAAGAAAAAGATGAAATTTCTTCAAATCTCATTTCTACCCAAAATGAATTTTGTGCTTACAAAGTTGCTTGTAAAGCAAAATTTCCTAAGATTGATGAAAAAGAAATTTCTTCTTTGAAAACTAGAATTGTTGATTTTGAAAAGACTTTAAAGGATTGTGTTTTTAACACTAAGAAACTTGAAGAAATGTTTTCTAAAAGCACACCTCTCATGCTAAAGATTCACATGTTAAGATTCCTCATGCTCACACTACACATAACACTTCTCATGCTAAATCTTTTCATGCTCACAATTCTCATGCTCACAAATCACACACTCACTATGCTTTTAAATATGGTAGAGTGTATAGATGCACATATTGTGGTAAGAATGGACATTTGGCTAAATTTTGTTATGACCAAATAAATAGAACCAATAATCTTGTTTGGGTTAATGAAACTAACTCTTTAGGACCCAAGGAAATGTGGGTACCAAAATCAAGTCATAAATTATTTGATGTAGGTACACACCAAGGCTCCAAGACGTAGGGAGCGGTGGTACCTTGATAGTGGTTGTTCAAGACACATGACGTGGGACATCAATAACTTTACAACCCTATCAAGGTACGAGGAAGGTGGCTCCGTCACCTTCGGGGATGACTCCAAGGGGAATATCATCGGTATAGGTAACATTCAAATTGGTGCATCTCCCATTATAGAAAATGTTGTACTTGTTGATGGTTTGAAGCATAATTTGCTTAGCATTAGTCAATTTTGTGACCGTGGACTTAAGGTTATTTTTGATGATTCTTCTTGCAAGATTTTTGATGTTAAAACCAATTATTGTATTCTCACCAGTTTTCGTGATGATAATATTTATATCATTGACATGCTTAATGGAATGTTCTACTAAATGCTTAAATGCTTTTGATGAAAATTCTTAGCTTTGGCATAGAAGATTAGGACATGCATCTTTTGACCATCTTTCTAGGATTAATTCTAAGGAATTGGTGAAGGGTATACCTTACTTGAAGTTTGAGAAAGACCGCATTTGTGGTGCGTGCCAACTTGGGAAACAAACCAAATCTTCCTTCAAACCAATCAAGGATATCATGTCAACTAGGCCTTTAGAATTAATTCATATGGATCTTTTTGGACCTACTAAAACTAAAGAGCTTAAATGGTAGTAGATTTGCATTTGTTTTAGTTGATGATTTTTCCCGTTTCACTTGGGTTTTCTTCTTGGAACATGATAGGTAGTGAAAAATGCATAATTGACATCATATATACCATCGCATTTGCACATTTATTCATATTATAATGCACAATTATTAATATTTCTTTATTTAATATGTGCAGGCCTCAAATTATCAATTTAATAAAGAATAAAGCTTAAAGAGCCCAAAAGCCCAGATCCAAGCCCATGTTTGAAGCCCAGGTGAAGAAGCGCAAATACAAAGATTCAAAATGCAAATACAAGGGCTAAAAATTGCAAATATCAGAGATAAGGGAAGGATAGACTTCTATCCAACCCTAAACACTTGCAGATGAGGATAAAAGGCCAAGATAAAGAGGAATTTCGTGGAGAGAAGATTTGAAGAAATCTGGATTAAGGGTAACTTGATTACCAAGTTATCTCGAAAATCTAGATTAAAAGGCCAGGATCACACTTCTAGAAGCAGGCGCCCATTTGAACGGACCAGGAGAGGCCACGCGCCGAAGCGCGTGGCCAGAAGACACCAAAGTGCCGCGGAAACGCGGCAAAAGCCGCGCATCCGCGGCAGTTTGGATAGAGATGGGTACCAGATTTCGTTGGCACTTCTATCCGGGACTCCTCTACATTCTGCACTATAAATATCCGTGCAGTCGCAACAGGGAGGGGCATGCAGAGACGATTAGGTTTTTCTTTAGCCACTTTTATTTCAAAGTTGTAATTTTTATTTTCATGCTCGTTGTGGAAGAAGAAGGAACTTTGTAATTGGAGATCTCATCTGCAATAAAGGTTACTTTCTTTTGCACATTTAATTCTTGTTATTTTATTTTATTTTCTCTATTTTTATTCTCTTCGATTTTCATCTGTGATCTCGTGTTTTCTTTCTTCTTCTTTTCTTCTAATCAAAAATAAAAAAAAATAATAAATTATAAAAAAAAATGATGTCCAACTAATTCTTTGTATGGTTTGCTGATCACTTAAGCAACCCTAAAGCAAGTAGGATTTGAATCGATTGATGACCATCCATTAGAAACCCTAGGTTTAGTATTGTTTTTCTTGAAGATAAAACTGATAACTAGATCTATTAATCTAGGTTGCACATTTAAAGGACTCCTCATGACTTCATGCTTAAGAACTAGGACAGCCTAAATTTAAGATTAATCTTTTCTTAAGCTGTACTTAGATGTTAGGATGAAACTTGTTTAGTTTTTAATAATGTAACTTAGTTATAATCTAGTATCGTATTTTCTTACTTGAATCACTCTTAATAACCTAGGGTAAATCACATTTATCTCAAGATGAAATTCAACATCCAAGACTTGCATAGTGGGTTGTGGTAGTAGATCAGTAAAACCATGCTTCTTAATCCATATTCTCTTCAAATCTAATCTCTTCTGTGTTTACTCAAAGCATACGAGGAATCGGCCGAAAAGCTTGCATCGCATCCTTCCCTGAGGATCACGACCCGCTTGAAGCCCTTGCTACAGCGGATTCGCATTGAGACTAAGACAATCTGAACTCTATTTTTATTCTCAATCAAATTTTGGCGCCGTTGCCGGGGAAGGAACGGCACGATTCCAACATTCTAATCATTCTTTCTTTTCTGTTGCAGGTACAGAGAACAAGAAGCAGAAACAGAGCAGCAGAAAACACATATTGCAATCCAGTGCCTCTGCCCTCGAAGGCAGAGCATCTGGACCTACAACTTTGCCGCGTTTCCACGGCAAAAGCCGCGGGTCCGCGGCAGTTGTAGTTGACTACTGATAGATTTTTCTGCAGGTTGCTCTACAGTGAAAAATTCTATTTTCTGCTGTGTTATTACTTCTCTGTGATCACTCTGCAACTGCTAATAATTAACATTAACTTATTTGTTGAATAAAAAAAAAAAATTTTAGACTCTTGCATTTTAGGGCACGTGTCTATTTTTAATTCTTTAATTCTGTTGAAGAGTGCTGGCGACAAGGTACGTTTGCATAAGCATATAGATTAGGAAGCACTCTTGGTTGTTTACCGCTTTCTTGAGTGATTACTTTTCTACCGCTTTACACGTACACTAATCCATCTTAAGGGCATAACCCATAACAAAGATAAGGTGGGGATTTCATCACCCTTCCTTGGCCCACAAATCATATCCGTCACACTCACAACCCTAACCTTAAGTAAAATTTGACTAGACGTTGGCCCTAGGTTAACTCGGACTCAATAGGAGATTGACCGAAGGAGGAAAATTGTTCGAAATTAACTCTTGTCAAATCGGTGTCTAGGCAGGGGATTGAGGGCCGAAAGCTCGAAGAACGGTGGTTATTTAATTAAGGAACGTCTCTGACGGAAAACCTCCCACCGGTCTTGCCACCTACCTGGCCGATTAGCTTGTGGTTAACGTCGACAGTAGACCTCCTAAGGACAGTCTAAAGTTAGGAGTCGTCTAGGTCAAGGCTTACCTTAGATTAGGACTTTTGATTGTTTTTCTTTTTTTTGATTGATTGGGTGAACTTGTTTGCTGATTGTGCATGACCGCTTGGTCGAGAGACCCACTTACATCCAGGCTAACTAGAACTAGTTCACCACCCGAGCTCAAGCCCGACTCACACATGGCACAACCACAGTCACTCCAAGATAGGTTCTATCCTATTAGAACCTCTCTTCCTTCTTGCATCCAGCTCACTATCGAAAGTGTTGACCCATATGAACTCAAGCCACAATACATCAACACTCTTCCCAAATTTCATGGACTTGAATCTGAGGATGCATACTTCTTCATAAGGGAATTTGAAGAAGTATGTCAAATGATGAATATACCTAAGTTAGGAGACGATGCTATCAAACTTAGGTTTATCCCCTTTGCTTTGAAGGATTTAGCAAAGAAATGGCTCTACAGTCTAGAGGCCGGTTCAATATCTTCTTGGGATAATTTCATTAAGGTCTTCTTAAAGAAATTTTATCCCGTTCACAAGACTGCACTGATTAGGAAGAATATCCTCCAGTTTAAGCAAACAGCCAATGAACCTTTTTGGAAATACTTCGAGCGTTTTAAGGATCTCCTTGCCCAATGTCCTCACCATGGGATAGAGAAATGGCGACTTTGCCAAGTTCTCTATGATGGATTAGATTATTCTACTAAAACACTGTTAGAATCCATGTGTCAAGGAGGATTTCTGCAAAAGAATGAAGATGAAGGATGGACATTGTTTGAGGAATTAGCTGAAAAATCCATCCAATGAGACCCTACTCCTGAAAAATCTAGGACTAATGACCCTACTTCTTCAAAAGGAGGTATCCATTCCATTGAGGCCAACGTAGCAACCGATGCTAAGTTAGTTGCTGTTATGCGTAGACTAGAGGCTCTTGAAACGAAAGAGCCAGTCTCTGTGAACCAAGTCAGCCCAACATCTTCGGCGGGCTGTACTTATTGTCAAGATATGAACCATGTGTTCGAGGAATGTCCTGTTTTCATCGCGCATCAAAGCTTGCCCGAACATATGAGTGCGGCCTTCACAAGGCCCGCCAACAATCCTTATGCACCCACCTACAATCCCGGTTGGAGAAACCATCCCAATTTTTCATGGGGCCCAAGCAACAATGATCAAGTGAGCCCAAATTCTCCAACAACTTCCAAAATCCGCCTTATCAACAAAATTTTCCTAGTCAAAATCCTCCACCGTCTTTCCAAAATTCACAAATGGAGACAAGACTTTCAAATTTGGAAAGAAAGGTGGATACCCTAGTGAAAAGCCAAGACACGCTGGCTCAAGTCCTAAGTAGGATAGAGCTCCAATTGAACCAGCAAGAGAGACAGAGGGGTACCCTACCGAGTCAACCATTGCCTAACCCTAGGAATCCTAGGCCAGCCAATGAGGCTCAAGACCCAAATCAGTGTCATATGGTCCATACACTCAGATCGGGGAAACAAGTTGATAATCAAGTATCCATGCCATCGGATCCATCCATGCCATCCATTCCATCTAGCTCCACTTCCATTCCATCTATCTCCACTCCTTCTCCATCCAGTCCCAAGGAAACTGAAGCTGAAAAGTCAGCAGATCAGTTGCACCAGCCTATAGCTCCATTTCCAAATAGGCTTAGAAGCAACAACAATGCACACATGGAGAAATTATTAGAGGTGTTCAATCAAGTTAGGCTCAACATTCCACTTCTTGATGCAATCCAACAGGTCCCTAGTTATGCCAAATTCATTAAGGACATGTGCACCAAGAAAAGAAAGACTAATGTGCCTAAGAAGGTTTTTCTAGCCACTAACATTAGTGAGCTACTGTCCAACCAGATCCCTATCAAGTATAAGGACCCAGGTTGCCCCACCATTTCTTGCACCATAGGTCGAGCCGAAATCAATCGAGCACTCCTCGATTTAGGAGCCAGCATCAATTTGCTCCCTTTCTCCGTGTATCAACAACTTGGATTAGGTGAACTCAACCCGACCAAAGTTACTATTCAGTTGGCTGACCGCTCTATCAAAGTTCCAAAGGGAGAGATCAATGACGTTCTCATACGGGTTGGAGAATTCATTTACCCGGTAGATTTCATTGTCTTAGAGACACAACCTGTGTCTAATCCTAGGTCCCAAACTCCCGTTATCTTAGGAAGACCGTTCCTAGCAACCGCTAATGCAATTATAAATTGTAGAAACGGTTCCATGAGACTGACTTTTGGGGATATGACCAAGGAAGTCAATGTTTTCAACCTAGGTAAGCATCCCTACGATGTGACCGACCAACCCTTTGAGGTTAACTCCATTGAGAACATGACGAGTGAGCATAATGATGAGATCATATTTGAGTCAGAGGAAGAGGAAGAGTTAG
Organism: Agave tequilana; assembly: GCA_038442645.1. Classification (NCBI taxonomy): domain Eukaryota; kingdom Viridiplantae; phylum Streptophyta; class Magnoliopsida; order Asparagales; family Asparagaceae; genus Agave; species Agave tequilana. Next base: position 262,987 of record JAVJIF010030740.1, on the reverse strand, counting down.
AAACAAATGATATCAGTCTTGATAAGATCGAATGGGAATCAAATCTGAGTTCTATAGAGATGGGAGATTCTAGCTTAACTCCTCCACCCATCGAGCCAACTCCTTCTTTGGAGTTAAAAGCCTTGCCCAAACATCTTAAGTACGCCTACCTAGGTGAACAAGAGACGTTACCGGTCATAGTTGCATCTAATTTGACCAATAGGCAAGAGGAGGACCTGCTGGCAACCCTTAGGAGACATAGGGAAGCCATTGGTTGGACTATGGCAGATATTAAGGGACTGAGCCCTACGATAGTCCAGCATCGTATTCATCTTGAGGAAGGGACTAGACCGAAAAGGGATCCACAGCGTAGACTAAACCCACTTATGCAGGAGGCTGTACAAGCCGAGATAGTAAAACTGTTAGATAATGGGATAATTTATTCCATTTCCGATAGCGAATGGGTTAGCCCAATGCACGTGGTCCCTAAGAAGTCTAGCTTTACAGTGGTAGAGAACGACAAACATGAGTTAGTGCAAACACGATTGCCTACCAAGGTGAGAGTATGCATAGACTACCGTAAGTTGAATGCAGCCACTAGGAAAGATCATTTTCCCCTCCCTTTCATCGATCAAATGTTGGAAAGATTAGCAGGTCATGAGTATTACTGCTTTTTGGATGGGTATTCAGGGTATAACCAAATCCCTATAGCCCCGGAGGATCAAGAGAAAACAACGTTCACGTGTCCATTTGGGACATTTGCTTACCGTCGAATGCCTTTCGGCCTATGCAATGCCCCCGCCACATTCCAACGTTGTATGTTAAGCTTGTTTTCTGATATGGTCGAGCGTTTCCTAGAGATTTTCATGGACGACTTCTCAGTCTATGGAAATTCATTTGACCAGTGTCTCCATCATTTGGAGCTAGTGCTGAGTAGGTGCACCGAGAAGAACTTGACCCTCAATTGGGAAAAGTGTCACTTCATGGTGCAACAAGGGATTGTCCTAGGTCATGAGATATCTAGGGAAGGGATTAAAGTAGACAAGGCCAAAGTGGAAATCATTGCGAAACTTCCACTTCCTCGATGCGTGAAGGACATTCGATCCTTTTTAGGACACGCCGGATTTTATCGTAGGTTCATTAAGGACTTTAGCAAAATTGCTAGACCCCTTACAAACCTTCTAGCTAAGGACGTGTCCTTCATCTTTGATGATAGGTGCCATAGTGCTTGGGAGAAATTGAAAGTGGAACTTATATCTGCCCCTATCATCTCACCTCCGGACTGGTCCAAGCCTTTTGAGATCATGTGTGACGCTTCTGATTTTGCGATAGGTGCTGTCTTAGGACAGCGTAAGGACAATAAGCAGCACGTGATCTACTATTCGAGTAGGACGCTTAATGAGGCCCAAATGAACTATACTACCACCGAGAAGGAATTCTTGGCAGTAGTGTTCGCTTTGGAGAAATTCCGTCCATACCTACTTGGGACTAAGACCACGATCTTCACTGACCATTCTGCTCTGCGATACCTTATGCTTAAGAAAGATGCGAAGGCCCGACTCATTCGTTGGATCCTTCTACTTCAAGAATTTGATCTCGAAATTCGAGATAAAAAAGGTGTCGAAAATGTCGTAGCTGACCATCTCTCTCGTGTGCCCAACGCACCTTCTGTCGAGCTGCCCATCAATGACAATTTTCCCGATGAGCAACTTCTAGCCATCTCTAAGGAACCTTGGTTTGCTGACATAGTAAATTACTTAGTCACAAATCAAACACCACCTAGTTGGTCCAAACAGGATAGATACCGATTCTTGTCTCAAGTTCGGTATTACATGTGGGAAGATCCTTATCTTTTCAAATACTGTAGCGACCAAATCATTAGGAGATGTGTCCCCGACGAGGAGACTAGAAGTGTCCTAGATTTTTGTCATGAGTTCGCTTGCGGTGGACATTTTGGTCCCCGCAAAACTGCCGAGAAAATTCTGCAAAGTGGCTTTTATTGGCCAACTGTGTTTAGAGATGCATTTGAGTATTGCAAGACTTGCACAAGATGTCAAATGATAGGAAGAATTTCCAAACGGAATATGATGCCCCTAAATCCCATTCTAGAAGTAGAACTTTTCGATGTTTGGGGCATCGATTTTATGGGACCCTTCCCTAATTCGTTTGGGCACTTATACATCTTGTTGGCCGTAGACTATGTGTCAAAATGGGTAGAAGCTATCCCTTGTAAGACAAATGACAACAAAGTTGTTGTCAAATTCTTGAAGGATAATATCATCTCACGCTTCGGAATCCCTAGAGCTATCATTAGTGACAATGGCACACATTTTACAATAGAACTTTTGAAGCTCTTATGCGAAGATATGCCATAACACATAAGTTGTCTACGCCCTACCATCCTCAAACTAGCGGACAGGTAGAAGTTTCCAATAGACAGGTCAAGCTCATCTTGGAGAAGACTGTGAATCAGAATAGGAAGGACTGGTCCATCAAACTGGTGGATGCCCTATGGGCATATAGGACTGCCTTTAAGACGATTCTAGGAATGTCTCCCTACAGACTGGTCTTTGGAAAGGCTTGCCACCTTCCTGTCGAGCTAGAGCACCGGGCCCTTTGGGCAATTAAGCAGCTAAATTTTGATTTAGATAAGGCCGGTGAGTTTCGGAAATTACAAATTTCGGAACTAGAGGAGTTGAGGAATGATGCATACGAGAATGCGAAGATTGCGAAGGATAGAGTTAAGGTTTTTCACGATAAATTCATCACGAGAAAAACTTTTGTCCAAGGACAAAAAGTTTTACTTTACAACTCTAGACTTCACCTCTTTCCCGGCAAGTTAAAGTCAAGATGGACAGGACCATTCATTGTTAAGACGGTGTTTCCACACGGAGCCATAGAGATCTACGATCCCAAAAATGGCAATGCATTCAAGGTAAATGGTCAACGTCTTAAGATATTTTTGGAGTCGGTACCGGAAGTTAATGTGGCCATGGGTCTTTCCGACCCACTGTATCGGTAATTGTATCGTTCTGCCAGTTCATGCATGCATACATTTCATTCATACATTAGGGACAATGCATGAAATAAGTGTGGGGGAAGGGTATGTAAAATAGATGTATAAAAAAAAAAAATTATAAAAAAGATCTAAAAAAAAAAAACTTTAAAAAAAAAAAAATTTATAAAAAGGATAATACTTTGACTTATTTTTTGAAAGAAATCTAAGTTAGTTTTAAGAATTAGGAAAATCATGATTAGGATTTCTAAAACTTGGTCAAAATAAATAAATTGTTTAAATTTTAGGTATAGGAGGAGAAATTGAATAAATAATTAGTCTTGATTTTTACCTTAATGAAATGTGCATACCAAATGCATATCTAGGATTCTAAGACAAAGACCTTGTGCCTCATAAAAAAAAAGAGAGAAAAAAAAAAGAAGAAGAAAAAATCACCAATTAAGCTGATACATGTGCCTCAAGAAGCATAAGTATTCATGCCTAAAGGTGAGTAAATAAAATAAAGTCCTTAGTTTTGGGGCCTAGTTCACTCGAATTTGAGTCCGCGGGGTGTTTTCTCACCTGGTGCCCTAAAGCCAACCGGTTTGGGAGTCATCGACTTTAAGTTCGCTACATGGGTGGATTAGAAAGCCTAAGAAAACTAAGAAATATAATATATGTATTAACACATCTAATAATCAATTAGTTAGGTATGAGGGCCTCAAGAAGCCTTGATACTTATACGAAAGAAAATTAGATGAGTTATACATGCCAAAAACAATATATATATATATATATATATATATATATATATATATATATATATATATATATATATATATATATATATATATATATTAACACATCTAATAGTCAATTAGTTAGGTATGAGGGCCTCAAGAAGCCTTGATACTTACACGAAAGAAAGAAAATTAGATGATGTTATAAAAATAATAAAGAGGCATGAGAGTCCAAGTTAAGGAATTCCTAGATTCACAAGGGTGCGTATGACTTTTGGTAACGAAAAAGACTATATTAGAAATTCAATTTTAATCCTTACCTAAAATGAATAACAATTGATTTTATAAAGACCAGGTTTGAAGAATGAATAAAATGATAATCCTAAAACTTATAGACTATTTAGTCTCTTCAATAATAATTCAAATATTTTCCTTTTTATGGATTTTGTGGGTGTAATCCGCTGAAACCCTCACGAGACAACACTCGTCCTCTAGGGTAACCTAGGGTTTAACGGCTTGTTGCACATGCTAAGTGCAACCGTGATTCCTACGAAAGTGAGTTAGCTAGGTTAGATTTTTCTCTTTCTTTGTTTTTACTCGAGGACGAGCAAAAAGATAAGTGTGGGGGTGTGATAGGTAGTGAAAAATGCATAATTGACATCATATATACCATCGCATTTGCACATTTATTCATATTATAATGCACAATTATTAATATTTCTTTATTTAATATGTGCAGGCCTCAAATTATCAATTTAATAAAGAATAAAGCTTAAAGAGCCCAAAAGCCCAGATCCAAGCCCATGTTTGAAGCCCAGGTGAAGAAGCGCAAATACAAAGATTCAAAATGCAAATACAAGAGCTAAAAATTGCAAATATCAGAGATAAGGGAAGGATAGACTTCTATCCAACCCTAAACACTTGCAGATGAGGATAAAAGGCCAAGATAAAGAGGAATTTCGTGGAGAGAAGATTTGAAGAAATCTGGATTAAGGGTAACTTGATTACCAAGTTATCTCGAAAATCTAGATTAAAAGGCCAGGATCACACTTCTAGAAGCAGGCGCCCATTTGGACGGACCAGGAGAGGCCACGCGCCGAAGCGCGTGGCCAGAAGACACCAAAGTGCCGCGGAAACGCGGCAAAAGCCGCGCATCCGCGGCAGTTTGGATAGAGATGGGTACCAGATTTCGTTGGCACTTCTATCCGGGACTCCTCTACATTCTGCACTATAAATATCCGTGCAGTCGCAACAGGGAGGGGCATGCAGAGACGATTAGGGTTTTTCTTTAGCCACTTTTATTTCAAAGTTGTAATTTTTATTTTCATGCTCGTTGTGGAAGAAGAAGGAACTTTGTAATTGGAGATCTCATCTGCAATAAAGGTTACTTTCTTTTGCACATTTAATTCTTGTTATTTTATTTTATTTTCTCTGTTTTTATTCTCTTCGATTTTCATCTGTGATCTCGTGTTTTCTTTCTTCTTCTTTTCTTCTAATCAAAAATAAAAAAATAATAAATTATAAAAAAAAATGATGTCCAACTAATTCTTTGTATGGTTTGCTGATCACTTAAGCAACCCTAAGCAAGTAGGATTTGAATCGATTGATGACCATCCATTAGAAACCCTAGGTTTAGTAATTGTTTTTCTTGAAGATAAAACTGATAACTAGATCTATTAATCTAGGTTGCACATTTAAAGGACTCCTCATGACTTCATGCTTAAGAACTAGGACAGCCTAAATTTAAGATTAATCTTTTCTTAAGCTGTACTTAGATGTTAGGATGAAACTTGTTTAGTTTTTAATAATGTAACTTAGTTATAATCTAGTATCGTATTTTCTTACTTGAATCACTCTTAATAACCTAGGGTAAATCACATTTATCTTAAGATGAAATTCAACATCCAAGACTTGCATAGTGGGTTGTGGTAGTAGATCAGTAAAACCATGCTTCTTAATCCATATTCTCTTCAAATCTAATCTCTTCTGTGTTTACTCAAAGCATACGAGGAATCGGCCGAAAAGCTTGCATCGCATCCTTCCCTGAGGATCACGACCCGCTTGAAGCCCTTGCTACAGCGGATTCGCATTGAGACTAAGACAATCTGAACTCTATTTTTATTCTCAATCAGAACACAAAGATCAAGCTTTTTCTCATTTTAAGATTTTTCGAAAAGAGTTGAAAAAGAAAAAGGTTTTTCAATTTTGAGAATAAGGAGTGATAGAGGTGGTGAGTTTGTCAACCAACTCTTCATGACTTATTGTGATGAAAAGGGAATTAAGCATGAAATGTCTTGTCCTAGAACTCCACAACAAAATGGAGTTGTAGAAAGGAAAAATAGAACACTCAAGAGATGGCTAGGACAATGATAAGTGAGTATAACCTCCCTCAATATCTATGGGCCGAGGCCGTAAACACTGCATGCTATATATCAAATCGTATTTATTTGTGTAAAAATTCTTCCAAAACATCTTTTGAAATGTATTATTCTAGAAAACCTAATGTTGCATATTTCAAAGTTTTTGGTTGCAAGTGTTTTGTTTTGAACACTAAAGATAACTTGAGTAAATTTGATGCTAAGGCTTATGAAGCAATCTTTGTTGGATATTCTACAACTAGTAAAGCTTATAGAGTATTCAATAGATCTTCACTTACCATTGAAGAATCCATGCATGTTAAATTTGAAGAATTTAATGTGTTTGTTGAGAATGTTGTAGAGATTGAACCATTAGGTGATAACATGGAGAGACTATCCTTGAAGGACTCACCCGCTCAAGATGATAAGCAAGAACAAATTGGTGACGTTCAAGAGGATAAAGAGGAAAGCTCTCAACCGCTTCCTAAAGCTTAGAGATATGCCACAAATCATCCCAAGGAGCTCATCTTAGCAATTGCAAGATGGGAACTTCATATGCCAAGCCAAATACGCAAAGGAACTCGTAAAGAAGTTTGGACTTGAAGACTCTAAAGTTTGCAACACTCCCATGGCAACTACAACCAAGCTTGATAAGGATGATCAAGGTAAAAATGTTGATATTAAATTGTTTAGAAGCATGATAGGTAGTCTTTTATATTTGACGGCAAGTAGGCCGGATATCATGTTTAGTGTGTGTCTTTGTGCTAGATTTCAATCGTGTCCCAAAGAGTCCCATCTTATTGCGGTAAAACGCATTATTCGTTATATTAAGGGAACGATTGGAATGGGTCTATGGTATCCGAAAATCGAAGATTTCTCAAAGACGAGTTATTCGGATGCCGACTATGCGGGTTATAGAGTAGATAGAAAGAGTACTAGTGGGACATGTCAATTTCTTGGTAATTGTCTTGTTTCATGGTCCTCTAGGAAACAAAATTCCGTAGCTCTCTCAACCGCCGAGGCGGAGTATGTTGCCGCGGGGCTTGTTGTGCACAAGTCCTTTGGATGAAACATACTCTCCTTGATTATGATTTGCATTATAACCATATAAAAATATTTTGTGATAATACTAGTACTATTCATATGACTAAGAATGCAAATCAATATAGTAAGACCAAGCACATTGAGATTAGATATCACTTTCTTAGAGATCATTTTGAGAAAGGAGATATAGATATTGATTATGTTTCTACGGATTTGCAACTTGCCGATATTTTCACTAAACCACTTGATTTTGCTAGATTTTCATTCATTTGTGGTGAACTTAATGTTTGTGTTATTGAATAAAAATGTTTTCTTAACCCTTTTTGATGTATGACAAAAAGGGGAGAATGAGTTTATGTATGGAAATATGAGTTCATATGGTTTTGGTTCCATATGAGTTTATATATGTTTTTAGTTTTTGATGTGTTTTCATGAATTCTTGTAATTTGAGTTTAAGTGTTTTGCAAGTGTTTTATGTTCTCATGGTTTTTGGTTTCATGATGTTTACTTGCAAATTACAAATTACATTGTTTTTCTTTGTTTAATATAGCATAATTTGAGGGGGAGCTTTCTCCTCCCCTATATTTTTGTTTATAACCTATTTGTTTTGTCATCATCAAAAAGGGGGAGATTGTTGGCCCAAAGGTTACACTCTCCATTTGTTTAGAGTTTTGATGATGACAAAACAAATAAGAGCTATTTGGTACTAATTAGTTTGTTTAAGATAAGTTTCAGGTTAGTACCATATTTGGAGGCCATTGCTTAGCTATTGCAAGAACTTCTAGGTTCATGAAGTAAAGAAGGCTTTTTGCACATCAAGGAAGGAACATAGAAGAGAAGGCTCTAGCAAGGCATTGCATGGCTCAAGACTTCAAGATTGCTCAAGATAATTTATTAGATTTGTTTTTAGTTTAGAGTTTTGTTAAAGAATAGTGAATAGGTTTGAAGCTCTATCACACACGTTTTTGCGCACATCTTGTTTCCAAACATATTTCCTATAATATGTACAAAAATAGTTTGTATACAATCTTCAGCCTACAAACTCATTTTTATCCATTATATATATCCATATTCTAAACTATTTTGTTAAAAATAGATTTCTCCTCAAAATTCCGTTTTTGTTTTGGCTTTTGACATGAGCTGGTCGACCGCCCGGGTCGACCGACCCAATGTCAGGTCAAGCCGGTCGGCCGGCCCAGTCGACCGGAGTTCTGGCAGCTATGCGTATCAGTGTGCACGTTTCACGGTCGACCCGGACGGTCGACCGCGACATGCCTGACTGCAAGACTTCTACTCTCTGTATTTTTGGGTCGACCGGGCGGTCGACCGTCAGCCTGCAACGGCTATTTTTTTGAACTAGCGGTCGACCGGCCGGTCGACCGAGGTAGCCGTTTGAACAGAACGACTATTTTCTAAGCTGGTTTATTTTTTGTCCTTTTCTCACTTAAGTGTGTTTAAATGACATGTTTTGGTTTTAATTCTTTCTGATTAGCCTTAAATATGTTTTATCTCCTAACCCTAGCCCTCTCCTATAAATAGGGGTGTTTAGGGAGAGGTTGGTTACTAGAAAAATTATCAAAATTTTCACAAGTTTAAGGCATTCAAAAAGACTTGGTTTCTTAGTTTTTGTGCTGAAATTCTCTCTCATTTTCTGAAGTGTTTTCAAGAACTCTCTGATTTCTTTTTCTTTTCTCCTTGCACACAAGAGCTTCATTCCTCCTCATTGTTCTCTAAGGACCTTTGTAAGGGAAGAGAATTTTGCAAGAGAGAGTTTGTGGTCTTTTGACTACCAAGAGATTGCTTGTACTTGAGATTGTGGAGTTGGGTACTCCGGTGTATTTGTGACATCTTTGTGATAGTGGAAGTGGTTGGAATCCTTCTGCGGAAGGCGGGGAAGTAGAGCTGGGTGCTCGAACCTCGATAACAATTCTCGGTGTTTGCGTTTGGTTTACTTGTTCTTTTTTCTTACTCTATTTTCATTGCTCTTATTACTTGCTCTCTACATTCATTGCTATATTCACTTGCTTTGTGAGATTGTTGCATCATAATTTTTAAATTGTGCATTGATTAGCATTATCACCTATTCACCCCCCTCTAGGTGATTTTCACCTTCATGGTACCTTGATAGGGTTGCAAAATTGTTGATATCCCACGTCATATGCCTTGAGCAACCGCTATCAAGATACCACCGCTCCCTACGTCTTAGAGCCTTGGTGTGTACCTATGTCAAGTAACATATTGGTTGATTTTGGTACCCAAATTTTCTTGGGTCCTTTAATGTAAGCATTTCGAATCTAAATGTGATCATTTGAAGCATTTAGTCTATCAAAGCAAAATTTGGCTAAGTGATCTTTTCGGTCACAATAAGTGCATGAATAAACTCTACCATAAATAAAAGTATGATGGGAGTGTGGGGTATGTACATGTTTGGTGTGTGTGTGTGTGTGTAATATGTCTAGCATGATGTGTATGTATATGTTGTGATTTAGGAGTGTGGATATGTGTAGCATGATGAGCATGTGTGGTATGAATATTTTTCTTTGGAGTAAGTTTGTTAGAAAACATTGTCTCAAACCTAACTTTATCAAACTCACATTTTTTTAATACATCTCTTAAAGAATTAATTTTATCTTTAAGAATAGAAATCTCATTTTTATCAAGTAATGAAAATTTTGCTTTACATGAAATTCTATATGCATCAAAATTTTTTTGTGTGGATAAGAGTGTGGAAGATAAATCATATTTTTCATTAGAAAGAATAACAAATTTATTTTGAAGGGTTTCATTTTTCTTTTTTATTTTTAATTACTTCTTTTTAAGGAAATCATAGTTGTTAGATAACTCTTTAAAAGTCTCACCCAATTCATCCATTGTTAATTCACAATCGTCAAATAAGGGTTCAGGTGTTACCTTAGGTGTGTTATCATTAGTCATGAAACACACATGTGCCATGTCCACTTCTTCATCAGTTTCACTCTCCGAGTCCCATAGCCTAGCCTTGAGAGCCTTCATTTTGTAGGGCTTCTTAGAGGCTGAAGGTTTATTTTTGGTATCCAGACAATCCGCAACAATGTGTCCCAACTTCTGGCAATTGAAGCATATGACCTTCTTATCTTTTTTCCTTGCCATCTTCTTCTATTGTTAAACTTTATCTTGTTGTACATTCTCCTTACATTTTTTATCAGGAGGGAGAATTCTTTATCATCCTCTTCTTCATCATCATCGTCAGAGATGGTGGTAGTGGATTTGAAAGCGATCACTTTCTTCTTTTGTGGTGCCATCTCTTCCCTTACCTTCATCTCTATTTCATGGGTTTTAAGGTTTAGCTTCTTCAATGTAGCAACCTTGACTTCCCATGAGGGTGGAAGTGCCCGAATGACCTTCCTTATTTTTTGATCATTGTTAATGGCATCACCTAAAAAAGTAACATCATTAGTTATTTTAGTAAATCTTGTTACCGTGTCATCATGGTGTCATTATAGTGCATGATGAAAATTTCATATTGAAAACGTAAGAGATCAATCTTTTCTCTCTTAACTTGTGACGTTCCTTCATGTGTAACTACTAGGTGCGTCCAAATCTCGTAGATGAATTTGCAATGGATGACCCTAACAATATCGTCATCGTTCAAAGCTTGAAGTAAGGCATAGTGTGCCTTAGTATTTGCATCAAACTCCTTAGTGGCAATGTCTGACCAAGTGTCCTCATCACCAATGGGTACACTAAAGGGTTTAGTTATTTGCAACCCAGCTTCCTAAGGATTGCAAAAATACGGTCATCTTAACCTTCCATATAGCAAAGTTAAGGCCACAAACTTGAAAGGGGTCTTAACACCTTCGGTCATTTTTACTAAAGTGAAAGAAGATGAATTTGTGAAAGAAGTGATTAGCAATTAGGATCTCTCTAAAGTTGTTAAGTCAAAACTAAAGATCAAGGCTCCGATACCAATTAAAATACACCCAGAGAGGGGTGAATAAGCTTTTTGCTAATCAAATGTAATTTTAAAACTACTTATGATGAATTATGCAAACTGTCACTCAAAACAAAAATTGAAACCGAATTTCTCGTGAAGGGCTCTGGAACTTCTCCTCTTTCCTCTAGATAATGAGCTGAGGTGCTCAGTTCCTCCTTGTTGAGATGAGTATAGACCGGTAATGAAAGTGATGGAATGAAAGTAATTATAGAATGCAAGTTGAACAATTACATAAGTATGAAAAATGAAAAATAATAGAGAGCAAGACACAAGTAATCACAAACACAAAAGAATTTGTTTCAAGGTTCGAGCCACCGCTCTACGTCCTTGCCTTCACCACTATGAGGGATTTCACTATCCTCTAAGGGATTTTCCACAAAGAGATCTTACACAAAGGAATTATAACTTGGTCTACACAAGACCAGAGTATACAACTCCAACTCTACCCTCTACACAAGATGTAGCACAAAGCCAATTGAGGGTACAAAGCACTTGGTGATCTAACAAGATCACAAACATTCTCTCTTACAACTTCATATAGACTAAGATATGAAGTATTGCTCAAGAAGTTAGGTGAGAGATGAAATTTAGTTAGAAAGAATAGAGGAGTTTTAAAACCAACTGAAAATAGGCTTGGAAAGAAAGAACTTGGAGATTGAAAGCTAGAAAAACTTTTCTCTTTTGAAATAAATTTGAAAACTTGTAAACTTGTGTGCTTTTCTTGTCTAAAACCAAAACCAATGACCCATATATATAGGTAATGAATAAGTATCATTTATAAATCATACCAGGTCATTTGGGGTGTGTTTAGACACTTGGAAACCAAAAATGCCCGTTGAAATCCACTAAAAACAAAACAGATTCAAAAAACTAGCTGTTATGACCATCTGGCAGCCTGTCGGTCGACCGGCTGGTCGACCGACAAGTCATCTAGAAAAGAGCCGTTGCTCCGGTCAACCGGGCGATCGATCGCTTGATAGTTTAAAAAGATAAACTAAACTGTCGGTCGATCGACCGATCCTATCCAAGAGTTAGGGTCTCTCAGTCGGTCGACCGCAAGAGTTAGAGGTCAACCGGTTAGCGGTCGACCGACAACGTGCACAAATGTGCACGCCCCTTGGCCAAAGACCCGGTCAACCGGGCGGTCGACCGTTCTGGCCTACAATGGGCACCGGTCGACCGTTCTGGCCTGAGACAATTTTTATGAAAACTTTTGAGTTTCAAATATTTTTCTAAGTATTTTGTATCAGTTTATGGGTAATGCAGCAATGTATAGGTGATGAAATACATGTTCTATACTTGTTATAAAATCTTGAAAAAATTATGAGACATGTATCAAAACCAAACATGCAAAATACCAATACTGTCAAAACTTGTATTTTTCAAAATCGTGTGTTTCGTGTGTGTAACTTCTTGAGCATCACTACTTTATTATACACTTTAACAAACTAATATCTTACAAGGCTCTAGGTGACTATAAGATCTTCAATCGGGCTTCTCCATTAGTGACATTGAGTGCTTTGAGTTTTGATCCCGTATTTGAATCTTCTTGAGTCTTCAACACTTTTCTTTAGAGGAAGAAAACTTCTTGAATCCTTAGAGCCCTGAAAAATAATTAAACACTTGAACTTGATTAGTACAAATAATGACATGTTTTGTTATCATCAAAATCATAAAACCGGATGATTGTAACCTTGGGCCAATACTTAGACGACCCCAATTATAATAAGATGTTAATGTACAATTCGTTGTGTTGTTTTGCAACTCGGTTTGTATACACTCAGATTTCGGTGACATGAGATAAAGGTATATAGATGAGGGTTTTCTTATTTGGATTATTCCTTCGCTGTACTAATCTCATGGAGCCGTGACCTAAACTTGTACGATTGGTTTTGCTCTATTTAGTTTTATTCGATTTTATCAGTTTTATGTTAGTTTAGGAGATAACTAGTTGCCTTATCTACTTTACTTACCGTCTCCTTACCTACTACTCTTGTATTCCTATGCTCACGACATGGTTTTCAATGCATGCTTTTGGATTCGGATTTATCGATACACATGTGCTTGTCCTTGCGTGCCATTTGGCATTCACCACGCTACTCGTTGGGGATTCTGACTCCCCTGAATCTGCATGTCTAGATCTCAGAGTTTGGAGCCTGTGGGTTCTCCCAGTTGCTGATCAGATATGCGATGTAAAAGCATGGATCATCGACAGACTATCTAAGGCCTTATCTTCAAGGCCACCCTACTCGGCTCTCGAGTTTTTCTTTTGTGACTCGTGAGCGCCTGCAGTTCATAATTATATATCTCTTTGCTCGCATTTGCGCCTATTGCTGATGTAATATTCTTATAATATTGTGTCACAACCTGTGATAACTTTGTAATTGTAATCATATGTTGGAATGCATAAATGCACGACTTACTTTCGTACTCTAATTCCTGTCTCGACTGATGCTTAGCATATATACGTGAGGATTTTTTTGACCTGCGCATATACATCACAGTAACGTCTCTGTACCGGCGGGATCGGGATGTTATAGGTGTTGCCAGTGATGGGGAGAGTTCGAGGTCCACCGACATGGGAGGGAGAGGAGCGAAGAAGAACAGTGTTTGGGGTTTTTTGAATTGTTTAAGGGTGTCTTAATCAAATTTAAGTGTGCCCTGATCCATGGGAGCCCTCCTCATTCTTAGGGTGGCAATATCCCCCTTTGTGAAACTGACGGGCGCCAATGTCCGCTACTCTCTCATCCAGCGGAGCACGACTTTTCAATCTCGAAATCACCCCAATCTTTTCCCTTAATTTCCTCCGTCTCTTCGAAGCCCTAGCTCCCCTCCCCCTCCCCCTCCCGCTCTCCGGGGCGGAAAGCGTACGATGTACGCGGATCGCGTCGTGTCCGGGAACAAGAGATCGATCAGGGATCGCCTCGACGGCAATTTCGAGCAAGATTTCCCCCGAAATCGATCCGACAGTCTTAAAAGGTACAATCTTTTTCTTCTTTCTTCCTTCGATCTGCTTGTATCCTTGGAATTTGCTTGAGAATCGGGGAGTTAGGGTTTTCTTTATGTGGCGGAGTTTTGGTGTCTTTGCTTTTGCTTGGAATTAGTAAAACATTGGGTCCATTCTTTGTGTTGTTTGCTTAATTTGACTGTCATTGGCGATCAGGTGAATTGGAAAGTTTAATCTTTGCCCTTTGTATTGGTCTGATGGATGCATTGGGATGAGGAGGATTGGGGTTTCTGTTGGTTAACATTTAAGGATTTTTTCTTTTTGAATGTCTATGCTTTTTCTTTGCCCTGTTCATTGATTACTAGTCCTGTACGGAAAATCTCTACTATTAAATTCATATCACCAAATTGATGTTATAGTTGTTCTTATTGGAGAATCTTATAGACTTATACTCGGCCACAAATTAAAGAAGTATGGGTTTTGGAATTGCTCAGTGGTTAATTAGAAAAGAGTTCCCTTGCTGCTCTCTGATATAGATTACAAAATGTGCGGTTTTGGTTCAGTTTTGCATCCAACTGATGCATAAGCTTGCTGATTAGGATTGAGAAAGTCAAAAGATAGATGCTTCGGTTAGTTTTTCATCAAACCAGGCATTTGTGTGTTGTGCATCATTTTTTGGGCAGACCTTGTTATTTACTGAAGACTTTAAGAACTCTAATCTCGAGTATCTATATCCTTCTGTTATTGTTTGGTAATTCGAGTGACACACCTAGTCTTGAAACTAGAGCCTTATCTCCTTCTAATTAGTTTAAAATTTTCTTCCTTATTAATCCTCCTTGTGATCTTATTTTACTGAAATCACATTCAAACTTCTGAGATTGGGAGAAGTCTCGTACTTATTGTCTGGAGCTTTTTATTTGACGGGAAATGTGATTAGGTTTACTCTGATTTGTAGGTTTATTGATTTCTATATGGATTAATCATTAGATGTACTGATAAAAAGTCACTTTCCTGTTATCTGCTTTAAAACATCTATCCGTTTTAGATAATCAATCATACTGATTTGGTTACTCTGGACTTCTGCTGTTGGAGTTATTTTTTACTTAGGGTTGAGAGGGTAAGTACATGCATAGTTAGTTTTTCACTCTGTAAAAGGTGCTATTGTTTTAAGCTAGGGCTGAAATTTTTATGTATTGTTGTAGATTGTGGCACTTGGAATTTTCTCTGCTGCCGTATGATGTGGTTGCCAGAAACTGTTTTTTTCATTAGGTTGTGGCTAGATGTCCTATTACTGTATAATTTTTTATTCTTAGGTTTTAAAAAATTAAGATGCATTTATAGTTAGTTTTCTTCGTGTATTCTCCTAAAAGGTGTGGCTTGCAATGTCGAGACTTTGTTTATTTCAAGTTAGTTGAATCTACCTAGTTGAGATATAAGTTATTTGCTGTTGTTTGTATGGGAGATGTGTTATTAGCATGGTTTAGAATCTCGATATTGTATCGGTATTGGCCCATGGTTTTTAGTATCAATATCGCCATGGGCTTCAAAATTGGCCATATTGGTCATAACGCTAATGTCGGAGTCAAAGCTGGCAGATATTATAGGGCTGATATCGTATTGGGTACCTCCAAATCCAACGCAATATTATTGATATATATCGGAATCAGTCAATATTTGAAACTATGGTTATCGGCTTTGGATCTTGATCTAATTTTTGTTGATTGACAATGGAGAATTAGAGTTTTGCTGGTTGAGAATGAAAGAACTACAGATTCTCAGCGGTTTTTTTGTTGTATTTGTATGTATCAGCTAGTTTTAGCTTGTTGTAAAGGATTGGAAGCTTGTTACTGACTAGCTTGATTTCTATACATCATCAGTTATTGCTACTTAAATTGAAAATATTGACATGATTTTGTCATGTTAACCACCTTTAGTTTTTAGGATACAAGGCTTCCTGGCTTAGAGTTGACATTTATGTATAAACTAATCAGTATATTTTACAAGATTGGGATGCTGTCATCTGCTTTAAATCATTAGAGTTGGTGAGTTTATATTGATCTATAGGTTGCTGTTTATTATTGTTATGGAAAGTGGACTGCGTGCGATTGCGAAATTTGATGAATTCTGTGTAAGCATCCCTTTTGTGTTCTTTGAAGAAAGAGTTTGGATTCTTGGTATCTGTTCTAGTTCAGTAGAGCTGTGGTAAGTTGGCATTTCAGTTTATTTTGTTTCTGTTTACAGTTACAAGAGTTTGCTTTCATTATTTAATTTAGTGGAATTTAACGTTATGAGTTAGACTAGGCATATGGTCGTTATCTGAAATTCATCATCCTAGTTTCTGAGGCATGTATTTGGAGAATCACTTTCCCCACTAATAAAAGGAGTTCCTTGGCAATTATGCTCTCCAGAACATATTTGTTGAGTACTTAAGGCACCCGTGGATGGCAAACTGGGAAGCGAGCAACCTTCTCTTCTCCTCGTCTATATGTACTGTGATGTTCTTCCTTGGTCTGTCCCATTTTTAATTATGAACCCATTGGAATAGATTGGTAGAATTAGGGTTCGTTTGGTTCTGTGTATATCATGTATGGAACTATGGATTTATGGAAGTTTAGCTTCTGGGCCTTTTGGCGTTTTTGGTTTTGGTTCCAGATTTTTAAATTAGTGAAATGCAATGGACAGGAACTTGTTTTGCTGTTAGGTTTGTGGTTTCTGTATGTATGGATTAATAGATTGTTGGATGAAACATTCCTGTTTTCTACTTTATATCAGTAAATATTTGGTTTTGGTTAGCTTGGATTTTGTTGTTCGCGATGATGTGCTGTAAATTTGCTGCTTATGATTGAGAAACAACTCAACAAGTTATGCATTAGTTGTTTTATTTCCCATATTTATTCTAATGGCGATAGGGTTGAGTGTATTGTTACATATTCTATTTCAATTAACTTGATCTCTGGTGATTTGAATAGTTTGTTTTTTCTTATAGACTTCAATTGAACGATTTGTTTTTCACCAGTGATACATTTTAAGGCATTGTTGTTGTCTATTAATAACTCTGGATTCGGGCCTTTGATTTGTTATTATTATTCGAGTGTCAATTTCATCAAACAAATGCAATGACATCCATCACATATAATGAGGATAATATATAACATAAGCAATTCATATGAAATCTAAGCTTTATGCAAGCAAATGAACGCACAACTTGAAATATAAATAACAAGATAAGCGCATGGAAAGTAAACTAATGATAGAGTGCGCGGTGATGACAATTGTGGCTAGTTATTAGTTTTCATAGTTGTTGGACCAATAGAGAGCTACAAGTAGTTGGCATGGTTAAAGAAGATCTATTGTATAGCTTATGCAGTTAACTATGAATTTCACACTTTGAGAACTGCTGGCTTATTTTATGACTATGCAGTGAAGTTGATGTGAAACGTATACGAGTGTTTGAAAATCAGCGATAATGGTACTAAACTCACGCTTTACTATCAAGTTATAATCTTTGGGTAGGAAAATGAATTAAAACTAGTAGTGTTGAAAGGTTGTATTTTAACAATCACTCGCACGCATCATTCAAACAATTCTAGTCTCAATTAAATTAAACACGATGCTCAGTTATAATATAATAGGCCTACTCACAATATCAAGATAAGCAAGCCACATGTTAAGCTTATTAGACTCTCACAACTCACGATATAATAGTGGACAATAGGAAACAATGATAATATTTTAGAGATGCAATTACTTGATATATGCATCTTCTCCAATGTGATATATGTGCCAAGAATGCGTCTCGATCATATATCATCATATCATCATATGTCTGCATCATATATCGTCATATGCAGACATCGAGACACAATCTTGACGTAGATATCACCGTTGGAGAAGACGTTTGGCTTCTACGTGAGAGTCATCATTTTGTATATAGGCATGAATCAAATAAAATTGTAACAAATATTTGATCAATGAAAATTAAATTATTTTCTCAATTGAAAAATTTCCTCTTGAATTTGGAGTGTGAAGCCTAATTCAAACCGGTTTTGGTGTGAAGCCCTAATCCTTTTACCTCCTCCTCACTCTCTTCAAATCTAATCCTTTTACAAATCCTAATCCCCATTTTGATTTCCTGTTACAAACCAAAAAAAAATAAAAGAAAGAAAAGAAAATTTTCCCAAATTTAGAAACTTTGTTGTTCCTCTTCCTTCATCTCTCGCCCCTTCAATCCTAGCCACCGCAGACCCTCAGACTGCCTTCGTGTCACCCTGCTCCCGCCGTTGCATCCTCTTCTCCAACTGCACGACTGCTTCACCACCTGCAGCTACACTCACGACTCCTTTTCTTGCTTTCTCTCTACCCCTCTGCCCTCGCTAACACCACCTCCCCTTGATTCTGCGTTCTCGCGCTGGCACCTCCATCGTCCCCGCCACGTGCCGATCACCACCTCTACTTTGACATGCGCCACTGCCAACCTCCCTTTCTCTCTCTCGTCTGCGACATCGATTTGCCACCACATGATGTCTTCTTCAGGTCACTAACAACAAATCGACTTCAACTTTCCAAGCGGGTTGTACCCGATTACAAACCTGACCTGAATCCAACTAAAATTAATTTGGGTTTGTCATTAAACTCGACTCCAGAATCTGACACGGTTGTAGCCACTTGACTCGCAAGCTAAAGTGTAGACCTGATATTTCTAGACCCAACCTGGCTTCAACAGTCCAGACCTGGTCCAGGCCCGTTTGCGAAACAGACCCGTTTACATATAAGGCTTGGTTTCGAGCCATATCTTAGCCATTCGGAGGCCGATTCGCGCGATTCTTGAAGCATTGGACTCGTGGAGGCAAGAGCTATACATCTCGAACGTGATTCTCAATAGTTAGTTTTTATTTCTACCGTCAGGTTATTTTTGTGTTACATCAAGTTATTGCATCTTTAAATTATTATCATGGGTTTTTTCTAATATATGCCCCGAAATCTTTTCTATTTATGAAATTACCCCTCAAATCATCATATTTCTAAAATTATCCCCAAATTCTTTCATAAGTTAAAAAGAATCAAAAAAGAATATTCCGAGCATATCTGTTAAAAATTAGTGAAATCCCACATTTACCCTTATAGTTTGATTATTTGCATTTTTAATCTATGATTAATTGTTTAGGACTTGGCGCAGAATAGCTGGCTAGGTCTAATTGTTCATGTTTTCATTTTTCTTCCCATTCTCTGTTTTTGCCCCTAGCAATCTCATCGCTATCGTGATGCTGGCAACTCTTACTAATGCTAATCCTCTCTATGTTGCCAGCAAGAAGAATTTCTTTTTTTGGGCTTGTGACTGCTTTAGATATGGTTTGTGCTTCGGTTCTTAATGTTAGTAGTGTTTGTTTCAGAGTACCTGTTTGCTTCTTCTGATGAGAACAAATGCACATCTCATTTCATTTCTATAATTGTAGCTTCTTTCTCACTATTTGATGCTGAGATTTCTCTCTTTAGTGTTTCATCTTTCTTTAAATTCTTTGTATAACATCTCGGAGATGTCACTGGAATAGGGTCCACAACTAATCTTCAGGTTAGGGCCTTTATTGGCCAAGTGTGGGGTTGAGGGTGGGGATGGGGATGGGGTTGGGTGGACAAAGGGAGTGTGAGAGCATAATTTTGCTACACAAGGGGCATGGGACTGAGTGAAAGCCGTCATGTGGTTTCCTTGCCTTCATTCACTGATGAATCATGCGGAAAGGGTTGCGAGCGGCATGGGGTCGGGGAGGGCGAGGTGGGTCTCGGACTGGGATCGAGTAATGGTGGGGAAGAGGGGAGCATTCTGGGTGGCTGTGGCGGCGGCGGAGGGATTTGGTGAGGGGCCATGGCTGAGGCGAGGAGAATGGGAGGTCGATGTCGAAGGAGAGCTAGACGGAGAGAGCAGATTTTGGATTTTTGAGAGAGAGTGAGAGTTTGAGAGACAGATAAGAGAGAGAAGAGAGGATTGGGGATAAATGGGTAATTTTCTTTCAAAACCGCTAAAACAGCAGTTGACGGTGGGAGTATTTTTGGTCAAATTTAAGAATTTCGGGGGTAATTTTAAAAATATGATGATTTGGGAGGTAATTTCAGAAATAGGGAAGATTTGAGGGGCATATATTTGAAAAATCTTGTTATCATTGTTTCATGCTGTCCATTATATATCATGAGTAGTGAGAGTCTGATAACCTGTAGCATGCTTAACTTAATATTGCGAGTAGGATTATTGCATTACAACTGAGCATCCTGTTTAATTTAATTGAGATTAGAATTGGCTGAACTATGCGTGCGACTAATTGTTAAAATCCATCTGTTTAACACTACTAGTTTTAATTCATTTTCTTACCCAGATCGTAACTTGTTGGGGAAACGTGAGTTTAGTAACATTATTGCTGATTTTCAAACACTCGTACACGTTTCGCTTCAATTTGGTATCAGAGTACAGTTAAAGTAGGATTTATATCATCTAGGCACTTGCCAGAATTTTATCGCTTCCTTGCATCTAGAATTTAAGTTGAAAAAAAGAAATTAAAAAACATTTAGTTTAGAGTCGCGTCTTCTTATAATGACCTCACCTTTAGGAGAGTCTATCTAATCCCCATCGCCCCCAATAGATCTGATCGCAAGGGCTCAACTTCTCGCGATACTCGCCGACATGACGGCTAAGATTACTATCTTAGAGTTCTCCAACGAAAGATCAACACATGTTTTCCATCTAGTGAACAACCTACGACAACCTTCAGTGCAGCCATATGCCAAGCGCGACCTTCAACCCGCTACTAATCAGAGAATCCCAGTGTCTAGACCTCCTACACCTACCCAGCCTCAAAGGTCTAGTACGCTTTCACTCTTACTCGGGAATGATGTTAAGGACAAGAACGTCGAAATAGATAATATAAACAAAGGCTCTAAAAAGAAAATTTTCAAGATTGGCCCCCGTTACTAAATGCAATAAGTGGCAAGGGTATGGATATATAGCTGTCGATTGTATCAGTCCTATTAAGATTGTATTATTAACGGAGTTTTCACTATAGCCCCTGAGTCTGAAAGCACTATTTCTCCGAGAATCACTCCCATAATTGAGGAGTTTAGTGTTATTTTTTCGGCTACCACAGCTGCTGTCCTTGCTGTTGTTGCCACAACTACTGATTGTCGTCGACTTTAGTTTCCCTCCACTTACAACTGCTCCTTTTTCCCCTATGGTCGTGGCTTGCTTTGGTCGCCACACCCTCTCCTCTATTGCAGACACCATCTTCTGTTTTATCGCTTCTCGCATACCCTTGTACATGAGCACGTTGGAAATAGGGATTTTAAGTTGTCCACCGCTGAATTCGCCTATAATACATCTCTCAATAAGACAACAGATAAAATGTCTCAAGAAATTGTTTATGGTGTTAGATCTAGTCAACCCATTGATCATATCCCTAAGGCTGAACACTATAAAGCATTTGAGTTTAAACTTGCATCACACGTGCATGAGTTACACAAGAGAATCAGTGATAAGATTGTACATAACAACGCTAACTACGAGTTATAAGCTGACATTTTGAAAAGATTTAAAACTTTTAATGTTGGTGATGTTAAACTGTTCATGCCTGTAGTGCTGGATCTTTCAAAATCTTGATAAAATTGAATGACAATGCTTATGTTGTGGATCTTTTTAAAGATTTTGGAATCAAGCTACTCTCAATATTAAAGACATAGTGGATTACAAGGGTCTTGATTTTATCCTACTGATTGATAAGCCCTCGCTTGAGCCATTTTCTGAGAGCCCTCATTTCCACAACTTCTAGAAATTCACCTAATAAATAGAGAAAATTGATAAAATTTTAGATGATGAAATTTTCTCTAATAGAGATGGTGAACCCGATGATATCTGATGCGCTGGAAAGGAAAATTACCTGTCGAGAATGCATGGTTGGATCACAGTGATTTGCAAGAGATTAATCCAGTTGTGTTGGATTTTTATGAGAGCTTTTCTACACATAACTTGATGGATCGAGTTCTCTCCCACCTGGGGAGAATGATGCAGATATCAGGACGCAATCTTGGCGCATATATCACTGTTGGAGAAAATGTGCGGCTTCTAGTGGTCCTTGTTTTGAGTTGGAGTCAGTATTTTTATTTCATTCTGAGTAGAGTGTATTTTCCCTTTATTTTATTTGTCTTGTTTTATCTTTTTTAGTCCCACATCGATTATTAGAAGAGAGATCATTTTGTAAGTCTATATGTGAGCATGAGTCAAATAAAATTGTAACGAATATTTGATCAAAGAAAATTGGATTATTTTCTTAATTGAAAATTTCCCTTTTGAATTTGGAGTGTGAAGCCCAATTCAAATCGCTTTTGGTGTGAAGCCCTAGCCTCTTTTTCAACTTTTCCACTCTCCTCAAATCTAATCCTTTTACAAATCCTAATCTTTATTCTGTTTTCCCATTATAAACCCAAAAAAAATAAAAAAATAAAAATTTTCCAAATTTAGAAACTTTACTGTTCCTCTTCATCACTCGCCCCCCTTAACCCTAGCCACCACAAACCCTCAGCCTGCCCTCGCGCACCTTGCTTCCGCCGCTCACATCCTCTTCTTCTCCAACTACGCGACTGCTCCACCACCTACAGCTCCCCTCGCGACTCCTCTCTCCCTGCTTACTCGTCGCCCCTCTGCCCTCGTCAACACCACCCCCTTTGATTCTGCCTCCTGGCGCTGAAGCCTCCATCGTTGCTGCCACCTGCCGATCACCACCTCCTCTACTCTGGCCTGCGCCACTGCCAACCTCCCTATCTCCCTCTCGCCTGCGACGCCAACTCGCCACCACTTGCGTCTTCTTCAAGTCACCAACAACAAATCAACTTCAACTCTCAAGCGGGTTGTAGTACCCGATTGCAAACCTGACCTGAATCCAACTAAAATTGATTCGGGTTAAGTCATTAAACTCGACCCGGTTGCAGCCACTTGACTCTCAAGCTAAAGTGCAGGCCCGATATTTTCAGACCCAACCTGGCTTCAACAGTGCAAACTAGATCCAGACCCACTTGCAGACCATACTCAGTTTCGGAGCCATATCTTAGCATTCAGAGTCCGATTCGCACGATTCTTGAAGCATTGGACTCGTGGCAACAAGAGCTACACATCTATAACATCAAGGACACTGAGATCAAACACAAGTCTCAGTAGGTGAGTTTTTAATTCTACCGTTAGGTTATTTCCGGGTTACATCAAGTAATTGTATCTCTAAATTATTATTTTTGTTTCTTGTTGTCCACTATATATCATGAGTTTTGAGAGTCTGATAATAACTTATAGCGTACTTATCTTGATATTACGAGTAGGACTATTACATTAGAATTGAGCATCATGTTTAATTTAATTGAGATTAGAATTGTTTGAACTATGCGTGCGACTGATTGTTAAAATCCATCCGTTCAACACTACTAGTTTTAATTCATTTTCCCATCCAACGATCGTAACTTATTGGTGAAGCGTGAGTTTAGTAACATTATCACTAATTTTCAAACACTCGTACACGTTTCACATCAATTTGGTATCATATCACAGTTAGGATAGGCTTTGCATCATCTAGGCACTTGCTAGAATTTTAGCGCTAGCATTTAGAATTTAAGTTAAAAAAAAATTGAAGAAAAATTAGTTTAGAGTCGCATCTTCTCATAATGACCTCACATATAGGAGAGTCTAGTCAATCCTTCATCACCGCGATGGATCCGGTCGCAAGGGCTTAACTTCTCGCGATACTCGCCGACATTACAGCTAAGGTTTCTGTCGTAGAGTCCTCCAACCAGAGATCAATGAACAAAGGTGCTCCATCTAGTGAACAATCTACACGATTGCACAACCTTCAGTGCAGCCATATGCCAAGCGCAACCTCTAACCTGCTACTGATCAGAGAACCTCAGTGTCTAGACCTCCCCCACCTACCCAGCCTCATAGGTCTAGTACCCTTCCACCCCCACTCAGGAATGATGTTAAGGCAAGAACGTCGAAATAGATAATAGAAACGAAGATTCCAAAAAGAATTTTCAAGATTGGCCTCGTTGTTAACTGCAATAAGTGCCAAGGGTATGGATATATAGTTGTCGACTATACCAGTCTTGTTAAGATTGTCATTATTAACAGAGTTTCCATTGTAGCCTAGGTCTGGAAAAACCATTTCTTCGGGAATCACTCCCATGATTAAGAAGTTTAGTGTTGTTTTTTTGGCTATCACAGCTGCTGTCGCTGCCACAACTGCCACTGTCCTTCCCCTTCCCGGGCCCTACTCCCGACACCATCTCCTTCCTCTTTTGTTTTACTGCTTCTCTTGCGTAACCCCCGTACGTGAACACGTTGGAAATGGAGATTTCAAGTTGTCTACCGCTGGATTCGTCTATAATACATCTCTCAATAGGACAACAGATAAAAGCCTGAAGAAATTGTTTATGGTGTTAGATCTCGTCAACCCATTGATCATACTCCTAAGGCTGAACACTATAAAGATCTGAGTTTAAACTTGCATCACACGTGCACGAGTTACACAAGAGAATCAGTGATAAGATTGCACATAACAACACTAACTACTAGTTACAAGCTGATATTGGAAAAAGATTTAAAATTTTTAATGTTGGTGATGTTGTTAATCAGTTGCAAGCCTGTAGTGTCAGACCTTTCAAAATCTTAATAAAATTGTGACAACGCTTATGTTATAGATCTTTCAAAAAAATTTAGAATTAGTCCTACTTTCAATGTTAAAGACCGAGTAGATTACAATGGTCTTGGATTTATCCTACTGATTGATAAGCCCTCCCTTGAGTCATTTTTAGAGAGCCCTTCATTTCCACCACTCAAGATTCACCAAATACAACAGAGAAAATTGATAAAATTTTAGATGACGAAATTTTTCTAATAGAGATGGTGAAACCCGACGATATTTGATGCCTTGGAAAGGAAAATCACCTGTCGAGAATACATAGCTGGATCACAGTGATTTGCAGCAATTGACCCAGTTGTGTTGGAGCGTTATGAGAGCCTTTCTACAAATAATTCGACAGGGTCGAGTTCTCTCCCACCTGGGGAGAATGATGCGGACATCGAGACATAATCTTGGCGATATATCGCCGTTGGAGAAGACGCGTGGCTTCTATGTGGTCCTTGTTTTGAGTCGAAGTCTTTATTTTTATTTCGTAGTCGAGTGTATTTTTTCTTTATTTTATTAGTCTTATTTTATCTTTTTAAGTTCCACATCGGTTGTGAGAAGAGATTCATCATTTTGTAAGTCTATATATAGGTGAGTCAAATAAAATTATAACGAATATTTGATCAATGAAAATTGAATTATTTACTCAATTGAAAATTTTCCTCTTGAATTTGGAGTACGAAGCCCAATTCAAATCAGTTTTGGTGTGAAATCCTAACCCCTTTGTCACCTTTCCCACTCTCCTCAAACCTAATCCTTTTACAAATTCTAATCCCCATTATGTTTTCCCATTACAAACCCAAAAAAAAATGAAAAGAAAAGAAAAGAAAACTTTACCAAATTTAGAAACTTTACTGTTCCTCTTCCTTCATCTCTTGCCCCTTCAACCCTAACCCTAGCTGTTGCAGACCCTAGCCGTTGCAGACCCTCAACCTGCCCTCGCGTCACCCTGCTCCCACCGCCCGCATCCTCTTCTCCTCCAACTGCGCGATTGCTCCACTACCTGCAGCTCCCCTCGCCGACTCCTCTCTCCCCACTGATTCGCCGCCCCTCTGCCCTCGTCAACACCATCTCCCCTCGATTCTGCCTCCTGGCGTCAGCGCCTCCATCGTCGTCACCGGCTGCCGATCACCACCTCCTCTACTCTGGCCTGCGCCACTGCCAACCTCCCTCTCTTCCTCTCGCTTGCGACGCCGACTCGCCACCACTCAACGTCTTCTTCAGTTCACCAACAGCAAATTGACTTCAACTCTCCAAGCGGGTTGTACCCGATTGCAAACCTGACTTGAATCCAACTAAAATTGAATTGGGTCTAAGTCATTAAACTCGACTCCAGAATCCGAGCCGGTTGCATCCACTTGACTCGCAAGATATAGTGCAGACCCGATATTTCCAGATCCAACCTGCCTTGAACAGTGCAGATTTGATCCAGACTCGTTTGCAGACATGACTTGGTTTTCGAGCCATATCTCACCCGTTTGGAGTCCGATTCGCGCAATTCTCGAAGCATTGGACTCGTGGAGACAAGTGCTTCACATTTACAGCATCAAGGGCACTCAGATCGAATACGATTCTTAGTAGGTGAGTTTTTAATTCTACCGTTAGGTTCTTTTCGGTTTACATCAAGTAATTGCATCTCTAAACTATTATCATTGCCTTTTGCTATCCACTATATATCATGAGTTGTGAGAGTCTGATAACCTGTAGCTTGCTTATCTTAATACTGTAGCGTGCTTATCTTAATATTGCAAGTAGGACTATTGCATTATAACTGAGCATCGTGTTTAATTTAATTGCGACTAGTCTGAACTATGTGTGTGACTGATTGTTAAAATCCATCCGTTCATTGTAGTTTTAATTCATTTTCCTACCCAACAATCATAACTTGTTGGTGAAGCGTGAGTTTAGTAACATTATCACTGATTTCCAAACACTCATACACGTTTCACATTGCTTATCAAACTTTAGATGAATTTGTCATGTAACAAGAGCACAGAAATACTAATTTGAGTGTGATCCTCTTTTTGCCAGTTAGTTTCGGACGTGTACAATATGCTCATTAGTTTCTTCTCATATGAAGTTGTAGTTGATCTATGATGTGTCTCTTGTTGCTTCATTTTACTATTTGTTAGGATTGATAATTAGACTTTCCTGGATTGTATTGCACTGAATGTTATGCAGAACTGATATTTGTTGTCTTTGTAGGCAGCATCAAAGCGATGATAAATGGAAACATGATCTTTACGAGGATGTCAAAGGCCCTCAAGTTTCAAGTATAGTTGTACTTGGCAACAATAGTTGTGATCAGATGTAGTTCATTTTTTTCTGTTATAACTTTTTGATTATTTTTATTGTGTTGTAATGTCTATATAGAGGCCAAAGTTGGTTCAGGAGATCTCCGACTGAAGCTCCAAAGAAAGCTTCACAACAAGCCTATCAAGGTGGCAGGGTATCAGGAGTTCGGGATCTTCGTGAGAAGCTATCTGGCACAGTGAACTCACAGCCAGCGAATGTCAATCCACCTAAAGCTAAAGCAGCACCGGCACTGCCGAAGGCAGCACCGAGAGTGCTAAACCTGTTAGGAAAAGTGCCCCTTCTACCGAAGCAACTGTAGCAGACACTAAAAAAGTCTCTGCCCCAGCTTCTTCTAGTAAATGGTCTCAGAAAAAGGTCGGTGAGCCACTTCATTTTGTTACTGCATTTATTTACTCAGTTCTTGCATTTATTTTTACTACCATCAATATACAACATAGTCCTGTCATTTTTTAGAAAGACAGCATATAATCTATGCATATTAAAAACAATGTAACAGTTTTTTTATTGATTCTATATGCACACTTCAACCTATGTGGCTTCCCTCCCTATGTGGGGATCATAATTTTGCATATAATTGATGCATAATATCACACATCTATTGATATTAATATCACCAGTTTGAAGTGTACCACGGAGCCCATAATTTGACATGACAGCGGTAAATGAATTCTGAGTATGGGATGCTAGACACCAATGATGCAAAATGGATAATAATGTGAACCTGAATTAAAGTGATGAATATTTAAAGGTTAAAATGGAATCAAGCAGTAATACAAGCATGTTTCATCATAACACGACATAGAAGGAAAAGTTCAAATTGCAAATTTGTAGGTAGCAGAAATATATGAGACATGGGAGTAGAAGAATGTGAGAAGTAGTACACTCTCTTACCTTTATAAGACTAGGGGTTAATACTGGCTGAAGTGTACCTTTTCCTTTGAATGTAGGAAGTAGAAAGCTTAGGCAGGTAAATGGTTCTTAGAATCTCATGAAACCAGTACCCTTTCCCCTGAAGGTAAGAAATAGAAACCTAAGGTACATTGTTCTTAGAATCTCATGAAACTAGATATTGTCACACACAGATATCAGAGTTGACCGACAAGCATGGTTCAAAGTCGCGGTCTTGGCCGCCGACTCGGCGGGCACCGTTCCAGAGACAACTTGGTACCACGGAACGAACTCGGGCGATACGCATAAAACGCTACAAATTAAACTAAAAAAATTCTGAAAAAAATCACGATAAATCTTAGAAAATGTAGAGATTAATTTTTATCTATCATATGTCAAAAATAAATTTGTTTTGAGAGGTAATTTGGGAAATATGATGATTCGGGAGGGGTAATTTAAAAAATAGGGGTTTTAGGGTAAATATGAGAACATCAAGAAACACACACACACACACACACATATATGACACAAAGGGAAAGATTGGAATCTCTCCCCCTCTTCTCTCCCCCCTCTCCCCCGTCGATCTCTCTCCCCCTCCCCATCCGATCTCTCTTTCTCCCCCTCTTTCCCGCCGACCTCTCTCCTTTCTTTTCCGCTTATTTCTCTCCCCACTTCCCTCCGATCTCTCCCCCCTCCCCCCTCCCCTTCTGATCTCTCTCCCCCCCTCCCCCTCCGATCTCTCTTTCCCCTCTCTTGCTCTGGAGGCGGGCGAACAGCGGCGGCCTGAAGGCGGGCGACCGGCGGCGACGAGGTAAGTCAACTGATACTGTTGCTTTCTTTTTACTTGGGTGATTTTTAGAGTTGACTCGGCCATATCGGCCGAGTCAAGCCGAGTCCATGGTTGACTCGGCCATATCGGCCGAGTCAACTCGGAATTTCGCCCGAGTCGTCTGAAAATAGTGAGACCCTTCAACTCGTGGAACGGAATTAGAACGACGAAGGCTATTCAGGCCGAGTCGGAACCGAAACAGTCGATTCTTCGAACCTTGCCGACAAGAGGAAACAATTCCTCGCAAGCTTATCAAATTCTGGAGGATGAAATTTAACTGTGATTTTCACCATTGGGGTTAAAGTGGAACTAGTGAACTAGACTAGGTGGTAGGAATATGGAAATGATATAAGACACAATGCAATGTAGATATAGTAATCTAGAATGAGGAACTGGCAGTGTTACCCTGGGGTACACTAATGGATAACTATTTTTCAAATAACATTAGGATAATTATTTTAACTAAGTTGTTATGTGAGGACACGGAACAAAGACGCAACAAGATATGGATACACTATCTTAAAAAAACCTAGGATATGGATGCATCATGGATGTGGAAATTATATATGAATGCAATTTTATGTAAACTCTAAATTACCAACTATACAATATAAACCAAATCAAACAGCTTCCAAGCCTTTTGAACATGTGCTAATTGTGGTAGACAAATATCCACCAATTAGTTTGTGCGTCAGTGAAGAATGCATTAGACACAGACATGACACAGGTACAACAGCCTCCAGCACGTGTCAGTGCAACACAGTTGTTAATGTTAATGATAAAGAACACTGGTTAACAACCTAGAACAAATTACAATATACAAATGTATACAAATATTAAGAGTAATAATGTTTGGTGGACTATGGAACAGAGCAGCCACAGGCCCACAAGATAGCATCAAAGTTTTAAATGAACATATTAGTTTTCAGCAAGTTAATCATTCATATAACTTAGGGAACTTGCATAGTAGCGTATGGCACCCAATCGCCAGTGCAGTCTCTATTCATATATTTTGTTAAGGAAAATAAATGTTGATCCATTCACAGAACAAATTGAGCCACAAATTTCTTATTTTTGTAATAAATTTTAGTATTACATCAAAAGGTGTATCCAGCACATATCAACCAAGTATTGCAATCCTGGAGAACACACACATATACATGTATGTATGTGTGCATATATGTGCTGTGCTGTGTTTTTTGTGTGTGTGTGTGTGTGTGTGTCCACAATGTGAGTTTCCCAATTTAGCATACATGCTTCATAAGAAGTAGCAAGTACTAAGTAGGGAATGTTAAACAGTGGCATTTGCTCAAGCTAATGTTAGCAAGCAAATAAAGGCAAACTATCAAAAAAAAAAAAAAATCTATTCTTTCTTTCTTTTTTCTCTCTCTTTCATTTGTACATTAGGTGGTTGCTAGTATAAATCCATCCTACATGTGAGGAGTCACCACCTTTTGGGGGCTTATGGCGTTTGGTAGAGATAACGAAAAGCAGAAAAGAATCCCTTATTTAACTAAAGTTCTTGATTCTTTACTTAATAATTGCTTGCTGCTTTGATCTTTGTTTGTGTTGAATGTATTTGTTTGTCCTTCTTGAGGTGTTGTTTAACAACCTTGTAATTTTTGACTGTTGGTGCATTTTGATACGGGTACCTGACTTTGTTTTTGATCCAGATTTCGATGTCTATGGTTTATATGGGTTTGATATGAATACTTGGAATATGAGCTGTTTTCCAAATATGGTTCTTAAATTTAGGGCACAAAATATTTGATATATTTATTATAATAAATAACATAGTAAAATATTAAAGTATCATATATATGGATCCATGTACATATATAAATTAGGATATGGCTCTGCATATAATTATTGGACATGGATATGTATTTGCCATTATGTAGTGGAGACAATTATAAATTTGTCATCTACATGTTGATCTTAGATGTCCTTTTTTAAGCTTTAGAGGAACGGGTGCATATTCTTAGCAAGTTTATAATTGATTTTCAAGCAATTTAAACTATGTGCTACTAATTACATTTTATTGAATGATAATTGCAACGCTCTAGATAACGAAAAGCATAGCGGGCAAGTGCCGCTAAGCGCTAAAGCGGAAAGAGCGTTCTAGCGGCCGCTAAAGCGGGATGGTTATTTAAATAATTAAATAAATATGCATAATTAATTCTTACAATATGTGTGTGTGTGTGTGTGTGTGTGTGTGTTTTAGATGTGCCTTTTAAACAAATAAACAAATAAACAAATAGAAAATTTAGATCAATAAAAGAGATAAAGAGATAAAAAGTGTTATTGACTCAAAGTGATTACTTATGAGCCATACGTGGGAGAAAGTTAGTTCCTTCGAAGCTTCATTACTGCTCAAGATTACAAAACTCAAATGTCATACTTAAAATTTGAAACTTGAAATTTGAAATATTCACTAAATTTATGAAAAAGAGAAACTATGAAAGTCAAAGTAGTGCTTGTTTTTTTAGGACAAGAGTTCTTGTGGCTACCCAAAGTATGGAAAAGAAAATATTGCTTTGGTTTATCGTTGATGCTTCATTGGATGATATTTTCTTGGAGGCGGTCGGTGGTAGGTTATATACTTTCTAAAGTAGGATAGGTTTTTTGCACTTTAGAAGTTTTAAGAGGATATTTTGGTGTTAACCTGCTTTTTGGCCGCTTTTTTCTGGGTGAAAAGCTCGCTGTAGTCAGTTTGTGGGTGCTAAAACGTCCGCTACAACTTTCACTTGCTTTCTTATTTCGTATCGGATTAAAGCGTAGCTGTAGTAAACCTCTATGCTAAAGCGTCTGCTAAAAATGCTATTTAGAACACTGGATAATTGAGTGACAAAAATTATATTCTCCCAATAGTAGGACTGTCTTGTTATTACTTTTATTTCATATTTATATCAAACATGTTAAATTTGATACTTGAAACCAAAATGCATATGAGTGAAATAGATTTTTTTTATTTTTTAATATATTACCAATAATTCATAATTGTTATGTATGATGTTCATACAAAATTTTCTTTGTTTACATTTGTTTTTCATCATCTATGTTTCATGCCCATGTCTGGTCTACATACATATGTAAATTTTCCCTTATCTGCATCCTGCATAATACTCATCTTTGCGCCTTACCCATAACCGTATTATCTCATAACCACTTCATAGTGGGTTTATTCGATACAAAAAAAACAGGTGATGATCTTGTGTTAATTTTGTATACACCATCTCCGGTGCTGCATTTAATTTTGAAATGTACATTTGTAATGTTTCTAATTTGGAAAAATTATTGACAATGGCTAATGCTTGTTTGTTAAACATTGTTTTTTGGTGGTCTTCGCTGTGGATTGTTATTTTGACTACGTTTGGAATACAAATTTTTTAATCTTGGCTGGGGTTCTGGCACACTGACAGGGATGCTTAGTTTACATAGTTGGGAAAAGTGCCTAGTTGGTATGTTAACCGGGACTGTTGCTTCTACTATTTAATGCTACTGATGCATGAATATATTACAAAATCTTATTCTCAATTGTAGAAGTGTCTAAAAAGGAGCTGGCATTATCATCTAGACGGATGGTGTTTCTTGGCTTGTACTAATGTGGTTATATTTTGTAATATCGAACAATAGTGTGAAACCCTGCTTTTCATCTCAAGTGTTTTGTTTACCTGATAAACTCCCCCAAGCACGTAATGAGTCTTGTTCATTAGATGTTCTGGAAATGTTACCTAGTTTTGGTAATGATGATTTATTATAAGATTTGTATTCTACTGGTTCCACTTAATTATGGTTTTCCTTTTCCTTTTTTCTTTTCTATTTTCTTTTGTGTGCCCTTGCACGTGTGCTTGTGCAGTATGCTTTCTTTTGATGTTATTTGCTACCATTTCTCTTCAAGCTTTCTGCCTAGTGTTCATTGCATCATCTGCTATCCCTCATTCATTTGCTCTTTTGCACATGCATGTTACATTTTTTTTTTTGCAGATTCTTATCTGGTGCTCCCTTTGCATATTTGTTTGGAATATTGTTTGGTACTTGGAAGGTCCTTAACCAACTCTTTTTACTACGCAGTCTGATGTAACCGTGGATGGGTGGTTACGTTCTCTGGGTCTAGAGAAGTACTCAATACAATTCCAGGCCGAGGAGGTACTGCATGATGCAACCTTCATTTTTTACCGTTTTCCTGCTACTCATCAACAATTATGTAGTTTAATAGTTATTTTCATCTTGTACTTTGCCTGTGAAGGTTGACATGACAGCTCTTATGCACATGACTGATGATGATCTTAAGGCTCTTGGTGTTCCAATGGTAAGTCCCCATAAGTTACCTTCAAGTTTCAAATTTCTCTGTGCAAGCATTCCATGTTCATTTTGGGCAGCCATGTCGAAAAATATTGATTGATTGATTGAGCGAGCATCCAAGTTCTGAAAGATGCCCGGCCTATTCTTGATTATCGCAACATGATTCCCATTAAAGAAGATTCAAATTAGCTAGAATGAAATAAGCTACTTTTACATGCAATGAGGGGGTTCTGAATTCCTCGCTCCCTATTGAGTGACTCTTGTAAATTTTCTTTTAATCTTAGGGTTGTTGGAGATCAAACATACTAGTGTTTGTAAAGTTTGTAAACTGTAAGGTATGTTTTATTGATTCTGTTATTTTTGACTGATTTTGGTGGCTTTAGGGGCCGAGGAAGAAGATACTACTGGCCTTGGATTCGAGAGCCTGAAGTGGGGGTTCAACCGCATGAGTATTAAACCGTGCACTGTGAATGGGGGTTGTATTGCATGAAGATTTAATCCGTTGGCCTGTCTCGTTAACTCGGAGACATGCAGACCTTGGATCTGCTTGCTTTCTCCTTTCTGCGGTCATCTGAGTCACATTGCATCTACCTTGATACAATCCACCCTGGGGTTTTGTTGAAGAACCCATGTATTTTATGAAGCACACTTGTATATTGAAGTTTGCAAAGACGAGGATTGAAATCTGTATGTCTGGGGGTTTAATATTAATCATCCTAGTCTCGATTTGTTTCGAGTGTCTTCTCGAGGTTATAGTTTGAACTTTTAGATGTTCTAGCCGATGGCGACCACCATTTTGTAGTTTAATTTAGATTATCCTGCCACTTATTTTCTCGGTAGAGTTTTGTGATTTGATGAATGCGTGGTAGGTGTGGTGGAGATTTTTCGTCGCGAGCGATCGGAACGGTCGATTCTCACCACAAGCGAGGAAAGAGTTGAGTGGGGATTAAGAGAGTGTGAGATAGAGTAAATCACAATTAAAAATGAGGTGAGAATTTTGTCGTGGAAATCTAAATCGGGAAGAAAATCTCGGGGATGAGAAGAATCCACTACAATCTGTGGGTTATATGGACTGAATGGCAGAGTTTCAATGCTGGGCTTTTATTCTTTTTCAAAAGAGCAAGGGCTTTCTTTCTTGTCTTTCTCGCTGGAAGAGAAGATTCATTTATACTTGATCGGATTACGTGCATGAGGCGGATGGTCTAGGCATAATTCCCGTAACCGCATGATCTGTACGTGTAGATTTGTTGTAACGACCGTGATTGTCGGCGCTTGATTACTGGGATTACAGGCAGAGAATCTCACCTCTGTTCATAACTGCCTAAGTTGGAAGGCGTTTCACTTTATGAACGTAGAGGAAGATCAGGTTATGAAACTGTCGGTGGAGATCAGGGATAATCTGTTGCTGCGGTGTAACTGGAGGCGGAGATTGGGGATGATATTTAGCCGTAGTTGTCTTGCACGAAGTTGAAGTCTCTAGAAGGGGAGCTCCGGGATGGTTGAGAGTATTGAAGCTTCCTGGGTGGAAGTGTCCTCAGGGCGAAGAGCATCTTCTGGAGTGGCTCCGGAGAGATGGAGGCTTTTAGTTACTTAGACACGTGTCATCATCCCTTGTGGGTTAGATTTTTGATCACCACAGATGCTCCCCTCTCTTCTGCTTGCCCTGCTTGCCGGAGTCTGCAAGAGAGAAGCGAGAGAGCGGAGCTGGTGAAAGATTCTATGGTGTTTTAGGCTTGTCTTGATACTTGTGGGCAAAGGATGATCTGACCCATTAATGCAAATCTTCTGGATTGATGTGGATATTGCGTTGCTGGCTGATAACTGGCGTGCCGGTTGATCTGGCTTCTTAAAATTAGTAACTGGCGTCCCTTCGGATCCTAGCGTCATGATTACTGAGATCGAGGGGAAGCAGCGACTGATATCGTGCCTCTTTGGTTGGCCGGAATTTTCGGGCTGATTTTTCAGGGATCGAGAATTTGAATTGGTGACGGTTTGGCTTCTCCTCCATCTATAAAAAGCCTGAGTCCTTTGTGTAGAAGTAGCCCCTGCCATCTTGTCTGAGAAGCCTTGTCTCTGAATTCCTCTTCTGTTGTCTTGTTGAGCCGCCATGTATCATTTTCTCCTCTTCATCAGATGGAGAAAGGAAAGGTAGAGAGGACAGTGGCTGAGCTCCCGCCGCTTGGGAGTCTGTTCGACGCAAAACATCAGTTTTCACGATGAGACTGTCACAAAGCATCAGTGTTCATGACAGGGCTCTGCCACCGGGGCGATTGCTTGTTGGCTCGCTACGATCAAGCCAATGATCTGGATCTGAGTTGCCCATTTTTTACGGGGTGATTGTTCTGTAGAATCTGACCCTTCCTCCTTATATAGCATACGAGGAAGGAAGAGAGGGCGCTCTTCGGTTTGGTATACTGGCGAATTGCTTCTCACCCCAGAGCCTGATCCTCTTCCTCAAAACATCAAAGTGGAGAAATGTTGCTTTCTCTTTCTGGTTTGCTTGACGGAATCTGTCAGATGTCGCTTCTCGCTCCTGGAGAGCTTCTTGGGGATCGCTGCGGAGAACGGTGCTGGCCTGACTGCCCTAGAGGCGTGTGAGGTGCTGTCAAGATTTATGCTTTCCTGCTCAGGAGCCATGGCGCTGCTGAGGAAAGAAGACTGCCCTTGAAAAATCTCCGATGAACAAGTCTTTGTTGTTCTTATATCGGTGGTGTGCAAATGGTGACATAATCAGTGTTTTAAATGTCGGATATCAAGAAATGTCGGATGTCGTAATCGGATGTCAGATTTCAGATTTCGGAGATATTTCGGGGCCATTTAGTAAATTTTGGACGTCATGACAGATAACAAATATATATCCTAGATGTCTTAAATAATGTAATTTAAAAATTCTTATCAAGGTAATACAGACACAACTTATGCAAAACTACATAAATATGTTTAGGATATGTATAATTAACTTAAACATTTTGCATATATTCGCTAATCCATTGTTAAAATTTCTTAGTTGCACTAACTTCCAAGACCAATCAACATATTGGGTTTTTCCCAAAATGTCGGCCGACATTTCGGGAAAATATCGGCCGACATATCGGATTTTTCCCGAAATGTCGGCCGACATTTTCCAAAACGCCATTTCAAATGCGGATGGGGATGTCGTGGCGGTGAGGGCTTGAAAACGAAATGTCGGACGACATTTCGAAAATGTCGGACGACATTTAAAACACTGAACATAATAGGTTCCCAGATCTCCTGTATTTCTTTTTAAAAAGTAAACACATGGATGTAAAAAATTTCATGTATTCCACTTGTCAGATGTAATGACATAATGAAATTTAATGACATGTAATCGCATGTATTTCCTAATAGAACTGACTGAGTTGTTTAGATCTTACTTGATTTGTATTGTGGAATGATCATACCCTTTCGGAGGCCTGACTTTAGGATGACGAAAATGTGATGTATTTGCTTTACCATCTCCGGAAGGTGTCTCATCTCTGAGCGTACAGACATTTGATATCTGAGTGAAGTGAGGACTTCAGTCGCGGAGGTGCACTGGCTGTTAGGCGCTGGCCTCCGAGTGAAGTGAGGACTTCAGTCGCGGAGATGAATTGGCCCGTTAGGCGCTAGCCTCCGAGTGAAGTGAGAACTTCAGGCGGGGAGATGAACTAGGTTGTTAGGCGTGGCCTCCGAGTGAAGTGAGAACTTCAGTTACGGAGATGAACTATTTGGATGGCTACCCAACTGAGAAGGGGCGAGCCGGTGGGTAGCCGGTGGGTTCCCGGAGGCTGATGTTGGTGCTATTGTTCTCGAGTGAGGGTTTCCCTTCTCAGAACACATAAGAATTCCGATTGAGGGGAGCCCTCAGCTACAGATTCCGTGTGAGGGGAGCCCTCAGCTGCAGAGCTGGGCAGGCAGTTGCTTAATTGAGGAGAAGCCTTTCGGGGGACAGTTGGCCAATTGAGGATGAGCCTTTGGAACCCAAAGATAGGTGTTTGTACAATGATTCTTGAGTGAGGGTTTCCCTTCTCTGAACACAGACTAACTGACATTTTCCCTTCAAGGATGAACCTTCTGAACGGTAGTTGCCCAATTAGGGATGAGCCAAGGCAGTTGCCTAGTGGGGATGAATCTTTCGAACAGTAGTTGCCTATCAGGGATGAGCCATAAGGGTCGCAGTTGCCTGATTGAGGATGATCCTTCCGGAGGGCAGTTGTCCAATCAGAGATGAGTCTAAGAGATTGCCCAGAGACGAATGCTTGTGTACTCATTCTCGAGTGGGGGCTTCCTTCCTCGGAACACACAGATTAAGGTTTCCGTGTGAGGGGAGCCTTCAGCAATGGAGCTAAGATTGGCAGTTGCCTGTATAGTGATGAGCCAGAGTGATTTCGGAGATGAATACCTACATTCTCGTGTTCGAGTGAGGGGCTTCCCTCCTCGGAGCACACAGATAGAAGTCTCCGGGAAGATGCATGTGGGCTTGTGAGTGGATTGGCAGATCTTGTGGAGTACATAGAGAGTTGGGAGCTGAATGTTAAAATTATTGGATCTCGAGTGGGGAAATCCCTTCTCGGATGTACTGTCATGACTCTGGAGAAGAGACTTCGTCCACTGGCCGAACGGGGGCCAATGAGTAGGTTCTACGAATCCTGAGAAGGATGTAAGGAAGCCATTAAGAGTTGGAATGTATTTTATTAAATAATTTTAATAAAACAATAAAAAATAAATGAGATGTAGAGAGCTTTTATCTGTTAGAGGAACTTTCCTGCTCTTATATGTTGGGTTGGTGTTAGTCAACCGCTCTGTACTGAGTGACCATGTGTTATGATCGATTCAGAGACGGGGTGCCCTGCTGTCTTTCTATGTCGGAGGAGGCTCCGGGTATGAAGATGTACTCTCAGAGATAGCTCTGTTGTACAAGATCTTCAAGATATTTACGGAGGGGCCAACATTGAGAAGTCTGGTGTCACTCGCTGTCATGGAAGGAGTAGTAGTCTTTTATGGGACGAACAACGTTGTGTGGCTTTGCTTTTAGACACTTCACCCAAGGTTGACCCTTGATGGCTTGAAGACAATCTGGATCGGGACCTTCAACGGGGTGAAGCTGTGATCCATTCCGTAGGCTCGGAGTAGGCTCTGCTGAGGGTGCGGGAATGATCGCCTCTTGAAAGCACCCTGCCCATGACCCTAGTTGTCGACGAAGGGGTCCCGTGTTACGGCTTCGATTTTGCTTCGTCATCGTCGCGGTTGAAAGATGGGTTGGCAGAGTTTTTCATCGCATCCTCCAAATAGATATATGGTTAGGCTCAGTACAGGACTTTGCTCCAGCGGGTGACGTACTTCACCAGATGCTTGTACAACGAGTGGGTGATCTGTAGCCCGCTGATGAATGTGAGAGAGG
The DNA here is from genome assembly GCA_038442645.1 of Agave tequilana. Classification (NCBI taxonomy): domain Eukaryota; kingdom Viridiplantae; phylum Streptophyta; class Magnoliopsida; order Asparagales; family Asparagaceae; genus Agave; species Agave tequilana. Next base: position 224,510 of record JAVJIF010030740.1, on the reverse strand, counting down.
ATGCGTCTTCGCTGCACTTGTATGCTTTGGCTAGTTGATTCTGAAAGTAGCCAATATACACCTTGAGGCTGTCAGAAGATCTCATGTTGATAGAGAGGAGGTGATGGTTGTTCTGCTTGAATTTCTCGAGGGAGGATTATTGAGTGAGGAACAACTTGATGAGATCCTCGAAGTTGTGGATCGATCTTGGCGGAAGAGAGTAGAACCAATCTGAGGCTACTCCCTTCAAGCTGGAGGAGAAGATCCGGCACAAGATGAAGTCGTTCTGGCATGGATTACCATCTTGTCCTGATACTAACAGAGGTGCTGGACCGGATCACTCTGACCAGAGTAGCGATCAAAGGTCGAGATCATGAACTTCTTGAAAAATTCATATTCCAATAAGCCTTCAGAGAAGGGAGAGTTGGATGCAGTAGTGATGGCTCTGAGTCTGCCGTGATGCATTCTTGCTTCTTTGATCGCTTTTGTATAAGCTTGTCGAGATCTTGGACACGGACGAACTCTCGGTCTTCCTCCGAGAATGATCGTGTTGATCTCTCATGCAGGGATGTGACGAACTTGATCCGCCGTCGGATTGCTCCAACGGAGTTGGGGAGTTTGACCTGCATCGCCTCCGGATTTGAGAATGTTCGCTGCTTTGGGCCTCGGTAGCAGTGGGCTTTTCCGGTGATGTAGGCGGCTCTCAGATATTTTGGAGGGTCGTGATCTGTGTAAGGAGTTGGTCGTTTAGACGCTTCATCTCCTCCTATTCATGGGCCATATTTTCTTGATCATGCGCTGCTTGCTCCCGGTCGAGGTCAAACAGGGCTTGCTGCTCGCCATTTCCTCCCTCGTATCAGCGAACATTTGGAGGAGTTGGGCTTCATACGTTGATGACGGGTAGATGTCTCCAGCTACCCCCTATGAAGGTGCAGAGACAGTCTCTTTCGTGATGGGGCTGAGGTCAAGGCTACTCCGGGGGATGATACCCCTAGAGTTGGCAATGGATTTGCCTTTAGAGGTGGTCCCTTCCCGGTGATCAGCTGCTTTTTCGGGGTCATGGCTCGTTGGAGAGGCTTTTTGAGGATGAGTTTGATAGGGGAGAAATCTGAGTGTCAGGACTCAGATCTCAATGAAAGCACCAGTTTGCAGTAGAGATTTTCTGCCATGAGCGATCGGACAGTCGATCCTCACCATAAGTGAGGGAAGAGTTGAGCGGGGATTAAGAGTGTTAGAGAAAGTAAATCACAACACAAAAATAGATACATGATTTTTTAGTGGAAACCCAAATCGGGAAGAAAACCACGGGGAGAAGGAGAAGAATCCACTATAATATGTGGGTTACAGGATTTCTATGATTGAATGCCAGAGTCTCAGTGTTGGGCTTTTTTCTTTTCCAAAAGAGTAAGGGCCCCCTTCTCGCTGGAGGAGGTCCATTTATACTTGATCTGATCTGTGTGCATGGGCGGATGGTACTGACTTGATCCCCGTAACCGCATGATCTGCACGTGTAGATTTGTTGTAACGACCGTGATTGTTAGCGCTTGATTGCTGGCATGCATCCATAGAATCTCGCCTCTGTTCATAGCTAACCAACCTAGAAGGCGTTTCACGTTATGAATGTGAAGGAAAACCAGGATGCGAAACTGTCGGCAGAGATCATGAATAATCTGTTGTCGCGGCATAACTAGAGGCGGAGATCAGGGATGGTCTGTTGCCGTGGTTATCTTGCTCGGAGCTTAAGTCTCCCGAGGGGGTGCTCCGGGATGGTTGAGAGTATCAGAGCTTCCTGGATTGAAGTATCCTCGGGGCGAAGGGTAACTTCTGGAGTGACTCCGGAGTGACGAATGCTTTTAATTGCTTGGATACATATCATCATCCTGTGTGAGTAAGATTTTTGACAACTACAATAGATTACTCATCTAAGTCTGCTAAAGTGGCTATTCGTATAGATAGTCACAGGGTAATGAACTATTTTGCTTGAAATGTGATGATAGTTTGACGGCTAATTTGTTAAGAAAAATCTCGCAAGAGCAGAGAGTTGTTAGAATTTTGGATATATGGAGTGGCAAAACTTGGAGCATGTTTTAATCTTGTCTCACTACATTTTGAATGAATATGGTCTATGAATCATCTGTATGTCTGACCTCCATCGCTGCCGCAGCAATTCAAAACCAGGCCGTGGCACAAGGGAGAACAGGTGAAATGCAGGTGGGTAGTCTCGGCCGTTGGGCTCGCGGGCGTGAATACTGTCACGGAGGGCGGAGCCAAGAAGGAAGAATGAGATGGTGACGACGATGATGATGAGTGAGTGAGGGAAGGGAAGAGATTGAAGGGGAGAAGGGCCATGACCATGAGGATGACAGGTTGGTGATGGCTTAGAGCAGTGAGAAAGCCATGTGTTTATTATGGGTCTGTTTGTTTCTCTTTTAGGGCTAGAAGATTCATTGTAGCTGAGTCAAAGTGTTCGGCTTTTCAAATTTGATTGCAAATATAACAGACCATCAAAACTCAAAGTGGGGCCTGTGTTTTTGCTTTCTGCGTGTTTCTCGTGCGGGCGCTAAAAATTATTAGAAAATTCACTGTAGCTGGAGTCCGTCTTGTCTTTTCCTTCCTCCCTACGCGAGCCCCACCGCAAAATTTCAACTTTCCTCGCGATACCAGGAACCCATACAACACTATAGTGGTAGAGGTCGAAGTATGCTTGGCTCCAATTGCCCCAAAAAACATTAAGAGGGAATACAGTCTTGTCTTCTGTGTTCTTATTTATTTCTCGTTTTAACATATCTAATCAAGCTATTGGTTTAAGCATCACTAGCGATCATTTACATTCCCTTTTGTGAGCATTTAGTTTCCCAGTGACAAAAACATCCCTTATTTTTCTCATCTCTAGGTATTTTCTTTTTCTTATTGTTCTTAGTTTTGCTCCAACTTGTTTTAAAGTTTCCCCTCTGGATTTATGGCATTGCCTAGAACTTACAAGTTGGTGCCTAGATTTAGAATTGCTTTTATTTTGTTTTCATTCAAATCTAAGTTGTAAACATTAGGTTGGACGCTTGCTTACTCAATCATCACCCAAGTCACAAAACTTGATTTCTCTAACAAAACACTCAGATATGGTTAACTAGAATTTAATTACCTGATGATTTCCAAGCTCTTGCTGTTCCAGAAATGGTCAATGAGTACACAAGAAGCTTTGGCAAAATTCTCAGTCTATATTCTACTTCTAGTTCGTATTTGTTACAAGAGGAGACTATGATCCTTGATACAAAAAGCCAAATGACAGCATGGTTAATGATCGCATGGAGAAAAACCGAAGCATGCTTTCACATGAATGAAACCTTGGTCACATTTCACATTCCCCACTCAGCGACAAGCGTGTATGCGTGTGGATCATGAACGGGGGGTGGTTGGGTCACATATGGCCTTCATATCCAGAACCAGAAGAGTTTACATATCAGGAAGCCGTTGTTTGGACAGCAACAGATGATAGATACTTGGCTTTCTCCTTCTTGTATCTTTTGATTTCTTTGATGGCAGCCAGGAGCACATGCAACGACACTGGCGCGAAAAATGGCTGTAGAAAGCAGCAAATAGGTCAGCACACAATCTTTCAGTTAGTATAATTCAACTTGCAATCTCGTTTCTTGCAAACTTACACACCTTTTTCTGGACAGTCTTTAAATATCGAAAGAATGTTTATGCACTCTTTTATTCTCTATATTTTCTAAATATAAGATTCATACAGCGAGCTACAAGGTATTTTTTTTTTCTCATTCATCCATTGCCATTTCTTGTACGCTAGAAAGTTGCAAAACAAGGAAGACATCATGCAATCAGCTAAGAGGAAGATTACTAACCATGTAGATGGCAAAGTAGTGCTCAATAGAGGAATAACTGATTGACATGATAGACGGATGAAAAAATGCATCTTCAGCTAAAGCCCTTGCTTTCCTGGAGGATACTATTGAAGAGACATGAACAAACAATTAGCAAATTGTTCTCTCTTCCATCAGCTATGGAGGATGCAATTGATGATATAAGGCATGTAGAGAGTACCAGCCGAGGCATCATATGCTCCAAGGGAGGCATTATTTTCAGCTATACCTGCCGCTTCAAGTGAGAACTTAACCTGAACAAAAATTAATCATAACACAGATAATGACTTTGAAACAGGACAAAGGTAAAAAAAAAAAAAAAAACACTAGCAGATGACGTGAGAAAGTAATTTGATAACACCAATGACACCATGTTGCTCTGCACATTCATAATTCCTATCTTCTGGACAGTCTTACCTGAGTAATTGCATTAATACTATGAACAATACAAGTATTCGAAATGTTAAGCATTTTCTAACCAGCCAAACTTCTGGTATGAAGCAGGTATTGAACAAATTAACAATAACCATACAACTTCCAGGTAGAAGGAGTGCATCTTCATCCCTAAATAAGAACTACAAACACCAACATTTCTGCAATGTCAGAAAACTGAGAACATTCTCCTACTTGGACAAGTTTGATATGCAGCAGGGAACAGGTTACAAGTCATCAACAAGAATCTGAACTGATAGACATTGACAAGATACCAATGTCATAAAGGGGTTTGACACAGCTCAGCACACATTTGACACCGCTCAGCACACTATACATGGATAGTGTTTTGAGGAGCTTCTACAATACAAGTTTCTTGCTAAAGTTGCAGTCTTAGTAGTGAACATAAAAACATCAGACAAAAAGCTTTAAATAAAGATTATTGTCTGGTTACTTTAAGAGTCAATGTCATTGTGTCATGGAAGGAGCTGCTAACACTCTTGAAGGTGGATCAAAATAAACAGGGAAGGTTCAAATATTAATGGAGCTGAAAGGAGAGAAGAACTGACCCTAAAAATATGGGATAAAAGGCCTTGTCCTTCAGTGAAACAATAATAATCTTTTTTGGGGGGTAAATTAGCAATAAACCCCTCCAGTTAGTACCACTCATACCCAAGCCTTCTCTCTAACTAGCTAAAATACAAATAAGCCTCCTCAACTATCATTTTTCAAATAACCATTCTAACCTTGCCATTTCTATGATATTTTCTTTAGAAAAGTCGTATTGTTTACTGGCAGAAAAGATGTGAACTGTATAGTTTTTATGACGATTTTGATTGCTTTGATGGGTTTTCATCGCGTTTATGACATCAAATACTAAGACTTGTAAGTTATAAAAAACAAGTGGAAGTGTAGCAACCCAAATACTAACAAGGGACTACATAAGTAAATCCCAATTAACCAATACATTATTAATGCCATGTGATAACAATTAACCATTCTACACTTTAGAGCTTATAAGGTTTGAGTCTCAGATGTGACATGAAGAGGACTTTTATACGAACTTATCAACATGCTTGACACGTGTGCAGGATTCGTGTGCAGGATTCATTCTATACAAGTGTCGCCGCTGCTCGACACGTGTGCAGGATTCGTTCCATACAAGTGTCGCCGCTGTCGCGCACCCTTGCCTTGTTCCGTTGCGAGCGTCGGGGCGTGACAGGAAGAAACCATGGTTAATTGGTGAACATCATCACCTGGTCGTTTCTAAATGATAGTTAAGGGGATTCTCCATATCTCAGGATGGTGGTTTCTGGCACTGATGAGTAATTAACAATCCTGCTTATACATAGAGTGTAGCTATCATTACCTTTCCCTAGAATCACATAACACTATGATTACCCAAATACTAGGTCAGAATGAATTGTAATTACAATTGAACAATAAAATAGAGATGCGTCGCTCTATGTTCAAAAGTCACAAATGCCATATATTAGAAGGATCCTACTATAGAACTGAAATTGAGTAGGGTCTATTGCATCTCTTTCAGAATATGCCATAAGTTAGATGCAAAGCGAGATGCTCAAGCACTGCTTCTAAGAGAAGCATGCCTCTCTTTTCACCACATCGGCTTACTTGAAATAAAAATGTCTTACTTGAAACAAAAATATCAAATTCATATCGAATCCTGTAGACCTAAATCCAAGGATTCAATATAGTTTAGGAACCATTACAAGTGATAAATAAGAGCTCCATTAAATTTATCTTTGAATTTTCTTAGTCAGCGTCATTGTAGGTTCAGCTTCACAACCAACTTTTACATAGCATATAAGCAGAGGCAACTTACAGTGGTTATCATCAGTTACGGGTAATTTGCCCCCATTTTTTGAGACAATTGAATGAGGTTAGCAATGAACCAAGCAAGCAAAATTATTCAATTAGAAAAATTGTTGTTACACTTGAAATGTTATGAACAGAAGAACTCCTATACATAAGATATGCAAGACATGAGTCTGAGCATATGCATATTATCATTCAATTGTAGTTTTCAAGGTGCAGCATTTCTCAAAAGTCCAGTCAATCTAGGATATCACCTTCTCACATCACTAATCCTAGATGAAAAACAAATTGCAAAGCAGTTCAGGTAATAAAGTCTTGAGTGGTTAATGCTTTAAATGTATCGAATTCAAAATATCAAGATGGCTGATAAGCATGCATGTGCCCATGGGTGAATGTGTGCCACTGTTCCCGCATCTATGCACATACATGTTTGTGCACGTGCATATCTGTTCTGCAGTTACCTTTGAAGAAATAATACATATGTAACTTTCAGTTGGTAAGAGTCATGAGCAAAATAATGGGAACAAGCAAATGATTAAATTAAGTAGTTCAGGTGGTATGTGCTTTAACAACTAATAACAACTATAAGATCAGGGATAAGAAAGCAACAAACCTGTTTTCCTATTTCATCTGGAACAATCATTCTGGGAAGGGATTGAACCTGGATTATCACAATATACACAAGAGATGGAACAAAAAAGAGGGGAATTAGTATTCGATATTACTGGATATCAAAAGACAAGTCAAGGAAAAAGCTATAACATACCAACTTAGAGAGAGATTCCAGTGTAGAGGCGCATGAAAGTAGATTGAAACATGCATGACGGCGATATAAAACATCCAACTCCCTGCATTAATGAATAAGATGCATTAGTTGGTAGCATCACTCACTTAAAACATTTAAAGCTGGAAATAAAGCAAAGGAAACGTTGTCAAGTTAGATGGGTTATCAAAATGGGTTTCAGAACTGAAGGTTTGGTGAGACTTTAAATCCAAACCATGAAAAATTTCAAGCAACGAACAAAGATCTTCAAAATCCTTGTGGCAGTGCCTTTGTTCATGAATCACCTAAACCATTGAAAACCATCGTAATTGATGCAACATGTGCTTGATCACTATTTCACCTAATTTTTCATCAATATAAAACTAATAAGTTAAAACCATAAAATGAAGATTAACTTTTTTGGATAATTTATATTATCAATTAATTAAGAAAAAATAGTATTATTATACAAAATTAATTTTTTTATTGAAGTGAAAATCAATTTCTTTTTTGTTCTTTGAGGAAAATTCACTTAAGTTTTTTGATAATTATGGATAAAATGATTTTAGATTGAGGTATGGTTCCAGTAAACACAAATAGAATCAAGGGAAAAGGATATAAAAGAGCAAAAAATAGGGAAAAAGTTAGTAATTATTTGAGATTCATAAATAGGGGGTAAGGATGAAGAAATACTGGCGTGTAGATCTATGCACATAAGCATAATGGAATCGTAGAATATAGATCAATATACCTTAAAAACAAAGTATCCCTTTGTTAGTTGATGAAGACTCCCACTAGTGTTTAAAAAAACGCGCTTCAGCACTGTAGTGGTAAAAAATTGACTCTCAGCAATATATTGACACATGTCCAAGCAACCAAGTCTCCTTTTTGAACTTTCAGCAACAATCAATTGCATCCGTCACATCGGACCCTCCTGAGAGCATCCACAGTTCTCAAAATCACTCCAACCCGAACTCAAGTCAATCTCCAAGGCTCCGCCACCCAAAGTTGTCCCGAAGCGAACCCTCGTTCCGGAGGCATCACTCTCCGGAGTCACCAGCAGTCCAACATTCCCGACTTCATCGGAAGCCCTCAATAACGACCGTCGAGATCTCTGCCTGCAATCATGCCGCCACTTCTTTCTCACGTTGAAGATGTGTTGTAACGCTCATGCGCTCAAGGTGGATAATTACGACATTTCATGCATGCAATCTCAACTATCACGTCAGTAATAACGACCGTTACAACAAATTCGCACAGGAAGATCATGCAGCTACACAAATCTCGCGAACGCCCTATTCGCCTCAGTGCCTACAGTTCAGTACAAATAGACCTTCTTTAGGAGGAGGGGGACCCCCTCCTTCCATTAGGACCTTGGACTTTCTATCAGATCCCAACTCAAAGAACACTAATACATACCTGTAATTTCTGTAAACCGGTGAATTATAGTGAATTTTCCTCCTCCCCATGGTTTTTCCCAATTCGGATTTTCACGTAAAATTACGTGTCTCCATCTACTTTCTGTATTGTTTATTATTTTGCACTTATACTTTAAACACATACTCTCGTTTGTGGTGTGGATCGATCGTCTGATCACTCGCAGAGGAAAATCACCACTACAAAATGATACTTCCGTTGAGATCTTCAAAATCTCTCCCATAGAAATCCAAAAAATCTTCTCAAAAGCCTCTACCAGATCAACGATGGCCCCAAGAAAGCGAACCATCAACAGCGGCAACATCTAATGGTAAGGCCATCAAAATCGCTGGGGACACGGCGCCACCACCATCCAACGATCGACCGCATACCACCGAGAAGATCGGCTCCTCGCCTCAGAGAGCAACCGCAAGTGTCCAAACCATCACAACGGCACAAAGACCAGCTCCTTCAGATGCTCGCTGACATGAAAGAGCAGATGAAAGAACAAGCTTAATCAGATCGTGATCGAGAGCTGGTGGCTCTCAATCGCGAGAATGTTGTCCGTGAGTAGGAGGCATTGAGGCAGCTCAACGACCAGCTCCATGCTCAAATCACTGTCCTCCAGAATAACCAGTCATCAACACAGCCAGAAAGCGAACCTAAAGTCCGTGGATCTCCTGACCTCCGAGTCCTCGACAAACTGATTCAGAGGCGGATAGTGGTAGCCAGGCTGCAAGGCCGCCCAACGCCTTCAGTTGTCAAAGTTTCTGACTCCCCCCTCTCCGAAGACATCCTGGAATGCGAGTTCCTGAGGAAGTTTTCAACTCTAACCTTCGACTGCTACTCTGAGGTAAGCGACCCCGTGCAGCACATCAGGCATCTTCGGGACAAGATGATGGTCTATTTTTGAAACAACCCACTCTTGTGCATCACCTCTCCCTCCAGTCTGAAAGGTATGACATCAGATTAGTTCTACTCTTTGCCGCCTCGCTCTCTCCATAATTTTGAGGTAACCAAGGCGTTCCTCACTCAGTACGCCTCCCGCCAGGAGGCCAAGAACAACAACCAAGCCCAAATTATACATCCGCTTCTTCCAAAATCAACTTGCCAAAGTCCCCAACTGCGGTGAAGACGACTTTGCACTCGCATTCATCAGCGGATTGTAGGTTTCTCACCCCTTATACAAGCATCTCCTCAAGCACAATGTCACTAGGATGAATGAGGTCTGGTCACGAGCTCAACCCTATATCCAGCTGGAGGAAGCAATGATACCATACCGCGAAGCATGGTGATGTCGGAGAAAAGTCAAAGTCCCCACATGAAGCCTTCACTCACTCCCGAGATCGGAACCGAGGCGACCTGCCTAACATGCGCTCCCTATCCTTCCGCCAAATTCGCTCTGAACTTGCAATCTGATGGAATAACATTTCACTCCGTTGAAGCTTCCCATCAGCGAGGTCGTCAACACCTTCATGAACCAACCGTGGGCTACGCGCCTGAGACCAATCCAGTACAACCCCTCATTTCTCGGTGCGGAAGAATATTACTCCTACCATGACTGCCAGGGACACAAGACCATTCTTCACTGGGCCCTCTGGAAGTACTTGGAAGAGCTCATTTAACAAGATCTCCTCAAAGAGTATATCCTCACTTTCGAAGCAGCCTCCGGATCCGGACAGCTCAATGCTCCATTATCTATCCAGCCACAACGCCTGATCACCCAATACAAAGTGACTGATTGATCTGCGTTTCCAAGAGACACAATAGTACTCTTATCCCTACAATTCCATGCATTCCATTCCAATATTGAATAAAATGATTTTTTTTTCTTCCTAACCATTGCAGCCCTTCTAAGCTAGATGTTCCACTGATGGGATTTCCCCCACTCGGAACAATTCCACTGCTGGATTTTTCTCATCAGAGTCGGTCCTTCTGCTACTGGAATTTTCCCCACTTGGACGATTATGTCTAGGGTTCAGCTGATGGAATTTCCCCTGCTCGGAACTACTCCATTGTTGGGATTTCCCTCATTCGGAGTCGGTCCTTCTGATGCTGACATTTTTCCCACTAAGAAGCGATTGTGAACTACTCTGCTGCTGCAATTTTCCCACTCGAAGTCGGTCTTTTTGCTGCTAGGATTTTCCCTACCCGGAAGCGACTGTGGATTACGCTGCTGGATTTCCCTCACTCGGAGTTAGTCCTTCCGCTGCTGAGATTTTCCCACTCGAAAGCGATCGTGAACTATGTTGTTGGGATTTCCCCCATTCGGAGGTTAGGATTGTCAGTCGCTACTTGGATTTCCCCACGCAGAGTAGACACATTCAATCTGTCGATGGATGATACCCACTTCATGTCCTTACCAGGGTCACGACTTTACTGATAGGATTTGCCCCACTCAGAAGTGTCTGTGAACCCGACTCCGATGCTGAGATTTCTCCCACTATGAGGCCCAACTTTGCTGCTGGGATTTTCCCCACTCAGAGGTCCGGATCACCACTCCGCTGCTGAGATTTGTCCCACTCAGAGTAGACGCATCCAATATGTCGATGGGTGCACCCCTACTTCAGGCCTTTTTTCAATTTATAGGTAACCAGAGAGCTTATGATTGCACGAGACACATAGTATATACATAAGGGATTTCTTGTTTGGATTATCCCCTCGACGTACTAGTTTCATTTAATTGCCAGCTGGAGGAATCAAGGGTACCAGAGAAAGTATAGTCACCCAGGTATTATCCAAACCTCACCTTTGTGAATGTGTGCATGTTACTCGTCCCTGAATTATATAGTTGTGTATGTCTAGCTTATGATCACGCGAGACACATGGTATATACGTGAGGGTTTCCTTATTTGAATTATCCCCTCGAAGTACTAGTTTAGTGTGATTAAAAGCTGGCATACAGTTTTGTCATCCTAAACTATTCTTTAAATACTGCACCTACTATTTAATTCGAGTTTCATCATTGTATGTCTGTATGCGCATCATCCCTCCGTTGTGGGTCCCCCTCGGAGCCCTACCAATTTTCATACTCTATTGTTGAGATTTTCCCCACTCGGAGACCCAACTCTGTAGGGATTTCTCCTCTCTCAGAGTCCCAAGGTCACAGCTCCGTTGATGAGACTTCCCCCACACGAAAGCGACTGTGAACCTGACTAAGTTGTTGGGTTTCCCCTACTCAGCGACCCAACTACGTAGCTGCTCGGAGGATAAAATTTGCAGGTATCGCTGATGGGACTATCCCCACTCAGGAACACCACAAGCCTACCAAACCATTCACATGCCAAGTCAAATATCCCGAAGTTAAGGACAAGCACTGCGAGGAGATACAGTTATTCTAAACAACACAAATGGTAAAATAAACCAGACAAGATTTATGCGATTGTTTCCATCCCAAATACAAACATTTATTTCAATTACATTAATTTAAATTTACTTGATTACGTCTAACATGAGTAATACAAAGTGATATCACATTTATGTGTGTACATTTTTGAAAAGAAATACAGATGATCACCCTCCATCCAACCCTGCCAAACAGGTCCCTGATGCTGAAGCAAACAAAAATTTGCCTATCAGAGGAGGCATAACCTTATTATTCATGCCACCATCCAAAGGTCCCGGAGGAAGCTCCGTGAAATTTCTTCACAAAAATAAGAGATCCTTCGGATGAAGAACCTTCTCCTCTCCACCCGGAACATGCCTCCTAGGAAGTCAGAGGGACTCCGACAAGACATACAAACTTGTGATGGTATCACACCACTGACCCTTTATTCTGAGGAAGAGGTCAGAGCTCCAGAATAAGGAGTGCTTCATCGGTGACATCCCGAGGAATACCCTTCATACTCTCCTATTGCTCGCCACAACGAGAGTCTCCAAGCGAGAAGCAATAACCCCTTGACCGAAGTGAAGACTGCCAACATGAAAGACGACGATCGAATCGGGTCCACCTCTTGACTGTCCGGAATAAACCCCACTCCTACCTCATACGTGCTACCAAGAAAGAATACCGAGCCCAGAAAAGAGCTGGATTGATCCGATCAGAGATCAAACGAGCAAACCACGTCAAATTGGAAGCCGAGTCCATCCTTCCTGATAGCAGAGCCTTGTCACGAAAATTAATCTTTTGTGAAAACTCATCGCGAAGGCTGATGTTTTGTGCCAACCAGACTCTCAAGAAGCACGAGTCCGACAGCCATTCTCATCATCTCCATCCTCTCCCTCTCTTTCCTCCACCGAACAAAGAAGAATGACGTGGCAACCCACCAGAACAAAGAGCTTGGAAGCAAGGATTTTTAGAGAAGATAAGCAATTCTAAACTTAGGGCTCCACCTATTTAAAAATGAAGTCGAAATGTCCGTAATTAAAATTTCCAATCTCCAAAAAAGCCGATCTACATCCCGAGATCCTCGGTCAACAAAATCTTCAGGTATCAACCGCCTCTGCCACACAATCTCAGTCATTATAGCGCCAGGATTCGAAAAGAGACCAGTCACAGATTTCTGTCAATCTAATCAATAGGCACGCCAGCTGTCATCCAGTCACGCAATCTCCAAGCGAAATCCCAAAGGATTCACATTAATGGACCAAATCCTCCCCTTCTCCAATATCCAGAAGAATCCAAAGCATCCAGAAGAATCTAAGGCATTCAAAGATCTCAACCAACTCCGCTCTTTCTATTTTTCTTCGACAGGCTTCGATAAGCGAAAGAGGGAGGTCATTTGTAGTGGTCAAAAATTAACCCTCAACAATATGCTGACGTGTCCAAGCAATCAAATCCTCTTTTTTAAGTTACCGCAACAATCAACTGCCTCTGTCACATCGGACCCTCCCAAGAGCATCCACAGTTCCCAGAATCACTCCAGCTCGAACTTAAGCCAACCTCCAACGTTCTGCCACCCAAAGCTATCCCAAAGGAACCCTCATTTTGGAGACATCACTCTCTGAAGTCATCAGCAGTCCATCATCCTCAACTTCACCCGGAGGCCCTCAGTAACAACCGTCGAGATCTTCACCTGTATTCACACTGCTTTTTCTCTCACGTTGAAGTCGTGCAACACCCATGCACTCAAGGTGGACAGTTATGAAATTCTTGGCATGTAATCTCAACCATCACGTCAGCAATCACGACCGTTACAATAAATTCGCACATGAAGATCGTGCAGCTACGCAAATCTCGCGAACGCCCCATCCGCCTTAGGGCCTACATTCAGTAAAAATAAACCTTCTTCTCTAGGGGAGGGAGACCCCCGACCTTGGACTTTCTATCAGATCTTAATTTTAAAAAAATACCAATACATACTTGTAATTCCTATAAACCAGCGAATTATATTAAAATTTTCTCCTCGTGGTTTTTCTCAATTTGAGTTTCCACATAAAAATATCGTGTCTCCATCTGCTTTCTATGTTGTGTTTATTATTTTACACTTATACTTTAAACACACACTCTCGTTTGTGGTGTGGATAGACGTCTGATCACTCGTAATGAAAAATCACCACCACAGTGCGTTTTTAGCTCGCTTCGTAGAGAAGCGTAGCTAATTAGCTACAAAGCGTGATCAAAAAGCAAGAATCTTGAGAAGCGTATGCTTTTGAGACCGAAGCGTACGTTTCACCACGCGTTTTCATAACGCGTACAACGTACGCTTCGGTACACTATGTATTTGAAAGAAAAAAGGAAAAGTTGGTCAAAGTTTCTCGATAAATCATCCCGAGTCCCCTCCCCAAGTCCCTAGAAGTTGAAAGTAAAAATAGGGGGAAAATACTAACCTCTAACATGCTGCTAGGGTGCATCGCAACTTCAACGCCCTCAAATTTTGACAGCAGCTCTCTGCGACGAAGACTCTTCAACCGGCAGCAAGGAATTGATAATCCGATCTGCTAATTTCAGCTCGATTTCTCCTTGAGTCGCCTTGATTTCCTCTCGAATTGAAGATTCGGGCATTGATAGCATCTATCGGAGCTCCAGTGTAGTCATTGTTAACTTACAGCGTGGTGGTGTGGCAAGGTCGCTGAGCTTTGTTCGGGCTTCAATTATTTGATATCTCTCTCTCTCTCTCTCTCTCTCTAAAATCAGCTCAGTTCTGATATATTTTTCCCCTTATAATAAGCCCAATGTTCTCAGTCCTGTGACTATGCTAAAGCAATAGTCTAGTAATATATAGTGGGCTCTCTCCCCTCCACTCACTAAAGCGAATCTAATATGGTAAATACCATCTTTGCTCACATTTTTGTCATTTAGTCTTTAATAATATGTCAATTGCTTTTTGAATATTGTATTTTTGTTAGCTTGTTTACTTGTTCAGAATTTTTCTAACACTCTTGTATTTTTTTCTGAATTTATCATATTTACATATTTAACTTAGGCAAGTTTATATCAATGAAGAAATTAAAAAAAATAAAAACTACTTAAGCTTATGCTTTTCACTACGAAGCTTACGCTTCGCTACGCAAAGGGGGTAAGCGCTCCGGTTTGCGCTTCCGCTTTTTAAAACATTGACTTCCACATAAATCTAGACAGGAGGCCGTTGGATCAATATGAGACCTTTCCACACTATCCAACAACTCAAGCATCTCAGTCAATTTGAGCCACCAACTTGTGCTACCCCCCCCCCCTCCCCACCCCACCCGGCGCGCGCGGAGCAATCTAATTCGTAGATGAGACCCTGGCCCTGGCCCTTAGTCTCTAGCCCTTGTTGGGGATGAATAGTCTTAGCTTTAGGTTGGGTCAGGCCAGAAAAGGAGTAAGGTCACTTTTGATATATAAATCTAGAACTAAATGTTAGAAAAAAGGAGGAAAGCTCTGGTTTACCGGATTTGAGAGAGAGAGAGCGCGGGGTGGGGGGGGGGGGGGTGGGGTTTCACATGTAAGTAGATGCAAGAAGGAAAGAAGGAAAAAAAAATATGTAAGACAAGGTTCATAGTTCATACGCAAGACTTCACCAAGATTTATTGAAGCTTTCCAAAATGGAGGTCCCTATATGAGAGGTTGCAACTTCTTAATATTTAGATGAACAATTTTCTTATTGGTGAGAATTTTGATTGGCTTCTAAGTTGCAACATTTTGGGGGTTGTGTTTAAGTTGAGTTACTTTTTATTACATTGGTTGGTGAATGGGTTTGAGAACCCAACTCAATTCCAATTCCACATCCAATTGATTAAAACAATAGTCCAAACCAGAAGCATAACCACTTGCAACTAATGCTAGATTCAATTGTTTATGCTTTCCAACCGCTCGCAACTAACAGCTCTTTCGAGAAAAAATTTGCATTATTGCATTATGTTAGCATGTAAAAATATCACCCTCAACCCTTACCACAAATTCGGGGGCATGGTAGCAGAGCAAGAACAACTCAGGTTCAAATCTAATAGGACACACATTAAAAAAGTGATTAAAGGAAAATAAAACCATTGTGTGAACACTCAGGTTTCAGCCTATGAAAAGGACATTCAACCTGCGGAGCGTGATAGAATATAAAAAAATATTACCCTCAACACTCAATCACAACTTTGGAGTTCTGTGTGCAGTGTGAGTTTTAATACATTACAAAATGGATATAACAACAAAGCCTTTATACCAAATCTCCATGCTTGGGGTTCTTCACCAGTTTTGGTTTGATTTGGTTACTCTTTTACATAAATATTGTTGAGTGTTGCTTTGATGCTTCCAATGTTAGCTTTCTAACAACTTTTAAGTTCCAAAAAAAATACAGAATAAGCATTAAAGGGTAGATTAGTCCATTCCGTACAAACTGACAAACCGACAACTGTTGATTACTGCAATTGGAAAAGAATGTAAAGAGCGTCCAACTCTCACATTCTAAACCTCCAATGATCAACTAACACCCAGATAAAAAAAAATGGATTTGAAACCGAATACTTCATGCAAGAATTAAATTGCTAGAAACATCTGAGAAAATTTTACACAGAATGAACGAGGAAAGCATCTTACCATTCTGTAAAGCCTCTTTTACTTGGTATAAAGTTGAATCTGTGCCCTCCAAGCACATGAAAGGAGTCTGATCTAAAACCAAACAAAAGGCGTAGTTGCCCAATGAAAACCTGGAAGATCTTCCCCATCTCCTGTTTCAAGTAAACTGAGTCAGCTTTTAGGATATATTAGAATCAATCCACAGTAATATGAAGGCAGGCTAGAATACCAGTTTAAAAAAAGTGAAAATCCTTCTTGTATATAGGTGCATGTAACATGTAGACTGTAACATTTATATTTGAAATAATATTCAGACTTTATGAGTATCATAGTCAGAAGGATCATGATGCCGTCTTGAAAGCTATTTTCAATTCGTGGTTCTTAGGAAGGTGCAAAATAGCAATTGAATATGTTAGATTTTAATTTAGTTTAAATTAGAAGCGATGAGAATATTTCAAGAGTCAAAATACGATCCAAATAAAAGGAGTTAAACGTGGAGTTTGGTAGGTTAGTATTAAACTATGGAGACTTGCATCTTTACTGATACTAAGAAAATCACAAAATATAATTCCATAAAACCATGAGCACATCTCTGTATATAAACATGGGCCACACAAGGCTGAGTTCTCCTCAAACTATGACTAGTAATATTAATAGAACTCTATAAGACTCCAAATACCAATAGGACTCTATAACCAATTTCTTATTTTATCTAAAATCCCCCTCAAACTTATAATGGTATGCCAATAAGAGTTTGCTTAACGAAAAACTAAAAAATAAATATTGAAATTGCTAGAGTGCTGAAAATAAATAATGAATTGCTGATATTGATGCCAAATTGTTGAACTGCTGATAAATATGCCAAAGTTTCAAACCAAACCAAGCTGAATCTAAGCTAAACAATTGAACCATACACTTATGCAAAGATTATGCAAAAAGCCACGTGTTCATCTCCTTAAATAGGGTTAGGATTTTAGAGGTCTTCACACTCAGTACACAAGAAGGTTGTAGACATCCCCAAACTCAAACACATGGGGATGTTGTAGAGATTTAACTCAGTACAAGAGGAGGTGGTTTTGGAGATCAGTACAAAAGTGCCAAATCCAAGTAGAATTAAAACAAACAAATCCTATCAATACATCCAAAATGCCCAAAAACATAAGGATCAATTCTTAGATCACCAAAATCTTCAATACGCCGATATATAACCAGAACAATTTCAATTTTGTCAGCTTAACACAGTGCTACGAACAATTCTCAATAAACAATAACTTTTTACAATGGTCTGGGGGCTTGGGAAAGAAAGAAAGAAAGAAAAAGAAAAAGAAAAGGAAGGACGAAAGGATTGAGAGAAGAAAAAGAAAGATGATGAAAGCACGTCGCGTGGTGGTAGAGACTTGGATAAAAACCCTAGAGCTCTGATACCATGTTAAACCACAAAAAACATATGATACTCATATTTACAAAATACAACTACAAAAAACCATAAGCGCATTTTTTCCTTATATAACTTCATAGAAAACCAAATCCTACTCAAACCAGGACTCGTAATATTAATAGAACTATATGACTCTAGATACTATTAGAACTCTATAACCAAATTTATTTATTATATCTATTAGTTAGTATTTGTAGATTTGTTGGTAAGTCAGTTTTTTTGTTTGTTAGTTAGATTTCACTTGTTATTTACCTAATTAGGTAGTTTGTTAAATCTGTTCATTTAGATTAGGATCACGTTTTTCTTTTCTTATGCATTTAAAGCTTATAAAAGGTCTAAAATACGGGAGTTGTAATTAGTTCTTGATGAATATGGAACTAAGAAGCACAGCGACACACACAGATAGAAGAGAAGCAACACGACAATTCCTTAAAAAGTAGGACACAATGACATGGCGATGTGACACACACACAGAGATACAGTCATGTCCTTGCATCCAAAAGTTCATCAATGTATTTTTAAATAATATAATAACATTGAATGATCATATATATGCTAAATGTTTAGCTTATCATACATTCTGATGACTTTGTAAAAGAATAGCTCTTGGTTGTTTCACTCTACAAAATAGATCAATGTATCTCACTTCTTATATTGAAACATATTTAAATTTATCACAATTTAATACAAGTTTATATATTGATGGCATTTTTTTTCACTAAAGTATAGTCTTTGATACATGAGAGATAGTAAATAAATATATCAAATATTCAATGTAAACAAAGAAGTGTAAGAGAAATGTAAAACACATGTCAAAAAGTGCCCAAAAAGTATCCTAAATTAACATGTAGTATAATTTAGGACAAGTTCAAAAAGTATCCGAGGTGTCCAAGGAAATGTTGGGGTCTGACATGAGTAATAATAGAAGTACCTCATATAGATATTATGGAATGAAAGTTTGTTATCCTTCCCCTCCTCCATCTACAGTATTTCTCTTTCTCCTAACAGCCTACACCCTCCCGCTTAATGGGTTACCTACTCCTTATTTATGAATTACATGACTTCTTTATTGAAACATGTCCAAGTAACCACTCTTTCCCTTAAAGAACAGGTCACCATTCTTGAGCATAAGTTTAAGAATCTCGTAGACTCGTTGTGGAGAGGCTTTCCATCCAAATTTAATTTCCATGGCTCCTATCATTGATGTTCCATAACAACCAACCTCAACCTCTGCCACGAAATTCCCCGTCATCACCACCTCACCACCAACTTCCACTCAAAGACATGTAGATTCAACCAATTTAATGCAGCTCAATTCTAGTTGCAGATGATCTGAAACATATGTGATATTCTGGAAGAAAACTTAGCCAAGTTGCACCAAATGAAGCTAATGAAGCTGCTTCAATTTATTCCAAATAAGATTCAAACATCAGAGTAGATTGACTTTGTCCCCTGTAGATTCTCTTCCATTATACACTATCTGACACATCTTCATTGATTTTCCTCCATCATTCACATTTTTCTCGAAGACAATTTCCAGCCTTCCCATGTTCCGAGAGTCTAAGTTGGTATCAACTTCGTGAGGACCATTGGAGCAAAAGAGGGAACAAAAGTTAGAACGGTGAGTCAACAAGACAGTTGAAGTAATCAACTTCATGAGGACCGTTGGAGCAAAGAGGGGATGCAACAAACTAGAACTAATGAGTCAAGAACAAAGCAGAAGCGAGACTGATGTAGGCTAGAAAGCTAGTTTCAATTTGCGGAGGGTGTTCGCTCTAAGGGAACTTCATTGTAAAATAGCAATTGAAAATGTTGGTGTTTAGTTTAATTAAAATCGATGAGGATATTATAAGAGTTAAATTCTGATGAACATAAGGGCGTGTTTGGTTGCAAAGAAGTGGGCGAAAGTAAAGAAATGGGGAAGTATAATTGCTCACTTCCTTATCTAACCAAACACTGGAAAAGGGAAATGAGAAAACTCTTTTTCCTTCTCTTTTCCCTTTGACACAATCACTTCCTCACTTCCATGATGCTACAGTTAATTTTATGATCACGTAAATCTCATTTGTAATCAGATGTAGCTCAAAACAGTTAATTTTGTGATCATGTAAATCTCACTTGCATTCTAATTACAATCTAATTTTTATTTTTCTAAATTAATTTTTATTTTAATATTATTTTGCGGTCAACTTTGTGGTCAACTTTTCCACTTTCACTTTCACATTACCATCCAAACACCGAAAAGATATAACATTTTTCAAACCACACTTCACAACAACATCCAAACACCGGAAAGCTCACTAACCAATTCCCAAATTTCAAAGGGAACTATTACTACTTCCTCACCTCCTCACTTCCATCCCTAACCAAACAGCCCCTAAAAGAAGTTAAAAGATATGATTGGTTAGTATTTGTTAAATTGGTTGGTAAGTAAGTTTTTTTGTTTGTAAGTTGAATTGGTTGGTAAGACAGTTTATTTGTTTGTTAGTTGGATTTATTTATTATTCGATTGATTAGATTTGTTTGTTTGAATGGTTCTTTTATATTAGGATCAAATCTTTTTTTACTGATATGCATCAGTATTGTAATAATTCTAGATGAATACGGAATGAAAATTTGCTCTTCTGGTGATTGATGTCTCAAGTTTATTCTGCCCCTCCCTCTACCATGTTTCTCTTTTACCTACCAGTCTACAGAAGATAAGATAACATTAATGTGATTCAGAGTTATGTTTATCCTATACATTGAAGCTCCTGCTATTAAGCTCGTCGAAGACTGCTATCGAATCAAATTCACTGGATGCCACTACTAGATGAACTTGATGCTCTAAGGACCACCACAAATGTTCTCAAGCTCATCTGTGTCTCACCAGCACTTGTCACGCTTCTATCACTCACGTGCATTTGACGTGCATTAACATTGCAGTTGCATCTGTGCTGTGGTTGATTGTATTTCACTGCACCAGATACCAGAGAGTGTGCCATTACTTCGATCAAAAGTAGGGCTAGAACAAGTCAGATTCAGTTAGGCATCTCCTGTACCTAGATATGGACAAAATAAGCCTTGAAGTACTAATAGCCACACCAAAACTGGTAAGCTTTAAGAAAATCAGAAAACTATCCATTTTATTGATCCACCTATCACATACTCTAGTCTACTTATATATTTTTTTGGTCCTTTTAATCAGTAGAACTACGTAAATAATGAATGCTAGATCTGAGAAAATTATAGGATTAACATAATACTACAAGATAGCCAGTGTTATTGGACTTCTGAGTCAGTCTTTAACGGTGAAAGGCCTGGATCTTTGCATTCTTGGTGGAATTTTGGAGAAAGAAGAGACTTGTATGAAGAATTGGAATGGATGATGGCTATGGTGTTGGTCATTTGGACACAAAGTTATACTAGGATATTTATGCACCAACCAAGTCTATTACTGATCTTCTTGACTCTATTTTGTTTTTTCCTGGATTTTGGACAAGTCATTTAGCATTGTCTATCAAAAGGAAGGTTGATTCATCTGTGTTGACTTATGCTAGGAAGGGATCCTCTGCTTCTTCACCTTCTATTGCTGCTCAGGGTGGTGTCTCCTGCACAATTATTTCCAATTCTGGAGGACTTGCCTCTGTTGATGAGTCTGTGGGCAATTGCATTCCTCCCTGTGCTGGTGACTGGTGATGTGATGAGATCTCTAGGGTGGCTGGTGATAGTAGGATTCCCAAGATGTGGTGGTCATTCAGGATGATTTTAAGGATAGTTGTTTTCTGTGGTGTTTTTTAATTGCTTTTGGGAGGTTTGCATGCATACTTATTGGCTCATTAGGACTAAGGGGAGTTTTTGAAGGACGTACTTTCATGTAAAACATTTTATATAGTAATATAATATGCCATGGCTAGATTTTATTGACAAAATCATCATATTCCTAGGCTCCATATTTTTATATAGTAATATAATATGCCTAGGCTCCATCTTATATTCTTTAAAAAAAAAAGGCAAAGAGTAATTCAGTTTTTATTGACAAAATCATTATTTCGAGCATCTATGATTCAAGAAGAATGTATATAGAATTGCTTGCATTATCCATCACAAAGTACTAAAATTTTCTAAGCACTAAACTTCCAACTGGTTGGGTACATAGGTTCAGAAATATGCATTTCCAAAAGCATTAGATAAATTAAGCTACTAGTTGCGCAGAGATCAGTTTCATGGAGTTATAGCAACTATATTAAAATTTCAAGATTTGTCTAATTAACTTACCTAATCCTCTCCATCTAAATTAAGATCCAGAGAGGGTCATGCTACTTGAGAAACAGCCAGAGAAAAACAAATGAGAAAAGAATGATAATGAAAGTCATGAGTGCCAAATTGCTAATAAAGAAACTATGAGAAATGAAAAACGAAAGCTTGCTATAAAGGCCTGAAAGCTTCTGATGCTAAGCAAAGATACTTTATTGGTCATGCAATTTAACCTCCTAAAGCGAAGGAGAAACCCTTAAAAAATTCACCAACACTAAGAAAGTTCCGTTGAAGAAGGATGACAATGAAAATATTTGTGAGACATAGTATGCCGAGAATCAATGACATTCCCAAGAAAAACAAAAAAATTCTCAATCATTTTACATGGAAGAAAATTATCACTGACCTCAGGGGAAATTGTATTCCTGTTGAGTTGTCTCATCTGGGAGTCACTAGAACAGTTGGTGCCGTTCCATACAACAACACCTCCCCACATCTATAAAATCCATCAATAAGACTTAATAAACAAACAACAAAACGTATGAGATACAATAAGCATAGGGCATTGAGATTATCACATACTGGTGATATAAACCCATTGGTCTCAGAAGTATCACCGTTGGAAGCCGCAACAGAAGTGGGCTTTCGTGAGCAGATGGCACATACCTGTAACATCATAAGAAATTACACTTGCCTGATTTTGTAACATCATAATATCTTGCAATTATTAACAGTTTTTTTTTTTTACTTTTCTGCATAAAAATACATGCAGCTGGACTTCACCTTGGGAATGAGTGAAAGTGAAGAAAAACATACTGTAACAATATAATAGCAAGTCATAGATCTATATGGTTCAGCTCATCTTCATGCAGTACGAAGAGTTAACGATAAAATAAACAACGGAAATCTGATTGATTTATATGTAATAGCATCAAAGACAAAAGAGCATGCATTATCCAAATTCCATCGTAGCTAATATTGGCTTTAGCAGGAGTAGAAAATTAAACCTAAATCTCTGGTTTAACTATAAAAAGGAGGAAATCTGGCTTGGCTAACCCTACATGACATCTGTACAGTACAAGGTTAGTTTGAACAATCAAACAATATGAAGGAAATCTGAAAGGTAATTCTTAAAAGCTAAAGATTGTTCACATCACTATGTCTGATTGGCAAGTGTTTTCTTCCTTATCTGTGGTGGACACACACCTGACTGCAGTTTGGTTACGCTGAAAACCCAAGACATGACATTTACGCTTTGTTCTTGATGTTGGGGAAGGTCTAAGAACCCTCCATTACACTCTTTTTTCTTTACCACTTAAGCATGTTGTAATTTCAGAGGTCGCCCCCACGACCGGATCGACTGGGGCGGCGTAGCAGAAATAAATCACAAGATCTACTAAGATAACGTGAAGAAGAGAAGAAGAAGATATTCTAAAGTACATAGTGTTGGCCCAAAGGTCTTCCACTCTAGTTTTGATGATGATTAACTCATGTAGTTATGTGTACTAATTATCTTGTGATGTTTAAGTTTCAGATCATTAATCAAGATATTAGTTGGTGAAAGCTTCCACACATCTTTCATTTGTTGATTCAAGAGCCCGAGCGTCATAGATCATACATTGCAACTTGCTCGGTGAATCAAGAGTCTTTGGATCAAGCCGTCTTGGAGATTGCGCTCTACAAGAAGACTTAGGTATCCATAGTTTTAGTTTTGAGTTTAGATCCTAATTGTAAAGATTAGTATAGTATGATAAGCTCAAGTTCACAACACACACCTTTCATGTTTTGATTTTCGGTTTTAGGTTTAACCGATCTTGGTTTTCATGAATAGATTTTATCAAAACAAGTTTACATGGTTTATGTATATTAGATTTGTTCTATATACATGCATGCTTCAATTGTTTAGACAAACTTTGTTTGATAATCTATTCCATGTGTTTTATGTTTTGGTATTTACAACAAAACATATTTTTGGACTTAATGACAAAAATCATGATATATATATGTTTCTTGTATATTGAATTTCTATTCATATACAATATGCTTCAAAATGTTTAAATATCATATTTTGTATCATGGATAAGTTTTAGACAATGTGTATTTTCTATTCAAAATACAAGGTTTAGAAAATACAGTTTTTTTTTTTTGGCAAAATTTCTATGACACAAAAATAGTCAAATATGTTTGAAATTTGTGTTAGGATTTTTAACACAAGTTTGTATTTCAATATAAAATGACAAAACTATTTTGTGGAATTTTAGAGATTTTGTGGGATTTATTGGAATATTTTTTACCTCAGTTTTCTGACCTTTTTGCTGCCTGCCAGGCTAGTTCGGTCGACCGTATCGGTCGACCGCATGTAGCCGGTCGACCGTCACGGTCGACCGACGACGTGCACAAACCTGTGCACGTTTCTGGCACAGTCAGCGGTCGACCGGGACGGTCGACCGGAGCAGAATAGTCTGCTCTCGGGATTTTTCGGTCGACCAGACCGGTCGACCGTTAGTTGCCAACGGTCAAAATTGACCGTTGGACGGTCGACCGGCCGTCGGTCGACCGGAAGGCTATTTCTGGCAATTTTCTGTCAACGGCTATTTTCTGATAATTGCCTATAAATACCCCATTTGCAAGAGTTTTCTCAAAAGAATTTTGTGCGAATTTTTCCACTCTCTCAGGTGTTTTTGCTGCAATCAAAATAGGTTTTGGATTCAAATTGAACAATCTTTTTGGTGTTTTCTTTAGGGTTTGAAAATCAAAGAAAAGGGTTTTGGGAAAAGCTTTTGAATTGAACTTCTCTATTTTGGTTTCATCTTATTTCCCAAAGATTTTCTTTGAGTTGCTGGTTTCAAATCCCTTGTTTTTCTCCACACTTGAGCTAAAATCTACTATCTTCTCTATAGGATTTTGTGTGGGAAAAAGAGATTGTTTTGTGGTTGTTGTTTGAAACCACTTAGTTGTAAACCCATTTCTTGCTTTGTGCCATTTCCCTCATTGTGTTGAGGAGGTTGTGCAAATTGGGTTGTGAGGTGTTTTGTGTAAGCTTGGTGCTAATCCCTCAAGTTGTGAGAGGTGATTGTTTGTTGTATTGGAGGAGTGCCTCAAGGAGGAGGTTGAGTTTGTAAGGAGGGGAGTTGGGAACTCCTTGTAATTGTGATTGCCCCAAATCCTC
The DNA here is from genome assembly GCA_038442645.1 of Agave tequilana. Lineage (NCBI taxonomy): Eukaryota > Viridiplantae > Streptophyta > Magnoliopsida > Asparagales > Asparagaceae > Agave > Agave tequilana. The sequence goes on along the minus strand of JAVJIF010030740.1, from coordinate 199,430 downwards.
GGTGGAGGTTCCCTTTGTGGGAGTCCTTTGTGGACAAGCTAGTGGATTGGAAATCCTTCGTGTGTCGAAGGCGGGGATGTAGAGCTGGGTGCTCGAACCTCGGAACATATCTCTTTGTTTGCGCTTGATCCATTGACTCTCTCTCTCTTTACTTTGTGCAAATTGTTATATCTTGTACTTGCTTGTGTGTGCATCATTGTTGTTATTGCAATTAGTTTTTAAATTCCGCATTAAGTTGACTAGATTAGCATTGTCACCTATTCACCCCCCTCTAGGTGACTTTTCACATAGAAAGCCAACAAATAATATAACATGTTCCACTGATCAAACAAATCGTGTGTACGTCAATGGGAGAAGGGGGAGAAACTTTATTAAAACTTTGGGGGAGTGCAATAAGAATTACTTACACCTCACGCTGAGAAGATTACAAGCCCTTGATGGCGCCAGGAACAGCGAACCATTGTAGCTAAACTTCTCTCACGAATCTCTCACCTACATGAATTACACCCTTAAGAATTATAAATTCATTAAATTCTCTTATAATACATTGAAGGCCACCCCTAAGGGGTTATTATAGACCATAGAACTCTCCTAATCCTAAACAAACTCCATCAATCAAAATAAAAGAAACTTGAATCCAACTCGGACTCAAAATAGATCCAGAAAAGGAAACTGCCAGATCTGACATTAATCGACTACCTTCACAATGTATTCATGTTATAATCCTAACAATCTCCCCCTTGACTTGAATACGTCCAAGTCCGAGAATAGCCACCATGCTCCATGTGCTCACATCCACGCACAATTGAACAAACTTGACTATAACTCTATATCCCTACCTCTTCTCCAAAACTGATTAGGGCGAAACCAAGCACTCTAAAACGTGTGTTTTATAAAATCAGTATAATTGTATATATGTGCTAATGTTCCCTCGATACTTCCGTTATAGCATTGGCTCAACCAGTGTTTTAAATGTCGTCCGACATTTCCGAAATGTCAGCCGACATTTCGTTTTCAAGCCTTCACCGCCATGACATCCCCACCCGCATTTGAAATGGCGTTTTGGAAAATGTCGGCTGACATTTCGGGAAAAATCCGATATGTCTGTCAACATTTTCCCAAAATGTCAACCGACATATTAGGAAAAACTCAATATGTTGATTGGTCTTGAAAGTTAGAGCAATTGAGAAATTTTAACAATGGATTAGTGAATATATGCAAAATGTTTAAGTTAATTATACATATCTTAAACATATTTATGTAGTTTTGCATAAGTTGTGTATGTATTATCTTGATAAGAATTTTTAAATTACATTATTTAAGACATCTAGGATATATATTTGTTATCCGTCATGACGTCCGAAATTTACTAAATGGCCCCGAAATATCTCCAAAATTCGAAATCCGACATTCGATTACGACATCAGACGTTTCCCTGATATCCGACATTTAAAACACTGGGCTCAACGGGTCGAATCCACAGGGACGGGAGACGATTAAAACCATTAACAACTCTTATTCACGTCGATTGTTAACAAGTTCTTCTTTGTTTAAAGAATGAGAAAGGAAAAGAAATGAAATCCAGAAGTGATAGGGGAGAAGGCAATGAAATCGGCGAAGTGAAAATAAAAGAGATGGTTTTGAAACAAAAGGAAGATGAAACAAAGATGAATTAAGAAGTTGGTGAGAACAACAATGGGAAAATGATAAAAGGGTTTTGAAATTGATCTTTAAAATAAGATAAAAGAAAACTCATGGCTACTAACTACTAATTGCTCCACTAATCATGCTAGCCTCTTAGTGATAGTTGCCTCACATAGATCCTTAGCCATCATTAGTCCTTGGCTTTAAGAGACGATACAAAGCATAACTCATAAGATTGTTCTTCTACATTCAAACAACACGTGCATACCACACAACAAGTTGCAAGCTACTATTAAATCATCAAAACCGGTTAGGGGTGAGCATGAAATAAAGAAGACATTACAAGTTAGCAAGTTAGCGGGTTTGATGTTAGAAATATTAGAATGTTAGAATCCATCATCATTAGCCATCAATACTCTTGCAAGAGCAAGACCTTGTAGAGGCTATTAGATTCATGTGGATTATCAAGTGAGAGGTTAGATGGTTAGCGGTTAGTAGTTAGATTGCCATCAGAAGAAAAATTAGCTAAGCATCACATAGAAGATAGAGAAAATTACAATGGAGAAGAAAAGAGACACCTTTACATAGATTGTCACCATCTATTACATCAATCTCTCTCTTTCTCTCTCTGAATCTCTCAGCCCTAACACATGTTCTAAAAACGAAATGAATATACAAAAGAAAAGAAAAGAAGAACACCTACACTAACCTACACTAAAAGAGAGAAAACCTAGCCTATTTCTCAATCTCCTCCCATTTCAGGTCTCTGCAGGGCTATTTATAGGCAAAAGGAGTTCCAGAAGACGATTTTCGACGCGTGGCTCGCCAACATTGCTGCGGAAACGCGACAATTACCGCGTTTCTACAGCAAAACTAGGGACTTAGGTCCCTGATTTTGGCAAGTGATTTCGCCTCGCTCCAGAGACCTAGATTTGCTCAGATTCGGTTATTTGAGTCTAGATTTTCATCAGACACCCCTCAATGTCTAGATTCAATATAACTTTTAGAAACTCTCTAGCTTAGCCTCCAAGAAATCTGGATTTTATTACCCGAAAATGGGTTTAATTAAACTCTCATTACTTCTTTCCTAGACTCTTGATTATCTACAAAGTAGACCAAAACACAGTTAGAAATGATATTTTATTCATAAATCGATAGGAAAATGCGATATAATAATGCAGAATTGTAAACTAATCACACCCTCACACTTATCTTTTAGCTCGTCCCGAGCAAAACAAGAAAAAGAAAAACTATACTACAAATGTTATTACACCACTTTCGCAGGTGACGCGATTGCACTGAGCATGCACAACAAGCCGTTAAACCTCTAGGTTACCCCTAGAGGAGAAGTGTTGTCTCCTGAGGGTTTTCAGCAGATTGCACCCAAAAAATTTAAAGAAAAAGAAAACAAATGTTAGTATTTTGAAAACATATTTTGAAATAGAGAAAAGTTTTCAAAATATTTTTCAAAAATATAAGCGATCTAAGATCATAAGTTCACCAAAAAATTATTCCCTTAAACTTAGTCTATATGTAAGATCTTGTCTTCAATTAAGGTATGAATTCAAAATTGGATTAAATATTTTCTTTATAAAATCTAGATAATATGCACTTTGTGACAGTGAAGATTTCTGGGATTTCAACTCTAACCATTAAATCATTTATTTATATATATTTTTTCTTTTTCTTCCTTTAATTTTCTTAGGCTTTCTAGTTTACCCGGGTAGTGAGCCTTAACTGATGACTCTCAGACTAGACGGTCTTAGGGCACCAGGTGAGAAAACATCCCTCGAGTTTAAGGACTCGAGTAAACAAGGTCACAAAACTAAGGAGAATTATTTATTTCTTATGATCACCGTTAGGCGTGAATAATTATGCTTCTTGGCATAATTACCCAGCGTAATAAGTGATTTTTATTTATTTATACCATATATTTTTTCTTTTTATTTATTTTTTTTGCATTATGGCATTTTAGGTCTTTATTTCCATCCCAAAAATGTATAAGTGTGAAGTACATAATATCTAAGGCACAAAAATCAAGATAAAATTATCTCTCCAATTTATTTTACTTAGCCTTCAATCTTTAACAAGATCCATTATTTCGACTAGGTTTAAGATGTTATAATTTTAAGGCTTCCGTAGTTTCTAAGACATCTTAATTTTCTTAAAAATAGAGCAAAACTTTGTCTCTTGTTTCAAAATGTTTTTAAAGAAAGGAAAAAAATCTCACACAAAAAGAAAAATTCTAAGAATATCCTTATAAAATGAAAAAGAAAGAATATCTAAAAACTTTACATTAGTATACCCTCCCCCACACTTATCTCATGCATTGTCCTCAATGCATCGTGAATCACGGTTCAAAGACTTAGCCGAGTCGGAGACGAGTCGGTCGAGTCGTATCTGTCTCGGCCCGCTCCGAGACGAGTCTGAGTCACGAGTCGGTCAACTCAACTCAGAGGAGACCAACTCGGCCGAGAATCGGAGTTGATTCGGTCGACTCGGCATTATGATGATTTGTGCCTAATTGCAATTCAATGTGGAAATAACTACATTAGCATGTATTTATGAATGTCTTTGTGTAATTTACTATATTGTGCATGTATTTTGATATGCTTCTACCGATGACGCGTGTATTTATGCTTCCGCTTTATGTTTAGTGTGCTAAGTGATGTATTTTGGACATGTGATACATGAATGTGAATGTCTACATTTTTTTAAGATTTGTCGAGATTTTTTCAAAAAATTTTGAGCTTTTTATGTAGTGTTTTGCGTGCATCGCCTGCTACCGATCCGAGTCGCCAAGACCGATCCGTCTCAGTGCCCGCCGAGTCGGCGGCCGAGACCGCGACTGTAAACCATGTCGTGAATGTATCTATGCATGAAACAAATAGAGAAAGAAAAACTCACCTCAAGATGGTGTTTCCGGTGGTGGTCTGATTCGTCCACGAAATGCGGCCCAATACAAGTTGCGTGGAGTTCAGAGGAACCCACCAATGACCTCTATAATACAACCCACTAAAATGATATATATATATATATATGAATGATTTTTATTAAGAATTTTACCCCATCTAATTTTCAATTTTTAAAATAATTTCGGAGTCATTATTATCAACACCCTTGTCCCAAAATAGAGTATGAAAAGATGGAATGATTGATTTGAACTGAGGAAGTACAAAAACTAATACTGACTCAGGAATTTGAGTTAAGTCAAGTAAAGGTTCAAGAGTCAAAATTGGTTTAGGAATCTTGTCCAAATCAAGAAATTGAAATTCAAGTCCACATTCATTTCCCCACAATGGAATGTGACTTTCTAAGATTGGTGATTCAAATTCAAAAATGACAGATATGGAAATCAAAACTGACTCTAAAATATTGCTCAAATTGGGTAACAAAACAAGAGTCAATATTGATTCAGGAATTTGAACAGGATCATAAATTTGAGGATCGAAGTCACATTCCTCATTGAGTTCAATTCCATAAAAATGAGAACTTGCCAATTTGCCAACGGGACTTTCAAAAGTATGAAATTGGTCAAGTTCAATATGATGATCATAAAAGATTGGTGATTCAATTTCACGATGGACTGGCACATAATCCAATACTGACTCAGGTAAAGGATTGAAATTAGGTAAAGACATCTGAGTCATTATTGAATTACCAAATTGAAGTTCAAGATCATATTCATGCTCAAGTTCAATTTCAGGAAAAGGATAACTTGCCAACATGTCAATGTGATTCTCAAAAGTCTGAGTTTGGTCAAGTTCAAATGGGTGTGCTGAAATTGAATCTTGGTTTTCAAAATAACAAGAATCCTGGGTCAGATCAATAGAGTTAGAGATATCTGAATCGGTCAAAGGTTGATAAGAAAAAGTTTCCTCATTCTTATAAATGTTGACCAATTGACTCAATTGTGTCTCCAACTATTGATAGACTGAGCATAAGATTTTTAAAATTGTAGCGCGGACTCCTACAAGATTTCTACTCTTTTCTAGATATGATTTTCTTCATATGGTTGTTCTAGAAAAGTAGTGTAGGAATCTTGGTTTCCAAAACAACAAGAGTCCTGGGTCAAATCGATAAAGTTAGAGATATCTGAATTGGTCAAAGGTTGATAAGAGAGTTTTCTCATTCCTATAAATGTTAACCAATTGACTCATTGTATTTCCAACCTATCGATGACTGAGAAGACGATTTTTAAAATTGTAGCACAAACTCCTGCAAGATTTCTATACTCTTTTATAGATATAATTTTTTCTTCAAGTGGATGTTCTAGAAAAAGAGTATAGGAATCTTGGTTTTGAAAAAAATTATGAAGAGTGTGAGTCCAACATGTTTTGAGATTGAAGCTCAGACTCACAAAAGCATTTCATACTCGTTTTCAAGGCAGATGGTTGTTCATTTTGAATAGGTGAAACTGAGTATGAATCATGAAAATATTGTGGAATTGGTGAATTGAGCTTCTTTTGTTGGGACACAAGCATGTATTGTACAGTTTCCATACTTTTTTTAACTCAGATTTTTCTTCAATGGGTTGGTCTAGAAAAGTATAGTAAGCAAAATCAGAGAATAAATATTGTGAAAACTGTGGACAAGGTGGACAAGGAGGTTGAAAATTTGACTCATAGGAAGTGAATCCCCATTGACTCTATGAAGAATTGAAATTATTTTGGAAATTATGGTCATAAGATTGGGGGCATGGGTTATATTGATTCAGATAAGTCCAACCCAGTATATTTGGTTGGTTCATATTGTAAAAAGTCGGGTTGAAATTATCCGAATCAAATGGGGTCAGTGTGAAATATGGATTCATATTAGGATTAAAAAAATTGTTATTGTTAAATTTCATTTCACAATCACAATAAAAAAAAAGAAAAAGCAAACAAAAATAAAAAAATCAAAACCAAGCCTATAGTAGGGTTGACCTAGACCTAAACGATTCCTAACTGGTCGATTACCCTGGGGAGATTGTTGTATTGATCCGACCACAAGCTAATCGGCCAGGTAGGGGCAAAATGCGGTGAGAGGTATCTGTGCGTAAGCAACGGGCCTTAATTACACCAAACTACGGTATCTTCGAGGCGTAACATCTTAATCTCCAACCTTAGACACCGATTTCATAAGAGTATGATTCAAATAAGTTCCACCCTTGGTCAATCTCTTAATGACTCTAAGATGTTCATAGGGGCCAACGTCTATCATTTTTTATTAGGGCTTGGGTTGTGTGAGTTGGGAGGTGATTTTTAGGCTAAGGAAGGGTGATGAAATCCCCACCTTATCTTATATTTGGTTATGCCCTTAACTTCAATTCGTGCAAGTGTGCAATATAGACAAGAAGATAACACAAATCGAATAATTCACCCACGTGTTTATCCTATGCTATATGTAATGTCATATGTACACCTCAGTCCAGATCACAACAGAACAAAATACAGTATATTAGAATTAAATTTGACACGTGCCTAATGTAAATGTCTTAATCGTTTTAAAAGCATCCAAATACCATATTTTAGTTCTTTAATTATTGCAGTGTGTAGGCAATCAAAACAGAAAATTAACAGCGGAATATATCAATAAATGAAACTTGCAAATTCCCCGCAAAAGACAGAGTACAAATGCCACAAAATTGTCGCGTTTTCGTGGCTTTCTTTGATTTCCGCGGCAAAGTTTTAGAAGCAAACTTTCTACTTTCTAGAGCAAGGAGAGGCAAAAAAGAGTAGACTTCTGCAATGTAAAAATTCTATAAAATTGCCCTGCACATCAAAACAGAGAAGAAATATTAACAAAAACGTGAAATCAAAACCATTCCCATCCCCGACAACGACACCAAATTTGATCGAGGGAGAAATCAAGCACTCTAAAATGTGTGTTTTGTAAAATCAGTATAATTGTATATGTGTGCTAATGTTCCCTCGATACTTCTGTTATAGCATTGGCTCAACGAGTCGAATCCACAGGGACGGGAGGCGATAGAAGCATTAACAGTTCTTATTCATGTCGATTGTTAACAAGTTCTTCTTTATTTAAAGAATGAGAAAAGAAAAAGAAACGAAATCCAGAAGTGATAGGGGAGAAGGCGATGAAATCAGCGAAGTGAAAATAAAAGAGAAATGATTTTGAAAACAAAAGAAGATGAAACAAAGATGAATTAAGAAGTTGGTGAGAACAATGGGAAAATGATAAAGGGTTTTGAAATTGATCTTTAAAATAAGATAAAAGAAAACTCATGGCTACTAACTACTAATTGCTCCACTAATCATGCTAGCCTCTTAGTGATAGTTGCCTCACATAGATCCTTAGCCATCATTAGTCCTTGGCTTTAAGAGACGATACAAAGCATAACTCATAAGATTGTTCTTCTACATTCAAACAACACGTGCATACCACACAACAAGTTGCAAGTTACTATTAAATCATCAAAACCGGTTAGGGGTGAGCATGAAATAAAGAAGACATTGCTAGTTAGCAAGTTAGTGTGTTAGATGTTAAAATGTTAGAATATTAGAATCCATCATGAGCCATCAATGGCTCTTGTAAGAACAAGGCCTTGTAGAGGCTATTTGATTCATGTGGATTATTAAGCAAGAGGTTAGATGGTTAGTGGTTAGTAGTTAGATTGTCATCAGAAGAAAAATTAGCTAAGCATCACGTAGAAGATAGAGAAGATTACAATGGAGAAGAAAGGAGACACCTTTACATAAATTGTCACATCTATTACATCAATATCTCTTTTTCTCTCTGAATCTCTCAAGCCCTAACACATGATCTAAAAACAAAATGAAAATACAAAAGAAAAGAACACCCACACTAACCTGCACTAAAAGAGAGAAAACCTAACCTATTTCTCAATCTCCTCCCGTTTCAGGTCTTTGCAGGGCTATTTATAGGTAAAAGGAGGTTCCAGAAGTTTCGATGCATGACTCGCCAACATTGCCGCGAAAACACGGCAATTGCCGCATTTCCACGGCAAAACCAAGGACTTAGGTCCCTGGTTTTGGCAAGTGGTTTCGCCTCGCTCCGAGGAACTTCCAGATATGCTCAGATTTAGTTATTTGGGTCCAGATTTTCGTCAGACACCGCCAATGTCTAGATTCAATGTATTTTCTAGAAACTCTCTACCTTAGCCTCCAAGAATCCGAATTTAATTACCCGAAAATGGGTTTAATTAAGCTCTTATTACCCCCTAGACTCTTGATTATCTGCAAAGTAGACGAAAACACAATTAGAAATGATATTTTATTTATAAATCGGTAGGAAAATGTGATATAATAATGTAGAATTGTAGACTAATCAATAACCCCCTCATGGGGTTCACAACTTGATTAGGTCGAATAAGTTCAGGCTTAATCTGAACTTTATTACCCAACGATCTCCTTGATCTACACAAAATCTATGAGAATTTGCTTCACCATAGGAGTAACGATCTGGACTATCTTGTTGCGTGCCTAATCTCAATCTCTGTTCGGGGTACAATTGAGCATCCGAGCTCACTGATTGTTCCACAACTGCCACTTCTGAAACTGAGGATAACTACAATCCACTAACTGTAACTTCCGAACTTTGCAACATATACACATTGCTAACACATTCGGCCTGAAACTTCACATAGGCCTCTTTGCAGACTTCCATAAGATCATCTTCAGAACTGAAACTGAACCCTTCCCCTTATAGGGCTCTAAGAGAAATGAGATTGTACCTTGATCCGGGAACATGATGATGCATTGAAGAGTAGTGATGCATCCATCATTAGACCAAACTGGATTGTTCCTTCACCAATCACCTTGCTTGTAGCAGAATTTCCCATGAAGACCTTTGAACCGAAGTGTATGAAGAGAACATCTTCCTATTAGAACTGATGAGTTCAATAATCCGTCTATCTTTGTTACCAACTGATATGTCTGTAAAAAATAAAACGTCGCACTGTTTTTCATCTTCTCCAATCAATTCAGTGACATTAGCATTTGGTTGTTTCTTCTTTCGAAGCCAACAATCAGCTCTAATGTGCCCCTTCTTGTGACAATAGTTGCACGTCAAATTCCTATATTTTGAGTTACCCGTAGAACTTTCATTATTACTCTTCTCCCTTGAATAATGAACTTGCCCGGAATCATCATGATGAGACTCACCCGTCAACTGGGTGTTAATTTTGTGTTTGTTGAGCAGATGCTCCTTGTCCTTATTGGCCTTAATTGTTGACTTGCCTCTATAGATGATAGCTTTCCTAAAGCACTTATATGAAGAAGGTAAAGAACACAATAATAGAAGTGCTTGATTCTCATATTCTATTTAACCTCTATCTTATCTAGATCATTGATAATAGAGAAAAAATCTGCAATGTGAGATTTGATAGGTGCATCTTCATGCATGCGGAGAAGAAAGAGACGCTGCTTCAGAATCAATCGATTCGACAATGACTTCTTCAGAGAGTGGTCCTGAAGTCGCCCCCACAACGAGGATATTATTTTCTACGTAGAAAACTCATCCAACACTTCGTCCACCAAGTAAAGCTGAATAGCTGTAAAGGCTCTCTCATCCAACTCTCATGTCTTGAGACTTTTTCTCCCTCCCGAATAGTGATTTCTTCAACCAGCTCTGCGTAAGGATGGCGTTCATTCTAATCTGTCACCTGCTGAAATTGATGACGCCATCAAACTTCTGAATATCAAATTTAATCGCAAACATCTTCAAGTTACCTTGCTCCGATACCAATTATTGTGATTTCAGGGGTCGCCCCACGATCGGATCGACTGGGGCGGCGCAGCAGAAATAAACCACAAGATCTACGAAGACAACGTGAAGAAGAGAAGCAGAAGATAGTAGATAGAAAGCCAACAAATAATATAACGTGGTTCCACCGATCAAACAGATCGTGTATATGTCAATGAAAGAAAGGGGAGAAACTTTAATAAACTTTGGGGAAGTATAATAAGAATTACTTACACCTCACGCTGAGAAGATTACAAGCCCTTGATGGCCGCCAAGAACAACGAACCCTTGTGGCAAAGCTTCTCTCATGAATCTCTCACCTAGATGAATTACACCCTTAGGAATTATAAATTCATTGAATTCTCTTGAAATACATTCAAGGCCACCCCTAAGAGGTTATTTATAGATCATAGAACTCTCCTAGTTCTAAACAAACTTCATCAATCAAAATAAAAGAAACTTGAATCTAACTCGGACTCAAAACAGATCCAAAAAAGAAAAATGTCAGATCCGACATTGACTACATTCACGACGTATTCACGTTATAATCGTAACAAAGCACCCTTACTCCAAACCTTGGTTTAAGAACCCTTGTGTAGGTCACTGTCCAACAAAGGCCTGGGTTCAGAAACCAATATGCAAACAGTAAACATTATTGAGTTGAGCCATTGTTATATATTGATTGACTAAAGGAGTAAAATAACAATTTACAGCCACCCTTTCGAGCACAGAGCACAATGCCAATTTGTTCTCATTTTGGACAGCTTAAATTGTTTACCACTAGTGTAAGCAACAGTTTGTAATTCCAACAATGATAACCTATTTATCTCATAGAACCAAGGACAAATTATTCAGAATCCTCACTGTAGGTAGTTGACAACAATAACAGCAATGCATTCAGAGACGGGGGAGCTGTTCTTGGTAATCTATTATGGACGTTAGAACCACAAAGAACTTGGATTGCATACTGACTCAAGGTGACATTATCATCAGAAAAGAGTGTGTCTTCATAGAGAAGAGAGATTTCCTTGCTAGATTTTGCAATGATATACAACAAAATAACAACACGAAAAGGATAACAAATTTCAGAAGAGCAAATACTCATCCTGTTATATGTTATTATCTTATTCTTAGTTATTTTAAACATTTCCTCTCCAAAACCATTCTCCACCAATCAAGAGACATGTTGAAGGCACATGAGATTTTCCACCCAATTGTACGCCTACTGTTTGTTCAATGAGACTTGTTATCGTAGGAATAAGTGCAAGATTTTGTCCTTTTTTCTTCCCCTTATAAATTAGCAAATTATGGATAGGCATAATGGACTGATAGTAATCTTCTTACTCATGAATTAAGATGATCATCGCATCCTTTTCTACATTGACCAAGTCAATTCAGCCAAACTATCTTCTGAACAAATTAAAATGAAAAGGCGAAACTAACATCATATAAAAAGCTTTTATAAAAAATTACAACTACAATGTCGAATCATGAACAAATTTTAAGTTATAGGAAGGAATAGGAATCCTCCATTGAGTGTAAATTTTTGAAGCCGGAATTATGGACATGACATCTAACAAAAGAAGCATGCTAGAATAGAAGTTGACTCGCGAAAACTCTCATATGTATAGAGAAAGAAATTAAACAAGGCCCAAAAGTATTAACGGTTTTGTTAGCCAGGACATATGCTAACCCATTTACAGAATTGAAACTTATCCTACTAAAGCTTAAAGCAGCTTCCACCAAACAAGTATAGCCCAGGGGCGCTACCTTGTTTCCTCTCCAGGTAATACATGGCTCTTTCAAGTCCTATTGAGGCTGTAATGTATGCCGTGAAGCCATGTTGACACACAACTCAGTCGCGGAACTTCTATATGTGTACTTTTACAAATTGTGGTGTATCGGTGTGTCATGTCGTGTCAGTGAAACATAGGCTATCAACTGACTGTGGAAGAGATTTTGAACAGAAGGAAGACATTTTCATATCATAAGATGGAATTCTATTAGAGTAGAAATTGTATTAGAGTAGAAATAGGATTTTTTTTTAAGAGAAAGGGCAAGAAAAGCTAGGGTTAAGGTTTTTGTTTTGATACCATATTGAGTTGAAGAAGATGAAGAGAAGATCGTATATTTATTATTGATGTGGCAATGCCCCAAATATATAGGCATCACAATTACATGATACGAAAACCTCTAATTTTAATAAGACTGACAACACACAATATTCAACTTAGAGTGAAACCAAAATAAAGAAAAATCTTATTTCTACTCTAATACTATTTCCTTTCAAGACCTTTCTAGTTGCTACCCAAATCTATGGGGATTTGATGAACCTTACACCCACCTGGTTTCGACGTCAAAAGTAGACCATTGCATAAGATGTCAAGACAGAAAGTGGGCACTGATCCAAAACTAGACTTTTGGCACGTGTGATGCATCTCTGTGAGCAAAACAACCAATATTTTGGAGTAGAGGGATTGACATGAAATTATTTAGGTGAGATTATCATATCTAAATATTTAATAATACGTTCTCAAGTTCTAGAAATATGATATTATAAGTAATCCATTTACATGGTAAATATTTAGAACCACTTTATTAAACTAGTTTTGTTGTGAACTTATTAGAATGAGTGTGAACTATACCCTCTTCAAAAAAGATAGTTGATCGAACCAAAATCAGCGTTAACTCAATGAGATGTCTAAATAACAGAGTAAATGAGTTTTAAATGTGTTATTTCCTTGTGTGATTCTTTCAAGGTGTTTTGGCTGGCAATAAACGTGGGGTTCCAGCGACCCCTTTTTGTCTGGTCCATTCTAGTTCCAACATTCCTACCTTTATTATCATTTGCAATAATGGCGGGGCCATTATATGTTATCAACTAATCAAAACTTTAATAGAACTTCTTTTAGCATGTAGGAGGGGGAGACCCCATATTGCATCAACATCCTTTCGGTTCTTTAGTCATCCAAAGGTGAATATTGTCATTCTGTCTGGACTCAGTATTATTAGTTACATCGTGTCGACCAGGAAAACTGGTCTTCAATATCTAAGCATGGTTTATACCTCTCTTGCTACCAATGTTGTCTAAGGCGCAAGGCGTACTGCGAGACGCAAAGGGCCTAGGTCCCTAACATGCGTGAGGCACAATACACAAGTGAGGCGCAACACCTCATTTAAGCAAGGCACAACTGTAACAGGGGCTCATAAATACAATAGAAAAGAAAAACTAATTTAAATTGATCGTCACTGTAGGTTTGCAGTAAAGAAGTATTGAAAGAACAACACTAAAGGCAACAATAACAACAAAAGAAAAAAAGAAGAAAAGGAAAACCACGAGTAGAAATAACACTAGCAACAACAGATAGCAGAAATGCGAAGAGAAGACTGAAGAAGAGCAGAAAAAACAACTAGAGCAGCAATGGTAGCTGTGAGAGAAGATGGAGGAGATAAAGAAGAGAAGTAAAGCAACAGTAACAAGGCGAAGAAAAACTGAAAAAGAAAAACAGTGACAACCAGAACAAGAATAGCACTACAGAAGAGGACAAAAATGATTCTAAAACGAACTACGAAATCCTATGTACATGGACAGTCTTATCATGACGATGTGTCGTATCCAAAACGCGTCCGACATGCGTGTCAGATATACGTGTCGTGTGTATTTTAAAGAATTTGTCACGTATCCGCATGTCGTGTCCATTTCAATGTTGCCGTGTTCGTGCAACATAGACGGAATCTACAAAAAGACCAAAAATAATATTTATTAAAGAGCATCAATTGTCACCGAAAGGGAGATTGCCCCACACCATCACAAGAGGATATAGCCTTAACCCTAGATCTCAAGTTGAGGATTTCTTCTTTCGTTGCTATTGTTGGGAGATGGGATGGGGCCTCTCTCACCTTCTTTTTTTTTATTGAATAACTGATAAACTCATTTAAAATGGGTTGGGACCCAGGTTTGTTAAAGGTCGAGTGAGGCGCACGCCTTGCGCCTCATGCCTTATGCACGTTCGCCTTGCGCCTCGCATGCGCAGCGGAGCGCACACCTACGCCTCACAACGCTTTTAACAATACTACTTGCTACTACGTGGATGACAACACATTAAAATCAATTTATGTGTATTTGTGAGCTATTAAAGGCTTGTTCTCGCAGCCCCCACTGAATTATAATAGTTAATTAAAAATTAACATACAGTAGGAGAATGGGGTGAAGTTTTAAGCATTGAGCAACTTTATGTATGTTTTTAAAAAAAATGTAAATGTGTGTATGACAAGTAAACATGAGTCGAACAGCCTAATTGCAACCCGTCAAAGGGTTTGCATTATATATAGGAGTTGATCATGTCAGATTGAACCCCTCAAAGGGTTTGCATTATATATAGTAGCTAATCATGTTAGACTAAAAGCCAGTAGTCCAAAATATCAAAAGCATGGTTTTAAATCTCAATATTAGTATCGGTATCGGTCAATGGTCTAGTGTCATATCAGCAATATCGACCATAAAGATCCTCATATTGGTTGATATTATAGCATTAATACCATATCGGGTACCTCAAAACCCAATACTCATGCCAATATATATCAGAATCAACTGACATATAAACCATGACTGAAATATTGATAGATTGAGGCCAATAACCTACATTTGGAGTAAAGCCTGTTAATTAGGGTTAGTGATAATTTATCATATAAAGTACATGGCTTCCAAAAATATAAAAGGTTGTATAGAAGACATCTTTAATGAACCCTTTAGGAACACAGAAAGATATGGGAATGACTATTTATTACATGACATTTTCCAACTTGAGATTTGTGATATTCCAATACACTAGAGAGAGATTATAAAATTATTGATCCATCACGTGAAACTATCTAAAATTTGTATGTGAATATTTTATCAAAAACTGTTGATGCTTTTTATCTCCAAGACAAATAAATAATGATAATAAATATGTAATAGATATAATAAAAGAATAATGGATGAAAAAATATACACCACAAATTGTAGAACTTTTGATCGTCCGGCTGCTGCAATAGATGTATCCAAATGCCACTCGTTTGAATTTACCTACAAATATTACCAAAAATATTAGAACATCGATTTTACAAATATGTTTGATCAATTTATAACCAGTGAACAAAACTATAATTCAAGTTACAAATATGACAAGAGGAAGCGTGATGGATATTCAAAGGGGCCAAACACTGAAGAAGTTTAGATATAAGCAAACTCTAATACATAGAGGAAAGAGTCATAGTCTGGAGTAATTCCAATCCCATTGGCATTTTAACTGATAACAATGGTATTTATTAGACCAATCTCATGCATGCATCCATCCATCAAAAAGAATAGTCCAACCAAGCCACTAGGAAACAAATAAAGCATCAATTCCAATATAGGAGTGATTGAATTAGCAAGCCCCAACAATATATCGTACATAAAGTTTTGCATTGATTCATCTACAACATGTGAAAAGTGGATAGAAGATGATTTGTTATTCTTAACAAGTAAATATAATATGGGAAGTTAAAACCAAGCACTTTATTAGAGTTTAATAATTATGGACATGCGCTATGATTATAAAATCACTGAAAAGTATGATTTGGAAAATCATCTTGAAATCTATTAAAGCTCTACTTTTACTTTGATTAATTTGAAAAAAGAAGTAATTATATGGCACAAAAAATAGAATTGCTTAATATTATAGTTTCTATTAATGATAGGGATTTTAGCATAAATATAATTATGTTTTGACAAATTTACATATTTCTCCTTATATTATACATATTTTCTTACATGTCATCGAGTTCTCAATTTAGGTAAAAATGTAATTGTATCCCTAGTTTTCCTCATTATTATTTTTTCCCCCTCTTAAATTTTCTTCACTATTTGGCCCTTCTATGTTTATCATCCTACTGTGCCCTTCTGTTGGTCAATAAATCTCTATTGTACTTTTTTCTTTTCAGCCACTAAAACTTAAAAGGGCATTTTTCTCTCCCTCACACGCAGGCAACAGAGAAACCCACAAAAACATGTGCAAATAGACAGGCAAAAAAAATGACAGCGTTATATGAATGACTTGTAGAGAAAATCCCTTGTCCCAGGCGGTATCCATAAGGATTAGATGATAGAAAATGCTCTATTGACTGATTATGTCTAGCCGTTGTCGATGAGTGTTTAAAGAAAGTCTGAAGATGCTTTGATGTCTAGTGGTGTTTGCCATTAATCAGCCTTTTCAATTGATCCTTGACCTGAAGATTAGTCCTGAAGTTCAAATAGGAGATGGAACAGAGCTTCAAGAAGAAGGAACAGTGTTGTAGTCCAATCTCCCGATTGATATAGGCAGATACTTTTCGATGGTCAAAGAGTTCTACGTACATCATCTGTGAGTGGAAGTAAAGCCTATGGTATTGGAATGAATCATGTATTACATATACCAAATCTCAAGATCTTGTCCACTCCTAATACTCCATGGAATGTGACCAAATTTAAATAACATGAGAGGTACAGCCAAAACTGATTTTCAAGATTAAGAATGCTTTTCAGTATTGATGGGGGCTGGAATAAAAGGAATATTTAGCTTGAAGGATTTCCTTTTCCAGACGCATTATTTTGTGGAGTAGATTTTTTTGGATATGAAAGAGCTAGTATTTTGCCTCTAAGAGATGCATTGAAGGCGACCTTCTGAAGTCCATAGATTCCTGGGATAATAATTTGGTAGAGTTTGATGTCCCGAAAATATCAGAAAAGCACTAGAAACCTGGAAAATAAGAAACGAGTTTCACCCGGAGCTGATGAAGGGGGATACAATGCCAGAGCTCGAGTTCCCAAAGCACTTTTAAGGCATCTTTTCAGCTTGTTTGGTGGCAACTACAATGGTGAGGGTGATGATAACATTCAAAGAGTTTCAGTATGGGTCAATATGGACTCAATAGCTGTTGTTGCATGATTAGTGAATGGGAGCTTTTGCATGTTAGATATAAGCTTAAAGGAAGAGAAAAAGGACCTAAACTGAAGAGGCTACATTGTTTGAAAAAGAAAAATAAGTGGTAAATCAGTCCAATTGAAAAATAAAATGAAAACAAAAGTCTAATAAACGATATGAGGGCATTCTAGGATGACAAATATAAAACAGGGGTAAATAGTGATGGAAAAATTGAAAGAGGGGTAAAAAATAATAGTGAAAAAAACCAGGGGCACAACCACATTTTCCCCTTCAATTTATTTTGCAAATATATCCTCCTGTTAGGATACTGTTAAGTTTTCAAAGAGTTTTATGAAGTAGTCTTAGAATCAATCAATTGCCAATGTTTGAGGGGACAAATTACCCCCAAGTAAAATGCATCTCATGTTCACTCACCCCTATCTATTCCTTTTATCTTTTCAAACTGACGTTCTCTCTCCTTTATCCAACATCAACTATCTCCTGTCAATACGACAAGGTTCTTCACATCGGGGATTGATCTTTGATCTTGCCTTCAAGGTTTTGTCTTCATCCTCTTTCTCTTAGGCTCCAAGAAAAAGTATTTTTAATAAAATGACGGAGGTTGAGGAGTGATGGTCTTTGAAGGGGGAGAGCATATGACACTTCGAGGATGTGCTCAATGCTATTGGCCAAGTAATAGAGAAGACCAGTAATGAATCTTATGATACACAGTACAAGGAAAACTTGGCTGATTGAGGGACTAGGTAAGGGCGGCATGAGAAAATTATGTTATTGAGAACTTATGCTAGTAATTTAACTATAAGGTATTTATGCAAGACTTCGATCACAAGTTTCCATATTCCACGTTCAATAGGAAAGGTGAGTTGTAAATTTGTATTCAAGATCAACTAGCCAGCAGCAGAGACTCTCATTTCAGATTCTTTTTGGCCTTTCGAGACCCTCGAACCTGTTTGTTTGGATGCCCTGATGACCCAACGGAACTCAATCATCCCCTAACCTCGACAAGGTCAAACTTGGACTGTTTGAATTTCAATGTAGACCTGCACCCCAAAGTTCACAAGCTCCACTCTTGTAAACAGCAATTAAATCTATTCAAATTCATCTCTTTTGGAATTCAGGCTATTCCATCTGCGATAGTGGACCCTACTTATTTGTGGAATAGTGGACGCTACCTATGTAGCATGGATATTTTATTATGGAGCCGTGTCATGTTCAAAACGTGTCCGACACGCGTGTCGGACACACCTATCGTGTGTATTTTAAGAATTTGTCATGTGTCCACGTGTCGTGTCTATTTCAACATTGCCGTGTCCGTGCAACATAGGACGCTAGTTATTTGTTGAAAAGATTGAAAATCTAGAGATGGATTTAATTAAGGTAGAAGATAAATGTAGAACATAAAGGATATACTTGATAATTAAGTGAAAAATAAGAGGATATATAGAGAAATATGTAAAAGACGAGGATAAATATGCAAATTTATAAAAAAAAAATATAGGGATACATATGCCAAAAAACCTTATGATACTTTCCTCGTTAATGCAGTAGACACAACCATATTATGGGGTTAACAATGTATTAACAATCAGTGTAGCTTATACTTGTTTCTTAGTACGTTGCATACTAATATTAGCAATATATTGCATATAAACTAAGCTAAAACTATTTTAACATAGTTCTTTTCTAAACCTTCAATTTCAAGTTTTGCTATCTTGTTCTTCACTTGCGTTTTGAGTTATTTGTAAATGCAGTAGATTCTACTCTTGCATATTCGAAAGAACAGAGCTTTTATATGTGTGAATTCAACATCTCATGTAGCTAACCAACAGATGGAGGATTTTGCATAAGCCAAACACTTTTATCTTCACTCTAAATGTGCACATAAATTATAGTACCAGGACTAGAAATTCCAAACATGGATAAGGGTTCGTCAAGGCCCAAAACAAAATATTTGATGCCTTTCAGCAAATTCACGTTATATTTCACCAGTTCAACCAAAATGATCCAAGTCAAAACGACTGAAGTAAAAAATAACTAATTGTGAGAAAAGCATGAAAAAATTGTACATATTTATTCAATGACATGTTCCGGGTTATGGACCCACTCGACAGGAAAATGACATGCTTTTTTCTGTTTTATAAATCCATTGAAGCCACTGTTATAAATATCGTCCGAGTCGCCCGAGATATCGGCCGATATCTCGTCTTTTTTGGCCTGTTGCCGATATGATATGGGGAAATCATTCGCCCATATCATTTGTAGTAAAAAACGACCGATATTTGAAATATGGGTTGATAAACCACCCGATATGAGTCGGCGCAAAATCGGCCGATATGGATTTATTTTAATTGAGTTTTGCTATCTTGTTCTTCACTTGCGTTTTGAGTTATTTGTAAATGCAGTAGATTCTACTCTTGCATATTCGAAAGAACAGAGCTTTTATATGTGTGAATTCAACATCTCATGTAGCTAACCAACAGATGGAGGATTTTGCATAAGCCAAACACTTTTATCTTCACTCTAAATGTGCACATAAATTATAGTACCAGGACTAGAAATTCCAAACATGGATAAGGGTTCGTCAAGGCCCAAAACAAAATATTTGATGCCTTTCAGCAAATTCACGTTATATTTCACCAGTTCAACCAAAATGATCCAAGTCAAAACGACTGAAGTAAAAAATAACTAATTGTGAGAAAAGCATGAAAAAAATTGTACATATTTATTCAATGACATGTTCCGGGTTATGGACCCACTCGACAGGAAAATGACATGCTTTTTTCTGTTTCTATAAATCCATTGAAGCCACTGTTATAAATATCGTCCGAGTCGCCCGAGATATCGGCCGATATCTCGTCTTTTTGGCCTGTTGCCGATATGATATGGGGAAATCATTCGCCCATATCATTTGTAGTAAAAAAACGACCGATATTTGAAATATGGGTTGATAAACCACCCGATATGAGTCGGCGCAAAATCGGCCGATATGGATTTATTTTAATTGAGTTCATTTTTTTTGGAACCCTCAGCATTGAACCAATCTCGACCCGTCCACGCGACTATATGTGTTTGCATCACTAATTTTCTCCTGTGTGAATTGATGACGACGATGCTTGATTTGCAGGTAAATAGTATAACTTCTAATCTTATATTTTTTTCAATTCCATGAAATAACTTATTTATTGCACGACTCACGACTGCGTGCAAATGTATATTATTTTTTTACCGTCTTGCATGCATATTACATTATTTTTATTTGGTAGATGATATCTATGACACTAAACCAACTTATAGTTATCAATATTTCATTATATATAGTGCCTGATATGAATATTTAGCAAGTAGTAAGAAGGTGTTTTGTCTTGTTTACAAGGACCCCAGAATGTTAGCCAGGATAGATGTAACCATGCGAAGAGGCAATTTGCAAGTCCAAAAAAGGTATATAGGTAACCGGGTATCTTATATTAATCCTTCAAAGTGTTAGGAGTTCTTACGTTACATAAGAAATAGCACAATATATGATATTCTCTCAAAATAACATAGCCAAATTAAGAAAAGAAACAAGGGACAATTCACAATGTGGACAAAGAAATATCTAATAAATATTATTTTCGCTAGAGTGGATCAATTGTTCGTCATGATAGTGAGAATGAGGACGATGTTGTCAAATAGGATGGTAAAAGAAAGGACAATAAGCTAACATTAGGATAAAACCAAACTGGATGGTCAAGGTGGAGAATGGTTACTACAGTGGAGTCTTGTATAACTTTAGGATATGCTAGAAGATAGGATAATAAATGAAGGGGTTTGAGTTAGCATCAATAGAGAATACAATCAAAGAATATTGTTTGATGATTTGGACATGTGTAGCAGAGATCAATAAGAGTGATTATTTTAGTTTTTTGCTAACAAGGGTATAAAGGCCTCAACGGTGCATTTGGTATATGAGAATTCTAGGCCCATGTGATTTCCTATGTTTGACATAAACTCACCTCAATATTCTTGGGAATATCAGAATCCCATGGGAATCAAATTTCCCTCATTTCGTGGAAATACCGTGATAGGTATTGTATATTACCATATTATGAGAATTCATAAAAAATAAATTCAGAAAATAATTCTATTTATTCTTCTCACATTTCTTCTCTTATTTTTTTTCACTCACTGCCACCACCATTGGCCATCACTACCATTGACCACCGACCACCAACAACCATTGATAGTTGTCACTCCTATCGCCAGTGTTGTCAACTATCGACGACAACACTACTTTCATCACTCAATTTCTACTGCAAACCATTAATCGCCACCACCACCGATCGCCGACTGCCGACCACCGTCGATTATCATCCATCACTGTCGTTGGCCAATTATTACCACCATCACTACCGCCGCCGCCACCTACCGCCAACCACTATCGCCACGACCACTACAGTGTTGCCATTACCGCCACCTCCACTGCCACAAATGCTGCCATCACCACCTCCACCGCTACCTTTATTGTCGCCGCCCGACTTTCACCACTTCATTCAGTGCACTAACCTCACACTACAAGGTTAGTTTGGGAAGAATATATTCAGAAATGTCATATTCTTTAACTATATTTTTGCAAACCAAATACAATAATAGTTTATTTGCAAGAATATTGTAATTATACCAAACATAGTAGTGCAACATTTCTAGGAATTTAACACCAGGGAATTAAGTTCCGGAGAGGAAGGAATATTGCATGCTCCGTACCAGAAGCATCTGAAGAGCACTCGCCTAATCCCTCAGGCATGTGGCATCCCCCTCCACCATCTACTAGTAAATTACCGGGGGAAATTTGGTTGGAGAAAAAATAAAAAGTAAAGGGGATTGAGGTAGCATGAGGATACAATCAAAGAATATTGGTTGATGGTTTGGACATGTGTAGCGGAGATCAATAAGTGTGATTATTTTATTTTATTTTGTTGTACTTTATTGCTCACAAGGGTATCAAGGCCTCTAAGAGCACTCGCCAAATCCCTCAGGCATGTGGCAATCCCCCTCCACCATCCACTAGTAAATTATCGTTTGGGGGGGGGGGGGGGGATCGCTCGGGGCAGCCCCATTGTAGATGGTGGCAATCAAACTTACGACCATTTACTTAGGAGCGTAATACTTTGCTTGGCTATCTCACGTAATTGCTTTTGGGCTTAGGGTTAACTGTGTTGACTTAGGAGTGTGATAAGATTATAGTTGAATGAACGACTAGAACTAGAGTACAAGAGTACACCTAACAAAACCTGGATCCAAGCTGTTAGGATATGATACTAGATAATCTAATCTGATAGAGGAAAGGCCCTTATGAGAGTCGAATGGACAAAAACAATTCACGTATGTTTGCTTGCAATGAAAAGCCTAATATCCCCAAAATCTCTTCTACAAAATCTAAATACATTAAGGGTCTCCTCGCACTTTGATGAACACTTTAGTGTTTGTTTGCCGCATGAGAAAACTCCTCCATATGCAAAAAATAACAAAATGCTAGAGAGGACTCACAGAAAAAATTTAAAAGATGCACAACAGATTCTCTTTTCCAATTCTTATGTGTCTTTAAATCCTTTTTATCTGAATACACATACCAAAGTAGTCCTACAGGCACCTGCCTGCTGCCACATAGGATCCACATATGATTTATCAAAATCTCTTTAATCTCTTCAAATCACATCCCCTCTTTCAAGCAAAAACAAGCATGTGATGATCCCGAAGAGGAGTCACTTCTAGGACTTTGGGATTTCTTCCAAGCCAAGCCAACTATTTGGGATAAAGGCTCTGTTATTCAGATAATACCCTTCCAAACAACAAAACTTAAATAATTTAGATTCTTTCCTACCTACCAGAATTTGACGGGTTTCCCACTGGTTTCCTGAACTTAAATTCAATGACTAGAAAAAGATGGTCTCCCTAGCCATAACTAGATGAAGTTATGATGGCAGAGTGATGGGGAAAGCGAACGGTCACAGAGTCCTCCCATGCTCATAGTTGTGTTGGCAGGAAACCGGAGCTATCTCATAGAGGCCTGTCATGGTAGCTCCTTGCATTGAGCTTTCTCAACTTTGAGTTGTGCCCCATATCCTCAGCCCATTTTGATGGAAAGGCCTGACAATGAGACACATTCACTGAGGCTCTTGCTGCAAGATCACAGATTTTCCTGATATTGTTATATTGAACTCATCAATGTCAAAGGAAATAACTTCTTAAAACCAGAAGCTTTGCCCGCCATAGAGAATCCCAATACCTTATCGGAGTATATAGTTTACTCAATACATACCCTGGTTGTTCCGATCCACTACGATAATGCATGTTAAATGTACCAAAAATGATGATCCGTTATCGTAAACAGAATTTCCTTGGATTGATTTGTAGTGATGTCTTCAATTGAAAGAAAATCACAAAGGCGATAGCAGGGAACATGCAAGTATAGTCAGATTTACATCATATATACATTCCACTAGTTCATGGTTCAAGGTATCGGCCGAGTCGTATCCGACTCGGCCGCTGCCGATGCGACTCGGAAGCCTGAGTCGACCAACGGGCGCCAAGTCAACCCGGGTCGGGTCCAACTCGGACTCGATTCGGTCAACTCGGCGAGTCATCCCCGACTCGGCCGAGTAGACCGAGTCGAGTCCGAGTTGAACCTGACCCGGTCGACTCGACGCCCGTGAACCCTCATTTAAAGGGACTGAGTGAGAGAGAGAGAGAGAGATCAGATCTGATCTCTCTCTCTCACGCTGCCCCCTCCCCCTCGCGTCCCCCCGCGTCGCCCTCGCCGTCCCCGTCACGTCGCCGTCGCCCTAGCAGGTACCTCTCCCTCTCTCCCTCTCTCTCCCTCTCTGTCTCCGTCTTTCTCTCCCGCTGTGTCTCTCTCTCTGTCGGACTCTCTCCCTCTCCCTCTCAGTCTCTCTCCCCCCTCTCCCTCTCTCTGTGCCTCTCTCTCCCTCTCTGTCTCCGTCTCTCTTTCCTCCTCTGTGTCTCCCTCTCTCCCTCTCTGTCTCCCTCTCCCTCTCCCTCTCTCTCTGTCCCTCTCTCTCCCTCTGTCCCCGTCTCTCTCCCCCTCCGTGTCTCTCTCTGTCGGACTCACTCTCCCTCTCCCTCTCAGCCTCTCCCTCTCTCTGTGTCTCTCTCTCTGTCCCTCTCTCCCTCACTGTCTCCGTCTCTCTCTGTCTCTCTCTCTCTGTCGGACTCTCTCCCTCTCTCTATCCCTCTCTCCTCCTCTGTGTCTCCCTCTCTCTCTCCTCCTCTGTGTCTCCCTCTCTCTCCCTCTCTCTGTCTCCGTCAGTTTCTCTCCCCTCAGTCCCTCTCTCCCCCCTGTTTCTCTCTCCCCTCAGTCCCTCTTTCCCTCTGTTTCTTTCTTCCCTTAGTCCCTCCCTCCCTCTCTCCCTCAGTTTAATTTATTTGAGTTTAATGTAATTTAGTTTAGTTAGTTAAACTTAATTTAAGTTAATTTAATTTAATAAAATTTTGTAATTATAATTAAGTTAGGTAATTTAATAATTTTATTGAAGTTAGGTAATTAAGTTAGTGTAGGTTAATCTAGTATAAACTAGTTTAGTTTAATTTAATTTAGTTTCATTTAATTGAGTTTAATTTAATTTAAATTAGTTTAGTTTACTTATCGCGGGGATGATCTCCTCGTAATTCAATGTGGAAATGACTATATTAGCAGGTACTTATAAATTATTTTGTGCAATTTACTATATTATGCATGTATTTTGATATTTTTCTACTGACGACGCTTGTGTTTATACTTTCACGTTATATTTTGAGTGTTAGATGATATTTTGAATATGTGATACATGAATTTTGATATTTACATTTTTTTTATGATTTGTCATGAATTTTCATAATTTTTTTAGCGTTCTATGTAGCGTTTTGCGCGTATCGTCCGAGTCCGATCCGAGTAGCCGAGACCGATCCGTCTCGGTGCCGGCCGAGTCGGCGGTCGAGACCGAGACTTTGAACCATGCACTAGTTTGGCCACATTTGTTAGTAACATGATTTGTATCAAACCAGAATGTTCTCTTTACCAATTAAAATTTTCAATAACGCACAAGGATAAAGGGTTGTGTGGGACCCCAACGGCAAGATCACAACCCGTACCTAGTTTGGCCAAGGCACAAGTGGCAGAGAAAGGTGCTAATTACTCCAAGTGACAGAGCTGCAAGTTGCAAGACAAGGCAAACGCTCGACTAATATGATGTGCATCTTTGTTATAGAAAAGAATAACATAGTCCAATAGGAAGTATAAAAATGTTAACCACCTCTTAACATTGTTAGCAAGTCCTACTATAGCAGAGTGGTAAAGTCTTTTTGCAGTGGGCAAGAGGTATGGGGTTCAAATCCTGCTTGCACAAGGAACAGACTATATTCCAAACCAAAAAAAAAACCTCTAACATTGTTAACATATAGAATTTTTACTTTATCTCATAAAACTTGCGTAACATGGGTACTTCTATTATGAAATTGTACCTGTGTCTGATATGCCAATACATGTGCTGAACACCAGCACTTCCTTGACACTTCTTGGACACTTTTTGAATTTATCCTCAATCATATATAGATTTTATTATTTAGGATACTTGTTGGGTACTTCTTTGGACACATGTTCAACATTTATCATACACTTATCTGTTTGCATTACATATTGAAATATTTAGTCACTTTCCCTTATATATCATAGACTATAACTGAGTGAAACAAAAAATGCCAACAAAATCTTAACTTGTATAAACTATGATACGTTTAAATATGTTTCATAAAAGAAGTTAGACACATTGTGTATGAACTTTTGGATACAAAGACATGACTATGCATTTGTGTTTATGCACAATTATTCTAGTATCATGTCCCCGGTCCTGTCCTAGTTTTTAAGAAATTCATGTGTTCCATGTCCTCGTTCGTGTCTACTTGTCTCCTGTATCTATATCCATACTTCTAAGCTTAAAACATAAGCCCCAAAGGTAGCATGAATAACCACTTCCCCAAGAAATGAAAATGATCATCAACATATGTAATCAATGTTCATTCAATTTGAACTCTTTGTTCTAAATTCGAGCGAAGCAAAATAGCCGACGACAAGAACTAATTGCCTTAATTATATAAACATAAGTATGTTTCAGATCGACTTAATTCAGTGTCTAAAATCTCTATATTTATGAACTACTGCAATTAAACATAAAGTAACTAGATGCGTAAAATCAATTTATCTTATTGGGGGAGAGAAAATGATAATATGCTCCGGACATAACATGATAAAAGTAAGATTTTGCATGTGTGATGCATGTGTGATGCACGAAGATGAATTTGGCGAAGACATTTAGAAGTAAGAAACATCATATAGTTACATAGGTTTTGTAATTGTAGAGGACAAATTCCTCAGGAGAATTTTTCTACACTCAATTTGAAGGGGACAGAGTAAAGCAACGCAAACAAGAATTTACGTGAAAAATCCGCAAAGGGGGAAAACCACAATGGCAAGAGAGAGAGAGAGATTTACTAAATCAAAGGGATTACAAAGAGTTCTCAGCCCTCTATTACAAGTTCTCTAGGTTTTTTTCTCCTCCCATTTAATGGAGGTCCAAATGTATAAATACCCTGCACGTCGTAACCGAAGGTGCGGATATTACAATCTCCATAACAACAAGATTTGTACATTGGAATTTTTTTATCATAACTGCTTGGATTATGCCCATGATTATGATAGTAATTTATGCTGCCATCTGTAACCGTCCGCGCTGGAACATGGGTGTTGCAACATTCAAAACGTGGGATGAACTGACAGCGTAACTGACTCCGTTAATTAAGTCATGCTTGCAGAAATGAAGGTGAAAATCAATGAGATCGGTTGTTATAGATGTCTCGCTCGGAGCGGGAGGAGTGGCCTCGGGAACGGCCGGGTGGTGCTTAGGAAAGTTCTCAGAGTATGGGAGTTCTTGGGGCAGTGGTGTCCTCGGAAGGAGTTGCCTCGGGAACGGCTTAGTGGTGCTCGGGAAGGTGATCTGCTGGCATGTCTTGTCGTCTGTTTCGGGCGGTCCTGATGATGTGGGACATGTATCGTGATCCTGGTGGAGATCAAAATCCAATCACTACAGATGCCCCCTCCGCCTCCTTCTCTGAGTTCCAAAGAGAGGAGGGGAGCGGACTATCTCTCCTCTAGTTTGAAAGTTATAGCGTCCTTTGTACTTTGAACTTTGTTAGAAGTTGAAGTGGGTAAGGACACTTGATAAATTAATGATCGAGATCCTGACGTCATGATGAATGAGATCGTGTGGCAGAGACAGTCAACATCTAGTTAATTCAACATGCCGTAAAATCCGAAATACGAACCGACTCCTTTGGGTGGTTGAGAACTTTGAATAAGAGACGATCTAGTTTTCCCCATCTATAAATAAGGTGGATCCTGAGAGAAGTCTGCTCATCTTCTCAAGAGTTTTTACCCCCAAACTTCTTGTTCTGGCAGATAGTAAAGTCGTTCTTCTTCGTCCGATGGAGGAAAGAGATGGAGAGGACAGAGACGGTGGAGGCGGCTGGTGCAACACATCAGTCTTTGCGATGATCATGCAGCAAATTATTAGTTTTTGTGACGATCCTGCAGCCAGGGAAGTTTAGGAGGGCTCATGCTTTGACTTGATTTGCTCGTCATGTATCCTATCGAGCCAAATCAAGTTCTTAACTTGGTGCTCTGAGGTCTTCTCTCCTGTGGTGGATGAGGCAGGAATGAGAAGAGTCCTGAGCAGTAGTGGAGGTGGACTTGATTCCATCGCGTCTTTCATGTCTTGCAGTCTTCACTCCTGACTGGATTCGGTCGCTCTCGTCCTAGGAGACTCTTTTCTTAAGGCGAAGGGCGGGAAGGAAACATGGGGGTGCCTTGGGACGCCACCGATGAAGCATTCTTCCTTCTCTTTCATGTCTTGCAGTCTTCACTCCTGACTGGATCCTGTCGCTCTCATCCTGGGAGACTCTTTTCTTAAGGCAAGGCGCAGGAAGGAAGCATGGGTTGCCTTGAGACGCCACCGATGAAGCATTCTTCCTTCGGGAGTTCTGACCTCTTGCTTAGGATGGAGGGTCAGTGACGCGATGTCATCACTGTCTTGTACGTCTTGGAGGAGCCCGTCTATTCCTTGGAGGCATGTTCTGGTCAGAAAGGAAGAGATTTTGCATCTGGAGATTCTCTTATTTTTGTGCAGGAATCTCCCTAGGCTTTCCTCGGGATCTGCGGAAGGTGGCGCGAACAGTAGGATCACACACGTGCAAAGTGTTCCCTGTGGGCAGTTCTTTATTTGCTTCAACATCGGGGATTTATTCGGCAGGTATGGATGAGTGGTGTGAGTTATCTGTATTTTCTTTCAAAAAAGCAAACACAAGTGGGTGATAGACCGTGTATTACTCTTGTCAGATGTAACCAAGTGTATATTTGAATAAATATAATCAGAAAGCTTTATAATAGAAGCATTAATTTGAAATCAAGCACATTCAAACTTTGAAATCATACCTGGAGCTTTTGTTCTCGGGAGATCCTACATGTAGCTTTTCGTTCTTGGGAAAATAATTAAACTTATGACTATACGAGACCAATACGTCGAGAGATAACCAAACAAGAAAACCCTCATAAATATACCCTGTTTCGTATACAGCCATAGTCATGTCGGACCCACAAAAATTGGTCTAAAGTGGGTGTATAACCCATTGACAGATTGGATATATCTGTCCCAGATAGGAGCCCCTACATGGCGACGATTAGTACCTCCAACGTGGGAGTAAACCCATCATGGAGTTGTCCTCTCGTGTGGGGGATATCTCATCAACAGAGTTGTCTCCCAAGTAGGAAAAATCCCATCATCGGAATATGGAAGGAACTCGACAAAGAGAAACTATCGGGAGTTCATCTGCCTGTAGGTTCAGATGAGGGGAGCCGTAGGCTAGTGTCTGTGTTCCAAGTGGGGGCAATCCCATCAGCGGAACATCAGACGCGGGCTCTAAGAGGGGAAAATCCTTCAGCATAGTGAGAGACTTCGAGTGGGGGTAATCCCCACAATGGAGGGTTTCGGCTCCCGTAAGACTACCGAAAAAAGCCCATAGGCAAGTCTGCAATGACACTTTCGAGTGGAAAAAATCTCATCAATGGAGTGTACAGACACAATCCTCCGAGTGGGAAAAATCCCAACAGTGGAGGAATCGTGTTTTCACCTCCCGGTGGGGAAAATCTCTTCAGCGGGGCGTGTGGATGGATGGACGTCGTAACCGCCTCCGAGTGGGGAAAATCTCATCAGCGGGGGTTCTAGCGGCTACCTTCGAGTAGGGGAGATCCCATCAGTGGGCGTGTGGATAGATGGATGTACTGCAAAACTTAGGAACATAGAATAATATTTATTCAAAAATGCAATACATAAGGCTAGGATTGGAAGAAAGTACACTCTCTATGAAAATAGAATTTGCGTAGTCAATCGATCATCTTATACTGGGCAATCAAGTTCTACTCTAGAGGAGGTTGCGTATTCGGCTATCTGGAAATTGCCTCGGGAGTGAGGACGTACTATTTAAGGAAGCCAAGTTCGATGAGCTCTTTCAGGTACTTTCGAAGGGCCCAACAATGAATGATTTGGTGCTCTTTACATTCGCGGTAGGAGCAGTATTCCTCCGACCCGGGAAGTGAGGGATTGTATTGGATCGATATCAAGCATCTGACCCACGGCTGATCTTTGAAAGTGTTAAAGACTCCGTTAATCGGGAGCTTCAACGAAGTGAAGCGTTTCATCGATATGTACTTCGGAGTAGACTTGGTGGGAGGATAGAGAGCACCTACTTCCTGTAAGGAGGTTACCTCCAGTGCCGGTATTAAGCATGGTCGGGAGTTTCTTGAGTGCACTTTGACTTCCCTCCACCATCGCCTGGTTTCGCGAAGTGATTGGAGAAAGCGCTTATCGCCTCTTCTAGCTGGATATAGGGTTGAGCTCGGGAAAGGACCTCACTGATCTTGGCGACATTGTGATTCAGGAGATGCTTATACAGGGGGTGCGTGACCTGCAACCCGCTCATGAAGGCGAGTGTGGAGACTTCACCACAGTTAGAGACTTGGTCAGCTGACTTTAGAAGAAGTTTATGTATGACTTGTGATTGTCTCTCGACCTCATCTTGACAAAAAGGAGGTGATGGTTGTGTCTCTTATGGCGAGAGGCATATTGTGTGAAAAAGGCCTCGGTGACCTCCGAGAAGTTATGGAGTGAGCGCGGTGGCAGAACCAATCTGATGCAGCCCCTGTTTTAAATATCGGCCGAGTCGGCTGTGATATCGGCCGATATCTCATTTTTTGTCTGCTGCCGATACGATATGGGGAAATCGTTCGTCATATCGTTTGCAACAAAAAATGACCGATATTTGAAATATCGGCCGATAAATCGCCCGAGATCGGGCAATAAAACGCCCGATATCGCCCGATATAAAATAACTTATTTATTGCACGACTGCATGCAAATGTGCATTGTTTTTTTATCGTCTTTTGCATGCATATTACATCATTTTTATTTGGTAGATGATATTTATAACACTAAACCAACTTTTAATTATCAATATTCCATTATATATACTATCCAATATGAACACCCGATATGCGCGCATATCCTCGATATCTCCCCCGATATCAGATATCCGATATGAAAAACCCCCATCCGATAAGATCCCGATATCCGATATTTAGAACCTTGGATGCAGCGTCCTTCAGGCTAGATGAAAAGGTGAGGCACATGATCGGGTCATTGCGGGAGTAAATCACCATTTTGTCTCGGAAGTGCCGAATGTGCTGAACTAGATCACTCACTCCGGAGTATCCGTCGAGTGAGTCGAGAATTTCCTCGGGAATTCACATTCCTGAATATCTTTGGAGAGAGAAGCGTCGTGGATTTATGTAGTTGGGATCAGGTGCTGAGGCGGCTTGGCCTCCACGATCCGTTTCTGGATCAGCTCGTCGAGGGCATGGAGACTCGGGATCTGTTGTTCTCGGGTCCCCTTTTGTTTGCATAGTTATTTTGGAGGGTTGCAACTTGAGCCTGGAGCTGTTGGTTAAGTAGTTTCAGCTCGTCTTGTTCTCGAATGATGTTCTCACGATCAAGCGTCATCTGTTCCCGCACACGATAAGGTTGCAACTGCTGCTCCTTCATTTGCTCTCTCATCTCATAGAGCATTTGAAGGAGTTGTTGGTCTTCGCGTTGTTGTGACGGTTGGACATTGACGAAAAATTCATGCGGTGAGATAGAGCTGATGTCCTTGGTATGCAATTGATCGCTGGCCTTGCCCCCAATGGTTGCAACGGCCTTGCCTTTGGAAGTTACACTGTTGGTGATTCGCGTTCATTTTCATGGCGCCATCGTTGATTGGAAGAGGATTTTTTAGGAAGGTAGTGGGGTGAGATATATTGAGTGTAGAACTTAACTCTCAATGAAAGCACCAAAATATAGAGGTAAACTCGGGGAGAATTTATCTTCACTCAATTTGAAGGAGAGAGAAAAGCAACGTAAACACCAGAGAATTTATGATTACATTTCATATTTGCATATTTATTATCACATTTGCACATTTATCCTTGATTATCTTTTATTTAATTTTTGTTATTTAACCATCATTTTGTTTATGATGTGTAGTTATTAAAATAAGAAGATAAAGATGAAGGAAGTTTCTAATATGTCCAATTATCCAATCTAAATTTAAATTTCAATTTAAATCATTTTAAAATCAAAGGGAAGATAAGGATTCAGAGATAATCCATACCCTAATTTAGAGATAAAAGAGAAAATCAACTTAAATCAAGTTGCTTAAGCTCCAAGTTAAAGATAAAGAGAGAGATTTAAATTTAAACTCGGATTAGGAGATAACTTACTTCCCAAGTTAGCTAGAAAGAATATTATTTTAAAATTCAGAGTTTAAATGAAGATTCTTAGGATAAATCTTCTGATGGATGGACGATATAAAGGCAGAACCAAAAGCGCATACCCAGACCCCCGGAATTGCCGCGGAAAAACGACAAAAGCAGCTTTTCTGCGGCTTTCTGTTGGAGACACCTGTGGCGGTTGGTTGTATAAGTTTAACTGGGATTTTACAATCTACTTCTCTTATAATACCACCCTAGAGCCAAAGGAAGAAGCCATCTCAGAGATCAAAACTTAGGATTTTCTTTAGTATTCTTTTTTTTATTATTTCTAGGATTTTAGTTTGAGGAAATTGTAAAGAGACGAAGAAGCGTTTGTAATTCAACGGTGACAGCTTCAATAAACAAGGTTCTTTTATTCTTGTTTTCATTCTATTGTCTTTTTTACTTGCTTTCTTTTAATTCAAGCGATTTTCTTATTTAAACATCATGCTTTGCTTTATTTTCATCATGAAGAACTAAATACAACTTCATGGTTGCTAAAACTCTCCACCACTACTTCTAGTTTTATGATTGCTTAAACTGATTGAACCCCATGCATGCTTAAAATTCTAGAACTATATAATCTTCTTGAAGACTTGTGTTGATAAAAAGTAAACTTGACTCTAGTTAATATTAGTTAAATAATTTTTCTTATTTTATACTTAGATAGCTTTGATAACTTAATGTTAAATCTAAACAATTTTTCTTAGGCTATGCTTAGAAAGTTTTGATAATCTAATGTTGAACTTTGGCTAGTATGTTTCAATTAGGGTTAGCTTTTCATCTTATATATCTTACTTGAAGTAATTTTTTTTAGGCACACTTCTATGATTCAACATGAGGTTTAACTTGATGAACTAGTAAGTTAGTGGTGGTAGATGATTAGTGATATGATCTTTTCTCATATTAAAACAACACCAATCTTTTTCCCAAATAACTTCTTTCTTCTAAGAATAATACTATATCAAACGCTTTCATCGCAACTCTCCCTGCGGATCGACCCGTATAGCCATTGCTACTACAGTTAAATTGCAGGAATTCAAAGGCCAGCACAAATCAGATAAACATTGCATTGAACTCTGTCTTTTTATCAATCAAATTTTGGCGTCATTGCCGGGGAGGGAACAATACAGTTTGCTATTTTAACTAATTATCTTCTCTGTTTCTATGTGCAAGAGTAGAGAACATGAAACTTTCTATAACAGTGCACAGAAAATTGTCTCTTGGACTCTGCCTTCAAAGCAGAGCCCAAGCTCTCTCAAACAAGTCGCGCAAATGCGGCTTCAAAGCGCAGCTCTTTGGAGTCCAATTCTGATAACATTTCTGTAGGGCTGCTTAAAATTGCAAAAGTTATCTTCTAAAATTTGTAGTCTACATGTTTGACTTTCTACACACTACTAATAACTCAACATTAATTGATTGGCTGTTTAACTTAAAAAACAATTAGACTCTTGCATCTTAGAACACTTGTCTATTTCTGTTTTACTTACATTACTGTTGAAGAGTGCTGTAAACAAGGTACGTTTGAATTGCATTTAATTAGGAAGCACTTTTGGTTGATTTACAATTGCTTTAAGTGAATTCTTATCTATCTACTTGCACATGTGCACCTAAAATGACTTGAGGGAAAAACCCGTAAACAAGATAAGGTGGGAAAGTTATTATCCTTTCTTACCCCCCACAAACCACATCCATTGCACTCGCAACCCAATCCTAACCTAAAATTTGACTAAACATTGACCCCTAGGACAACTCGACTCACTAGGAGATTGACCTAATAAGAAAGTTGTTAGAATTTAACTCTTACCAAATCGGTAATTAAGGTAAGGGGTTGAGAGACAAAACCTCAAAGGTTTGTGGTTTGGCTTAGTTAAGCTCGTCGCTTTTGCGTGGATGCCTCCCACCAATCTTACCACTTACCTCAGGGTTCAAAAACTTGACTGATCCGATTTTGACTTGGCCGAGGCGGAACCGGATCGGCCTCCTCCAGTCCGAAACTGGGCCACGAGTCAACAATTTTACATCGTTGCTCTTGACTCGGGATGGACTCAGAGTTGACTCGGGCGTATCGTCCGAGTCAACGATGAAATCGGCTTGACTCGACCAATATCACCGAGTCGAGGCAGAGTCCATCCTGATTCGAAAAAAGCAAAAAACAAAAAAAAAAGTCGGTTCAGATCACTCTTCAGATCGAGTCCGAGTCCATAAAAGAAAAAAACATAAACTTACCATGTCTTTGACCTACGACGTCGGCCTCGACCTCAACCTCGATTCCGCTTCGACCTCGGTCTTCGGTCGACAACAAGCTGTCGACCTCAGTCTCCGCCCTCGAACTCGACCTCAACCTCGATCTCCGCTTGAGAGTTAAGGGAGGGAGAGCCAGAGAGAGATCAGAGGGGGGGAAAGGATCTCTCCCCTCCCTCCGATCTCTCTGTCTCTCCCCCCTCTTCCCTGTCTCTATCCGTCAAGTCTTACTCCATGTCTGTCTCCCTTACAACCTTTATTTTTCTTTTTCTTTTATTTTTGGCTTTTTCAAATTTACCCCTTATAACTTTTATATTTCTAAATCTACCCCTAAATTTATATATTTCTTATATTTATCCTCTCAAATCATCATATTTCTCCAATTACCCCTTAAAACAAATTTGTTTTGGACATGAGATACATAAAAAATGATGTCTATATTTTTTTTAAGATTTGTCGTGTTTTTTTTAGAATTTTTTAAGTTTTATTTGTAACGTTTTGCGCGTATAGCCTGAGTCCATTCTGAGACATTGCGCCCGTGTGGAACGGTGCCCACCAAATCGGCGACCGAGACTGCGACTTTGAACCATGACTTACCTGCCAATTAACTTGTGGTTAGATTTTGCAAATATACCTCCCGCGGATAATTTACAATTAGAAGTCTAGATCTAAGTCTACCTTAGAATAGGCTTGATTGATTTTTTTCTTCTCTTTGATTGACTGGGTGATCTGTTTTTATTAATTGTGCATGTCAGCTTGGTCGAGAGACCTAGGTACATCTAGGCAAACTAGATACAGTTCACCACCCAAACCCGATGCAAACATGGTAAAATCAGCATCCCTACAAGATGGTTCTATCCTATGAGGACATCTCTGTCATCTTGCATTCAGCTTCTCGAAGCCGAAGACGACACCTTTTAAGCCACAATTCATTAACACTCCCAAAAATCATGATCTAGGTCCGAAGACGCATACTTCTTCATAAGAGAATTTGAAAAGGTGTGTCTCATAATAAGGATACCACAGTTAGGAGACGATTCTATTAGGTTACGTTTTGTCCGTTTCGCCCTCAAGGACCTAACGAAAAAGTGGCTATACAGTTTAGTGGTTAAATCAATTACATTATGGGATGATTTCGTCAAAGCCTTCTTGAAGAAATTCTACTCTATCCATAAGACCGCTCTTATTCGGAAAAACATAATGCAGTTTAAGCAAGAAACAACCGAACCGTTCTGAAAATACTTTGAGGGCTTCAACGATCTCCTTGCCCAATGCCCTATCACGGCCTACAGAAGTGGCAATTATGCAAGATTGTCTATGATGGTTTAGATTATCAAAATAAGATTCTATTAGAAACCATGTGCCCAGGGGGATTTTTGAAAAAGGATGAACATGAATGGTGGGAAATATATGAAGATTTAGCGGAGAAGACCATCCAATGGGAACCAACTCCCGATAAATCTAAGAATAGTAACCCCACCTCGTCAAAAGGAGGTCTTCATTCAATAGAGACATCCATAGTAACGAAGGCTAAATTTGCTACCGTTATGCGAAGACTAGATGCTTTAGAAACTAAGGAGCCAGTCCCGGTAAACCAAGTCAGTCTAACACAATCCACATTTGCGGGCTACACTTACTGTCAAGTTATGAACCATGTGTTCGAAAAGTGTCATGTTTTCCTTACTCATCAAATGTTGCCCGAACATATGAATGCAGCCTTCGCAAGGCCCAAGAATAATCCACATTCGCAAATGTACAATCCCGGTTGGAGAAATTGGAGCCAAAACACCAATGATCAATCTAGGCCCAACTTCTTCAACAATTTTCAACCATCTCATTATCAATAAAATTTTCCCACCCAAGTTCCACCACCTTCTTTCCAAAATCCACAAATTGATACAAGATTCTCCAATATGGAAAGAAAGATGGTACTTTCAACACGACCCAAAAAACACTCATTCAAGCCATGACTAGGTTAGAGAATCAATTCAGTCAGCAAGCTAATTCAATTAGCGAAAACCCAAAGGGACTCTACCTAGTTAATCATAGTCAAATCCTAGAAACTCTAGGTAGGCCAATGAGGCTCAAGATCCAAATCAGTGTAATTTGGTTCATATATTGAGGTTGAGAAAACAAGTTGATAACCAAGTATCAACGCCATCGAGTCCAATACAAGCATCCACTTATAATCCCACTCCACCCAACTCCGAATAAAAAGATAAGTCAGCCGAGCAGGTGCATAAACCTATAGCCCCATTTACGAATAGGCTTAGAATAACAATAATGCACACATGGAGAAAATACTTAAGATATTTAATCAAGATTAATTTACTCTTTCTTGATGCAATACAACAAGTCCCTATCTATGCAAAATTCCTTAAGGACATGTGCACCAAGAAGAGAAAGACTAATGTGCCTAAAAAAGTTTTTTTATCCACTAATATTAGTGAGTTATTGTCTAATCAGATCGCTATCAAGTACAAGGATCCTGCTTGCCCTACTATTTCTTGCACAATAGGTCAAGCTGAAATTAATCGAGCACTTCTTGATTTGGGAGCAAGTATCAATTTGCTCCCCTACTCAGTGTACCAACAACTTGGGCTGGGCAAGCCTAGCCCTGCTCAAGTTACGATCCAGTTAGCTGACCGGTCAATTAAAGTTCCAAAGGGGGGAGTAACCGATTCCTTATCTGAATTGGAGAATTCATCTACCAATCGATTTTATTGTTCTAGAGACCCAAACAGTTTCTAATCCTATGTCTCAAGCTCCCATCATCCTAGGGCATCCATTCCTCGCGACTGCCAATGCAATCATAAATTGTAAGAACGGATCCATGAGACTGATCTTTGAGACTTGACTAAGGAAGTCAACGTCTTCATCCTAAGAGAACAACCTTGTGATGTGGACGATCAACCTTTTGAGGTAAACCTCATTGAGAACTTGACAAGTGAGCACAATGAGGAGATAAAACTAGAAACCAAATGTGATGCTGAGTTGGAATCCGAGGACTGTCAATTCTACAATTGAGTGGGCATCAAGCCCAAGTTCATTAGATCCGAAGCCAACAAGCTTAACTCCTCTATCTCTTGAGTTAACCCCTTCTTTAGAACTGAAAGCCTTGCCCAAACATCTCAAGTACGCCTACCTAAGCGAAAAAGAAACTATACCAGTCATCGTGGCATCCCATCTGACTGACGGCCAAGAAGAAAACCTTATTACAGTCCTTAGAAAATATAGGAAAGCTATAGGTTAGGCAATGACCGACATAAAGGGATTGAGTCCGGCTATAGTTCAACATCGAATCCATCTAAATGAAGAGGCAAAACCAAAGAGGGACCCGCACTGTAGGTTAAACCCTATCATGCAAGAGGTCGTGCAAGCTAAAATAGTGAAACTTTTAGATAATGGGATAATTTACCCCATTTCTGATAGCCAATGGGTCAGCATAATCCATATGGTCCCTAAGAAATCCGGTTTTACTATAGTAGAGAATGAAAACCAAGAGTTAGTCCAAACATGACTCCCTATAAAGATTCGGGTTTGCATCGACTATCGGAAGTTAAATGTTGCCAATCGCAAAAACCATTTCCCTCTTCCATTTATCGATCAAATGCTTGAACGACTAGTTGGTCACGAGTATTACTGTTTCTTAGACGGTTACTCAGGGTATAATCAAATCCCCATAGATCCGGAGGACCAAAGAAGACAACGTTTACTGGCCCATTTGGGACTTTTGCTTATCGCCGAATGGCTTTCGATTTATGCAATGCCCCCGCGATATTTCAACGTTGTATGTTAAGCTTATTTTCCGACATGGTCGAAAGATTCTTAGAGATTTTATGGATGATTTCTCCATTTATGGAGACTCATTCGATCAATGTCTTTACCATCTTGAACTTATCCTTGAACGATGTACCGAAAAGAATGACTTTAAATTGAGAAAAATGTCACTTCATGGTGCAATATGGGAAATGTCCTAGTCATGAAATTTCTAGAAAAAGAATTGAAGTGGACAAAGCGAAGATAGAGGTCATAGCCAAGCTTCCAATATCCAAATGTGTGAAAGATATCCGATCTTTTTAAGGGCACGACGGATTTATTGTGATTTCATTAAGGACTTTAACAAGATTGCTAAACCCTTAACTAACCTTTTAGCTAAGGATGTGTCATTCATCTTTGATGATCGATGTCTTAGTGCGTGACAGAAGCTTAAAATGGAACTTATTTCGGCACCAATAATCTCCGCTCCGAATTGGTCCAAACAATTTGATATCATGTGTGATGCTTCCGATTTTGCACTAGGCACTGTCTTAGGACAGCATATCAATAAGAAACAGCATGTGATCTACTATTCAAGTAGGACTCTTAATGATGCCCAATTAAACTATACAACAACCGAGAAAGAGTTATTGACAATAGTGTTTGTATTGAAAAATTTTTGTTCATACCTACTTGGGACCAAAACTATCATATCCACCGACCATTCTGCACTTCGATACCTAATGCTTAAGAAAGATACGAAGGCCCGACTCATTCGTTGGACCCTCCTTCAAGAGTTTGATCTCGAAATTTGAGATAAAAAGGGTGTCGAAAATGTCGTCACCGATCATCTCTC
This sequence comes from Agave tequilana, assembly GCA_038442645.1. Classification (NCBI taxonomy): domain Eukaryota; kingdom Viridiplantae; phylum Streptophyta; class Magnoliopsida; order Asparagales; family Asparagaceae; genus Agave; species Agave tequilana. The sequence goes on along the minus strand of JAVJIF010030740.1, from coordinate 160,351 downwards.
ACGTGTCCCAAACGCACCTTCCAACTATTTGCTAATCATTGACGATTTCCCCAATGAACAACTCTTAGCAACCTTTAGGGAACCATGGTTTGCCGACATAGTTAATTACTTAGTCACAAACCAAATCCCATCCCACTAGTCGAAACAAGATGTATATCGATTCTTGTCTCAACTCTCAAGTCTAATATTTCTTTTGGGAGGAATCATATCTCTTCAAATTTTGTTCCGATCAAATCATTAAGAGATATATTCCCGATGAGAAAGTTAAGAGTGTTATATCCTTTTGTCACGAGCTTGCATGCGGTGGACACTTTGATCCCCATAAAACTACAGAAAAAGTGCTACAGAGTAAGTTTTATTGGCCCAGTTTATATAAAGATGTCTTTGACTTTTGCAAGACATGCCCAAGATGTCAAATGATAGTTAGGATTTCGAAACGTAATATGATGTCCCTCAACCCAATTCTAAAAGTAGAACTATTTGACGTTTGGGGCATCAACTTTATGGGTCCTTTTCCTAATTCATTTGGACACCAATACATCTTGGTGGCTATATAGACTATGTATCTAAATGGGTATAGGCCATTCCTTGCAAGACAAATGACAACAAAGTTGCTGTCAAGTTCTTGAAAGAGAACATTTTTTCTCGGTTCGGAACCCATCGAGCCATAATCAGCGATAATGGCACTCATGTCTGCAACAGAACTTTTGAAGCTCTTCTGCGAAAATATGTCATCACACACAAATTATCTACACCCTCCCATCCTCAAACAAGATTGCAGGTAAAGGTCTTTAATCGACAAATAAAGCTTATTTTGGAGAAAATCGTGAGTCAAAACTGAAAAGATTGATCCACCAAGCTCGTAGATGCACTAGGGCCTATCGGACCGCTTTCAAAACAATTTTAGGTATGTTTCCATATAGGTTAGTTTCAGTAAGGCCTTCTACCTACCCGTTGAGCTTGAATAGCGGGCCTCATGGGCTATCAAGCAATTGAATTTTGACCTAGATAAGACCGATGAGCTTCGAAAATTGTAAATTTTTGAGCTTGAGTTGAGAAACGAGGCATATGAAAATCTGAAAATTACAAAGAATAGGGTTAAGATTTTTCATGATAAATTTATCATGAGAAAAACTTGTCCCCGAACAAAAATTCTTACTCTACAATTCTAAACTTCATCTTTTTCAGGGAAGTTGAAATCATGATAGACAGGGTCATTCGTTGCTAGGACTGCGTTTTCATATTGAGCAGTAGAGATATGCGACACTAAGAATGGTAATGAATTCAAGGTTAATGATCAACATTTAAAACCGTTCTTGAAATCAATACCGGAAATAGAAACAATCTGACCCAATGTATCGGTAACACTACCTCTTTGCATTTCATTCCATGCATATATACATACATTCATACATTGGGAACAATGCATGAGATAGGTGTGGGGAAGTGCACTAACATTGAATTACTAACATTTAACATAAAAAATTTATTTTGCAAAAAGTATAACTAGCTTTAAAGAATTAAGAATCCAACAACGTTTGAAATTTTGATAGTAAGATCAATTTGAAAGAATCTATAATTTTTTAACTTAGAGATAAAAAATTTGAAAAATAAACACCATCTAAAATTTGTTGACATGATTATGCATCTTATATAGACGTACGCATAAGTTTTATGCTTGGAATGATGATAGCTTAGCCAGTTTTGAATATATATAAAAAAAGAGAAATACATATATATATGAAAAATAAACAAATCTAATTATTGAGTATCTAAGTGCTTTGGCCTAAGTAAGCCTTTGGTATTTACGCGAAAAGTAATTAGGTAAGTTTGAAAAAATATAAATATAATATATGTATTAGCACATCTAATAATTAATTAGTTAAGTATTAGGGCCTCAAGAAGCCTTGATATTTATACAAAAGAAAATTAGATGAGTTATACATATTAAAAAAAAGATGTGCTTAAAGGGCAACGAAGTGGTAATACTTTGAATTTCTTTCAAAAAAAGAAAAAATATATGTATTAAAAAAGGGTGAAGTTAAATCAAATATTCCCAAGCTAAAAACTAGTTTCACTTACACAAAAATGCATAGGATTGAAAACTTAGGAAGGATTGGTGTAAAAATATTGAATTAAATCTCTAAGAAAAATGATTAGATTTCTTGAATTTATGATTAAACTTGATAATGCTTAAACTTGTCGGAAACTTATGAATTTAATTGCTAGTAACTACTTGTTGTGAAATAGAAAAAATTCTTTTATCATTATTTTTTGTTATCCTTTTTATCTTAATCTTTTCTCATCTATTATTTCATTCGCCGAATTTTGTGAGTGCAATTCACTGAAAATCCTCACGAGACAAAACTCGTCCTCTAGGGTAACCTAAGGTTTAACGACTTATTGTCGTGCTAAGTGCAATCGTGAGTCCTACGAAAGTGGATAGTCAGATTAATTTTTTTTTAGTTTTGCTCGAGGACGATCAAAAGATAAGTGAGTGGGTGTGATTACATTTCATATTTGCATATTTATTATCATATTTGCACATTTATCCTTGATTATTTTTTATTTAATTTTGTTATTTAACCCTCTTTTTGTATATGGTGTGTAGTAATTTAAAATAGGAAGATAAAGATGAAGGAAGCGTCAAATCTATCCAATTATCCTATCTAAATTCAGATTTCAATTTAAATCAGTTTGAAATCAATAAGAAGACAAGGATTCAAAAATAATCCCTATCCTAATTCAGAGATAAAAGAGGAAATCAACTTAAATCAGTTTGCTTAAGCTCCAAGTTAAAGATAAAGGGGGAGAATTTAAATTTAAACTCAAATTAGGAGATAACTTGCTTCTCAAGTTATATAGAAAGGATATTATTTAAAATTCAGAGTTTAAATGAAGATTTTGAGGATAAATCTTCTGATGGATGGACGAAACGAAGCCAGAGCCAAAAGCGTGTACCGAGACGTCGCGTTTCCGCGAATTTCTATTGGAGACACCTGTGGCTGTTGGGTGTATAAATTCGACTAGGATTCTACCAACTACTTCTATAAATACCACCCTAGAGCTTGAGAAAGGAGGCATCTCTCAGATCACAATTTAGGATTTTCTTTAGTATTCTTTTTTTTGAATTTTTATTATTTTTAAGATTTTAGTTTAAGGGAATTGTAAAGAGACGAAGGAACGATTGTAATTTGACGGTGACAGCTTCAATAAACAAGGTTCTTTTGTTCTTTTTTTAATTCTATTATCTTCTTTTACTTGCTTTCTTTTAATTCATGCAATTTTCTAATTTTAAACGCCATGCTTTGCTTTATTTTCATCATGAAGAACTAAATACAACTTCATGGTTTGCTAAATCTCTCCACCACTACTTCTAGTTTTATGATTGCTTAAACTGATTGAATCCCATGCATGCTTAAAACCCTAAAACTAGGTAATCTTCTTGAAAACTTATGATGATAAAAAGTAAACTTGACTCTTGTTAATACTAGTTAATAGTTTTTCTTATTTTATACTTAGATAGCTTTAATAGTTTAATGTTAAATTTAAACAATTTTTCTTAGGTTATACTTAGAAAGCTTTAATAATCTAATATTGAACTTTAGCTAGTGTGTTTTAATTAGGATTAGCTTTTCAAGTTTTCATTTTATATATCATACTTGAAGTAGATTTTTTTTAGGAATACTTTTATGATTCAACATGAGATTTAACCTTCATGGACTAGTAAGTTAGTGGTGGTAGATGACTAGTGAACTATGATCTTTTTTCATAATTAAAACAACACCAATCTTTTTCCCAAACAACTTTTCTTCTAAGAACAATACTATATCAAAGCGTTTCCATCGCATCTCTCCCTGAGGATCGACCCGTATAGTCATTGCTACTGCAATTAAATTGCAGGAATTCAGAGGCCAACACAAATCAGATAAACGCTACCTTGAACTCTGTCTTTTTATCAATCAATTTACGTGAAAAACTCACAAAGGGGGAAATCACGATGCCAAAAGAGAGATTCCACTAAATCAAAGAGATTACAAGAAGTTCTCAGCCCTTTATTACAGGTTCCTTCTCTAGGGTTTTTTCTCCTCCCATTTGATGGAGGTCCAAGTGTATAAATACCATGCATGTCATAACCAAAGGTAGAAATATTACGAATCTCTATAACAGTAAGATTTGCACATTGGGATTTCTTCATCATAACTGCTCGGATTATGCCCGTGACTATTAGACGCGATTTCTGCTGTCATCTGTAACCGTCCACGCTGGAACATGAGTTGTTGCAATGTTCAAAAAGTGGGATGATTTGGCGGTGTAATCGACTCCGTGAATTAAGGGATTCCTGCTTGCTGAATTGAAGGTGAAAATCAATGAAATCGGTTGTTGTAGATGTCTCGCTCGGAGCAGGAGGAGTGGCGTCAGGAACGGCTAGGTGGTGCTCAGGAAGGTGCTTGGAGTATGGGAGTTCTCGGGGCGGTGGTGTCCTTGAAAGGAGTTGCCTCAGGAACGGTTGAATGGTGCTCGGGAAGGTAATCTGTTGTCATGTCTAGTCGTCTGTTTCGGACAGTCCTGATGATGTGAGACACGTGTCGTGATCCTAATGCAGATCAAAATCCGACCACTACAGTAATGTATAGTTCATGTGCACACAGAGAGAGATGGCATAAAGGTGAATTTGACATAACATTTGGAAGTAATAAAAATTTACCGGATGAAAATCAAAATATGGATCTTATGGTGGTTTACAAAATATGTTCCAATTACAAGAAATGAAAAACAGAGATTTGGTTTATTGGGTATCAAATGGTAATCGCGGGCAAATAGAACACCTTTTGGTAGTATCATTACAGTTACATGGATCGTAAATGTAGGACGAGACTCGTAGATGGCAGAGGCAAATAAAGATTGTGCACATTTTCATTGCCATAAACATGATATATGTACACACAGATCCATGGATCCAAGTTATGCATGGAACGAAAGAAATTTGAATCAACTTTGTCTATCTATTATTTGATTTACTAATCCTTTATATTGGAATGAGTCAATAGTCAAATGGCTCGGCAATTCCTCGTGAGGAGTGGAAAGCCGTATTTGATGAAAGTCGTATGTAAGGCTTGGAGGGAGATCTTTCATATCATTCGAGATCCACGCTACAATTTGGGGTCAAAAAGTCCCATAGATGTTGTACACATGCCTCTTCGAAATGTGAATCATAGTATTCACTCTTATGGGAATGGAAATGAAAAACCACCCCATCAAGTGGAAGATTCATTAATTGTGAAACGCTACCTAATCCATGGTTTTTATTTGCAAAGACTATATTCCTCGGTAATCGAAGCCCAAAGATCTGTGAATTAGTTCATGCTTGACTAGCGAGTATAGGGGGGCCCTCCTTTAACTTGATCTATGGCTTGAAAACATGGGATAGAAAATGATCCACCAATCCCAAGGATCCATAATTAATCCGATGGATCCAAAATAAACACAATAGTATTAAGTTGTTTAGTTTTCAATTTTATCTTGTTTCTACGAGGGGAAGTAATCATGTTCTAATGAATCACATAGAGACATTAATAACACATAGAGTTAATGGTATGTCATAGCTATATTGCTCTAAGATTTCATTCTTCCATGCTTCATCAGTAGCATATTGTTTCATGCAGCTAAGGTCCATCTCTCTAGATATTATCATATACATCCAGAAAGACGTATGCTTTTGAAGAAGCTTGTATAGTTTGGGAAAGGATTTTATTGATAAAAAAGAAGAATCTACTTACCGGATCAGATTGGAATTGGGTTATGTAGGGGTAATTCAACTGTATGTAAATAGATCCATAGTTCAAGGTATCGGCCGAGTCGGATACGACTCGGCCGCTGACAATGCGACTCGGAAGCCCGAGTTGGTCGACGGGCGCCGAGTCGACCCAGGTCGAGTTCGAGTCGGACCCGACCCGGGTAAACTCGGCGCCTGTGAACCCCCATTTAAAGGGACAGAGTGAGAGAGAGAGATCAGATCTGATCTCTCTCTCTCACGCTGCCCCCTCCCTCTCGCGTTCCCCCCGCATCGCCGTCGCCGTCGATCCTCGCCCTCGCAGGTTACCTCTCCCTCTCTCTCTCCCTCTGTCTCCGTCTCTCTCTCCCTCTGTGTGTCTCTCTCTCTATCAGACTCTCTCCCTCTCCCTCTCTCTGTGTCTCTCTCCCCTCAGTCTTTGTCTCTCTCCCCCTCTGTATCCCTCTCTCCCTCTCTGTCTCCGTCTCTCGCTCTCTCCCTCTCTCTGCCCCTCTCTCTCCTTCTCTGTCTCCGTCTCTCTCTCCCTCTGTATCTCCCTCTGTGTCGGACTCTCTCTCCCTCTCCCTCTCAGTCTCTCCCTCTCCCTCTCTCTGTGTCTCTCTGTCTCCGTCTCTCTCTGTCGGACTCTCTCTCCCTCTCCCTCTCAGCCTCTCCCTCTCCCTCTCCCTCTCTCTGTGTCTCTCTGTCTCCGTCTCTCTCTCTCTCTGTCGGACTCTCTCTCCCTCTCCCTCTCTCTCCCTCTCTGTCTCCGTCTCTCTCTCCCCCCTCTGTGTCTCCCTCTGTTGGTGGAAGTAGAAAACTTGTGAAGTGTAATTATAGAGTGGACATGATAACTACTCACATGTTCATCATAGTCTTGAAGGTCATTTACATGGGTTGGGTTTGACATCTGGCTAATATTCTGGCAATGATTATTCTAGCACTGGTGAATATTCTACTAACAGCACTGAATATCGAGATTTTAGATATTATCACCATGGAGCTGATATTGCACAACCCCTACCGCCATATTACTCTGATAGTGGATCCTCTGGCCAATCATCTCAGCCTACAGGATCTCACCCACAAACATATTATTATCCTTATGGAAACTATATGCCTGGTTTCTATACTTATCGCGGGGATGATGATAATGATGATTTTGTACCTCCTCGTAATTCAATGTGAAAATGACTATATTAGTAGGTACTTATGAATTATTTTGTGCAATTTACTATATTATGCATGTATTTTGATATTTTTCTACCGACGACGCTTGTATTTATACTTTCACGTTATGTTTTGAGTGCTAAGTGATATGTTTTGAATATGTGATACATGAATTTTGATGTCTACATTTTTTTTTATGATTTGTCATATTTTTTCATAATTTTTTTGGCGTTCTATGTAGCGTTTTGCGTGTATCGTCCGCGTCCGAGTCCGATCCGAGTCGCCGAGACCGATCCGTCTCGGTGCCGGCCGAGTCGGCGGCCGAGACCGAGACTTTGAACCATGAATAGATCCTCTCAGAAAGTACTAATAGCTTTTATAATGTATGCATGTTAATGGGCATGAGAGTCCGCGCATAGAGAGATTAAATGGCTACCTTATTGTATGCAATAAGGTGGCTATTAGAATTATAAAAGGTTATTAGAATTATAAAAAAAAGTACATGAAAATAAGAACAATGGAAATGTGGTACTATTAAGCAACTTCTTATGCTTTCTATTTGTCCATGTTTGTTAGGGAAGTGTGCATTAATCCAACAACAAATTTTGCAACCTCCTCAGCAAGTTTACATTATATAAAGTAGATAGGTTTTAATGTTCCATCCTTTGAATCTGTCTTTTCATTGAAAATGTTTAAACAAATGCATCAAAGATTATAGGAGGGGTTATTAAATTAAAGGATGCATTTATAGTTTACCATAGCCATGTTCAACAGTAATGACATTTCAATAGCAGGATAAGGGACATACAAAAAAAGGAAGATCCTTGTACTAAAGACATAGCTACCCAACTTATCATCCCAGCTGGATATGGATGCCTTTGGAGTATGGTAAAGAACCTGTCAAGAAACCAAAATACATTATTCGCAGACGCACCTGTACTGCAAAATTAACACCAGAAACATAGATGTGGTGGCATTTGAAATATTCTTCAACATGAAAAATAATTAACCACAGAATAGAAGGAAAAAACCCATTTGACCCAAGCACTTATCTAAAATTGGACAATTTACTTTGTAAATTCCACACTATACCTAATCACTAAATCTCTAGGCGAAAGTTTTAGTTTTCCGTGAAAATGTTTGCTTTGAATTGCATTTGTCTCCCTTCAACTGAAAGTAATTTAGCCATTTTTTTCCCCTGTAAACTATTCATCTTATGCATTTGAAGATAAATCTGAGTTGGTGGAGGTAAGAGTAAATTAGTCATTATCCTAAACAGAAAACTGTCTCTACCTGACTTTCTACGCTTATGTTTGCTATGGGTGCCAAGGCCTCCACTACAGGAGCCAGAATAAGGTTATCAATCTTTTGCATCTCCCTGCAAGTAGAAACAACTCAGGTAATCAGTATTTATAAAATTGGAGAGCATAATTCATGCATGTATCTGAACATCAATAATTTCTTTAATAAAAAGCAAGAAATTTTGTTGATGAGAACACGGATAGCATATAACCAAGTTGAAAGACGAGAAAAATGAACATGCCTCTGACTGTGATAAAAAGTAGGGTAATTTATACCTAAACCCCCTGAGGTTTCATAGGTCAACAAAGAAGCCCCCCGAGGTTTAAAATTGAGCACCAGACCCCCACCCCCACCCCCCCCCCCCACCCCGCGTCTAGAGTAGGTTGACGGTGTTAAATTTGAGCTAAATTGACGTTTTTTTGCCCTTGAGTTATATCAAGTCATAACCACATGTCCACAGAGAGAGAGAGAGAGAGAGAGAGAGAGAGAGAGAGAGAGAGAGCCAGGAGGGGCTAAGTGGAGAGGTAAAAACTCCAAAAGACTATGTTTCCACTAGAACCCATTACAAAGCCCCATGGGTTCTTGGTTCTTCCTCTCTTTCTCTTTAATTCAATTCCAAACTGAAAAGGAGGGTATTATTGACATTTTAGGGGTCACATGACCTGAAAAACTAACAAGATTATAAAATTTAACCATCAGGGGGTCTAGTGCTCAATTTTAAACCTCAAGGGGTTTCGTCGTTAACTTATGAAACCTCAGGGGATTTAGCTATAAATTACCCTAAAAAGTGTCAAACAAGAGCAGAATTCATAGTAATGAAACTTGGCTTACTTTCTGCTTGGATTCAATGAGATGTGTTGTCTATTTTTATCCTTCTGGTTGACTTCTATAACCATCAATAAAAACGGTCAACTGCAAATGACGTGGGCTTTAATTTATGAATGGTACTGAACTCACATAAAACAATATTAGCCTATAACTTAAAAATGATTGGAACTAGGATTGAACTATATCTCATCATGTTTACAAGGAGTGCAAGGGAAATGTTTACATAGGAGGGGCCCCCTCTTTCTTGGTTGTTTGAGGGCCCGGAAGGGGAATTATTGCATGAGTTCCTTTATTGGAAATGTTACAGTTTTCCTCCAACTGTGTGCTTGTCTGTGTCATATAAGGGTGGATTCAAAACATAAGATAATAGAAAGACACCCTATGAAAACATCTTAGTAAACCAGAGACCTTAACCTTTAAGACAAGTTAGAAATGGTTGGGATCCCCCACCTCCAATTACTTTCGATAAACTTATTTTGTGAGTAGTGTGAGTTCTCTCATATGGTATTATAACCTATGATGTGTAGGACACTTCAACCAACGAAAATTTATCGACTCTGACACACCCGGACACGACAGACATGTCTGACACTAACAAAAGTGTAAGTTGCTATTCACCTTAAGATTGTGTTTGGCAAGTGGAGTTAAGAATTAACATTTAGTGCCTTTGGGGGGGGGGGGGGGGGGGGGGGGGGGGGGGGGTACTAATTCCAAGGTTTTGATGGAATTAGTAGCTCTTGAGTTAAAGAGAGTTGGGGGTTTCAAGATGGTTTTTGTGTTGTTTCGACATAACTTCACACCTCATCGATACTCTCTAATTCTCTGTCATTCTTGATCGTTTGGCAAGAGTTAGAAGGAATTGAGCTATTCTTGAGCTAACTCCAATTGCCAAACCGTGCCTAAAATTATGCATAAGATGAAATAGATTACACCACCTTTTGGGGAAAAAAATTGTTCTACAGGTCTTTTTAGTAGATTTAGGTTCTTTCATAATTATTAACAATCCAAAAGATATATGCAAATATGTGTACATTCGGAAGAAAGACACATATATAATTGTGTCCTAGTTCTAGATTTAGGGCGATTTATGTGTCAGACACCCCGTGTGTGTGTGTGCATGGGTGTGGGTGTGCGTGTGGATGTGTGGGAGTACACCACTTGTTTCCATGTCAGCAGACAGCAATCATAGAACAACACAGAAAAATGCAAATAGTAAAACCTCCTTGATGGATGTAGACACTATAACTTTTAAATGGTTATAAGAAGTCTTTGCATAAAAATATTAATAAACTTTTCCATAGAAGTGCTGGAAAATTATGAATTAGTAGACATTACGAGAATCTCATAGGCTTTGAATCGTCCTTTAACCCCAAAAAAATCCAGAATTAAACCTAAATAGCCCTTGATAATTTTGTCATCCTATCAAAATAGTGGAAGTGTGCCATCTTCATCATCTAAACCTTTTCCCATTAGAATGGGTTTTTTCTAGAGCATAAGACACGATGAAATTTGACAAAATTTTAGGACTGACTATCAACCTGATGAATTGCTTGCTAGGAAGCTCCAGACAGATGAGAAGCTTGCCATACATCATACCAAAACCATTCAGTGGGCAGGAAAAACTATTCGATTGTTGCACATGCAACAGGAAGCAACTCTGCCAAAAATTCTCCTAGATTAGAAATTGAATTTACTGAAATTTCTTCAATAAAAACTCCTTACCAATCATAAACCCAATCACTAGGTTCAGCATTCAACAGGCTGAAGGAAAGCACGACGCTCCCATCCAAACCGACAGGCATGAACTCATCCTCCTCCCCTTCTGTTGTCACCTCCCTTCCACCCATCATAAATAACTTCACAAAGATCTCCCCAATCACCTCCACAGCCTCCTCCTCCGACACCCTCCCAACAATCCACGCATGCCGGTGCTTACCGACCACGACCCTAACCTCCGCATCCTCCTATCACACCAAGAACCAATAAATTTCAACCCCCCAAAAATATCAACTTGCAATTTTATCAATTACATCGATCAAGACTTCAAAAACCTCACCTCCTTGGCAACGACCACGACAGTGTAAACCCTAGCACCGCCATTGCCACCAATTCTCGAATCCAGCAGCTCATCCACGGCCTCATCATCATCAAATCCAATGCCATCCAGTGCGCCGCATTTCCAGATGTCGTCGCCTTCGCTCGATTCACAGCGGCTACCGGAGGAGTCGACAGTGACGGAGACGGCGGCGTTATTGCAGGAGGAGGATGAGGGTCCGTGCGATCCGAGGCGGCGGGAGATGGCGGCGGAGAGAGAGTGAGGGGACGAGGAAGACGGAGAGATGAAGACGGCGTGGATGCGGCAGGGAAAGGAAGGAGGGTGGGAATGGAGACGAGAAGAGAGGGAGGAGATGGAGGCGAAGGGGAGAGGGGAGCGGTAGATCTCCGTGGACTTCAGAAGGAAGGGGAGGCCTGTAACAATTTTTAATCTCATTTAGGAGTTTAGTTTAGAAAAAGATTAGGAATTTGGGAGGAGGATTGAAGATGATCGAATTAGTGTTACCTGCGAGGAAAGAGAAGAGGACGGAGAGGGTGAGAAGCAGGCGCTTGGTGCCAGGTTTGCTGTTCCTTTGGCTACTGTCGTTGTTACTGCTACAAGAAGAAGAGGTAGGATTTGATGCAGATTGTGGTGTTGTTTCAGAGATTTCCGCCATTGTTACGCCAAGATTCGTTCTTGCTCTCTGTCTCCCTCTGCTGCTGGTGGTGGTGGCGGCAGCAGTTTCACCCTTGGCGGAGCAGAAACGAGTCTCGGTTTTATTTGCCGAAAGGGCTTTTTTTGGGAGCAACTCTCAAAAAATAACTAGTATACGGTCCATGTCTTTGAGAAACTGACGGATCAACAAGGATGAAGAGAGCACAAGAGAAAAAAAAAGAGGAGGAACAAGGGAGCCAAGAGAGAAAGAAAAGGAGGAGTTTTTATATGAAGTAGACGGATGGATGGACAAAGTTTTTATATGAGTCACGTGAGAAAATTTTCTTTCTGTTAGTTTTGATTAATTCTAAAAATTGACCTAACCGACCTTTCACATGCTACGTTATCGGCGGGACGGTTCGCCACATCAGCGGCGGGGCACCTGCACAGCATCAGGCTGTTTTTTTTTGCTTCATCCGGGGTTGGCAACCGCGGATGAAGCAAATATTTTTTGCATGTGTATTACTTCGTCTGGGGTTGGCAACTTCGGGCGTGGCTCTATTTATTCTTTTTGAATTTTGGTTTCGTAAATTGGCCAGCTTGTTTTATCCAGGGTTGGTAACTCCGGAGAAAGCAAAAAATTAAAAAAATAATATTGCTTTGCCCGGTGTTGGCAACCCCCAGACAAAGCAAAAATTAAAAAATAAAAAATTTCCCTCTCTCCTCTCTCCCTCTCTCCTCCTCTAAAGTGATGGCGAGTTCGGGATTGGCGGCGGCGACGAGTCCGCCTACGCCAAAGCCTAGACTCATCGTCGCCGAGGAGAAGAGAGGGAGAGAAGAGGAGTAGGAGAGAGAAGAAAAAATGAAAAAAAAATAAATTAAAAAAAGAAAACATTTACTTTGTTTGGGGTTGGCAACCCCAAACAAGCAAAATTTTATAAGAAATTGTTCATCCGGAGTTGCCAACTCTGGATTAAACATAATTGAAAAAAAAATAAATATCTTTCGTTCGGGTTTGCCAACCCCAGACGAACAAATGCACACCAAAAAAAATATGTTCGTTGGCCGTGTTGGCCCAAAGGTGTTGGCCCGAAGGCCCATCACTCTAGTTTTGATGATGATCAACTCATGTAGTTATAGTACTAATGATCTTGTGTTTAATTAGTGACAGATTTATGATCAAGATCTTAGTAGGTGCATAGCTTCAACAAAGGATTTAAAGTCAAGTTTTGGAGCTAGCACGGTGTTTGGACCAAGTTAAGAAGGCTTCAAGTGAAGACTTCAAGAAGATGAAGACTTGAGTCTAGATTTGTTTTTAGAAGATTTTGTTTTAGTTAAAATGTAAAGGATAGAGTAGTTGGTAGATTGCTCAAGTACCATATACACACACACTCTTGATTTAGTTTGTTTTAGAAAGAATTTTTACTTTGGAAAAATACTATTTTGATTTTTAGTATTCAAGTTTACATGTTTTAACCAAAACCTATTTTAAGAGCTTAATGTCAAAAACATAGATATTTCATCATGTTTGTGTAGTGGATCATATCCATGCACCATATGCTCTAATAGTGTTTAGAATATCTTGTTTTTGTATTTGGTGAAGTTTGAAAAACAAGTTTTGAAAAAATCAAGTTTGGAAAAATACTGTTCTTCATTTGAGCCAATATTTCCAACTTACAAAAATAGTCCAAATCTTTATAACATGACTTGATTTTGTGCAAGCATGTTTGTTTATCAAAGTATACTGGTAAAACTATTTTTGTAGATTTTTCATTATTTTATGGGATTTTATTTGAACCAAAAAGACCTAGTTTAAATCCCTTACAATTCTGTCCTGGCTATAGCCGGTCGACTGACGTGCACAGACGTGCACGCCAGTTCTGGCAGGAGGGCTGACCGACCGACCCGGTCGACCGTCCAGAGAGCTCTGCTCTCTGGAAAGCCCCGGTCGACCGACCGGTCGACCGAACAGAGAGACTTGCTCTCTGTATCCTGTCTCGGTCGACCGACCGGTCGACCGATGGCACAACGGTCTGAAATATGACCGTTGGCCGGTCGGCCGGGCGGTCGACCGACAGGCCTGACAGACCCCAACGGCTAGTTTTTCAGACTCTATAAAATGGGGCATTTGGGGGCTGTTTTGATTAAGATTTGGGAGAGTTTTTAAGCCAGTTTTTCCTATTCTTTTAAGAGGTTTTTCTCCACAAAATTTAGAGCCAATACTTCCAATCAAAAGGGGAGTTTATTAAGAGTGTTTTAAAAGAGATTTCTTGAGTTTTCCTCCACCATCTCTTTCCTTGTTTTCTCACACATACACTTGAGTTATCCATTGCTATTCATCTTATAGGAGTGTTGTAGTGAGAGTTTTTATTAGTGATCAAAGTGTTTAGATCACCAAGAGATCTTCTTGTACCTTGAGGAGGCGGACGTGTGTGTCCGCGGTGTTTCGAGTTCGGGTGCGAACTTGTTGTTTGAGGTGCGGCCTCGGCGAGCCGGTGGGCTTGCGGTGTGTGCGGGACTAGAGAGTCCGAGGGATTGTAGGTGTTGCGGCACCGAGGAGTGATCCATTGGGATCAAGCATAGTGGAAATCCTTCGTGTGTCGAAGGCGGGGATGTAGAGCAAGTGTGCTCGAACCTCGAAACAAATCCCTTGTGTTTGCGATTGCTCACTCTCTCTCCTCTCTCTTTGTCTCTTATTTATATCTTGCATACTTTTATTGTGCTCATCTTTATATGCTTGATATCTTGTGTGCTTAATTGATATATATGCTTGGGTTGTTTGCTAACACTTGTATTTAACCAAGAGAGCCAACGCGGCACCTCAACCCTTATCAAGGGGAATCTAGAGGAGTTTGTCCAGAGCCCTTCACGAGGAATTCGGTAACACTCTTGTGTTATACGTGGTGTTTAGTGTAAGAGTTTAGATTAGGTCATAATAGTTTTTAATTCCGCATTATTTGGCATTAAGTGACCATTAGATTAGCTATCACCTATTCACCCCCCTTCTAGGTGATCTTCAAAAGGCCCATCACTCTAGTTTTGATGTTGATTAACTCATGTAGTTATAGTTTACTAATGATCTTGTGTTGATATAGTTTCAGTTATTGATCAAGATTTTAGTAGGTGTTTGGCTTCAACAAAGTAGTTTTGGACCTAACACATGTAGATTCAAGAGCTCAAGCGTCAAGATCGCATCTAGCACTCGGTTGGAGTCAAGCTCGTTGGATCGCGTTTGGATCGAGTCGACTTGGAGAAGGAATTCTACAAGAAGACTTCAGTTTGTGTTTAGTTTAGTTTAGATCTTGTGTAAAGATAGATAGTATTGATATGCTCAAGTTCACATACACACACAAGTTTCAATATGTTTGATTTTTCGTTTAACCGGTTTTGGATTTCATGTCTAAACAAAGATATATATCTTATATGTATATTGATTCTATCCATATACAATATGCTTCAAATTTGCTTAAATATCATGTTTTTGTATTTATACAAGTTTGAGAAAAATCGGATTTCCATTTCAAAGTTTAGTTTTTAGAAAATACGATTTTTGTGTTTAAGCCTAATTCTATATCACAAAAATAGTTCAAATAGCTTGTAATATGTGTTGATTTTTGGTCACGCATATTTGTTATTCAAATATCTTTCAAGAACTTATTTTTGTAGATTTTATGTGATTTTATGGGATTTAATTGGTGTTAGATTAACCAAGTTTCAATATCTATAATCCCTGCCAGATCCCACTGGCGGTCGACCAGACGATCGACCGGACCAGGGGTCGGTCGACCAGACAGGTCGACCGATGTGCACGAAGACGTGCACATCGCCATTCTATAAGACTGGTCGACCGACTGTAAGTACCCAACTCTCGGGTGCTGCCGGTCGACGGGGCGGTCGACCGGCAAGCTTGGCCCAGTCGACTGGGCGGTCGAACGGAGGCACAACGGTCAGAAAAATGACCGTTGGCCGGTTGACCGGAAGGGCAGTTTGGGCTTTTCCTGGCTGCAACGGCTAGTTTTTGAGAGAGGTTATAAATATGCCTTCTCTTGGGCTGTTTTGCATAAGGATTTTAAGAGCAAAATTTTCTATCTATACAAGTGTTTTAGCAGCAAGTTTTTAAAGAGTTTTTGTGCCAAAAAGATTTATCTTTTTATTTGTTTTCAAGGGTTGGAAAAATTAAGAAAAAATAGAGTATTTGGGAAATTGGTTTTGATCTTCATATCTATCTTCTTCTAGTATTTTTCCAAGTGTTTTCTTTGTGATTTGTTTTTCAAACACCTTGTTTTCTCACACTTGAGCTATCATCTTTATGATATCAATAGGATCTTGTTTTGTGAGGAAAATTGGTTTGTGGTCTTTGAGATCACCAAGAGTTGAACCTTCCTTGCCTTGGGTTTGTGTTCATCCCTCTTGTGTAGAGGTGATTGTGGAGGAGTTTTGGGTTTGTGTTCATCCCTTTGTGTAGAGGTGATTGTGGTTGTTGTTTGGCTTAGTGCCCTATCCCTCTAAGTGTAGAGGTGATTGTTGTTTGGCTTAGTGCCTTATCTCTCTTGTGTGAGGTGATTGTTGTTGTGTATTGCCTCTTGTGTAGAGGTGGTTTTGTTGGAGAGAGGAGTTGAGTACTCCTAATTTGTATTTGCCAAATCCTCAATGGAGGTTCCCTGTGTGGGAGGTTCTGTGTGGACGTATAGTGAAAATCCTTCTGTGTGAAGGCGGAGACGTAGAGCAGTGGCTTGAACCTTGAAACATATCCCGGTGTTTGCGTTTGATCCACTATCTCTTATCTCTCTCTCTTATATCTTGCATTACATCATATTGTTCATATCATATATATGCTTGGTATATATTGTATGCCCTCACTAGTGTTGAACCAAGAGAGTTTATATAGCACCTCAACTCTTATTTAGAGAAATCTAGAGGAGATAGTCCAGAGCCCTTCACCGGGAATTCGGCTACACTTTGGTTACACATAGTGTGTTGCATTTAGTTTTTAATTCCGCATCATTTTCATTAGATTAGATAATACACCTATTCACCCCCCTCTAGGTGTATTTTCAATTGGTATCAGAGCCTACGCTCCTGATATTAGGTTTAACCACCTAGGAGTGAGATCTTGGTTAGCTAATCTAGTATTTGCATTTGCACACTTATTTGTTTATACACACTCATGTATTTCCTTACCCCTCCCATGTATGATGTTACCAACATTGACATGTGAAAATATAAAATGAGTATGTACCTTAAAACCCTAAGAATGCATGTTTACCTTGCCACTACCAAGAGATCTTGGTAATGACAAGTACATAGAGGCCAATGCACAAGCCCTAGATGCATTAAGGCATACACTGAGCAAAGATTACTTATCTATGGTTTCTCATTGTGATTCTGCTTTTGCAGTGTGGAACATATTGACCTCTCCCAAGATTCAAACGACAAAATATGTGGAGGAGGAATCTCGTGGAGATGAGTTCGACCAAGCTTGCTACATGGCCCAAGGGAATATCTCCCTTGAGGTAAACTCAGACATTCAACTAGATGATAGTGCTAGTTCTTCAGGTGATGACTATATGGATGCTGATGCTTTAAATGAAAAACTTTCATTATTTTGTGAAAACTTACTTGAAAAGTATAAACTTTTGAAAAAGAAAAGTCTTAAATTAAAAAAGGAAAATAAAAATTTGTTTTCAAAACTTGGTATTGCTTTGCAAGATAGGGATGAGATTTCAATTCAAAGGGACTCATTGAAATCCCAACTTGACCTTACCCTAAAAGAACACAAAATTTTAAAGAATAAAAATAATTGTGATGATGTTTTGAAGAAAAATGTGTTGGCCCAGAGGCCCTTCACTCTAGTTTTGATGATGATTAACTCATGTAGTTATAGTTTACTAATAATCTTGTGATATTTAGTTTCAGCTATTTAACCAAGATATTAGTAGGTGATTAACTTCAACAAAGGTGTTTTGGAGCTTTCACATGGTGATTCAAGAGCTCGAGCGTCAAGTTCACATCTAGCACTCGGTTGGAGTCAAGCTCGGTGGATCACGTTTGGATCGAGTCAACTTGGAGACGGAGTTCTACAAGAAGACATCGGTTTGTTTAGTTTAAGATTTTAGATCTTGTGTTAAAGATTAGATAGTGTTGATATGCTCAAGTTCACAATACACACACAAGTTTAAAGTTTCATGTTTTAAGTTTATTGGTTTTTGGTTTTCGGTTTAACCAATATTGGATTTCATGTCAAAAACATAGATATAATATCTTTACATGTATATTGGATTTTATCCATATACAACATGCTTCAAAGTTGTTAAATATCATGTTTTTGTATTTACATGTGTTTTAGAGAAAACGAATTTCCATTTCAAAAATCCAAGTTTTGGAAAATACGGATTTTGGTTTAAGGCAAAATTTCAATCTCACAAAAATGGTTCAAATTGTTTAGAATATGTGTTGAATTTTTATCACACATATTTGTATTTCAAAGATATAATAAGAACTGATTTTTGTGAAATTTATGTGATCTTATGGGATTTAATTGATAATAAAAACTCAAGTTTTTAAATCTTATAATGGCTGGACTGGCTGTCTGTCGGTCGACCGGGCCGGTCGACCGAGGCAAAAGTCGGTCGACCGGTCCGGTCGACCGACGTGCACAGACGTGCACGCAGCCAGGCTGGTGGGCCGGTCGACCGCCAGGGAGCTTCTGTTCTCTAGAAAAGGCCCCGGTCGACCGACCGGTCGACCGACAGAGAGTTCTACTCTCTATATCCAGCTCCGGTCGGCCGAGCGGTCGACCGGCCAGAGAGTCGTTGCTCTCTGGTTCCAGTCCCGGTCGACCTGGCGGTCGACCGGAGGCATAACGGTCAGAAATCTGACCGTTGGGCCGGTCGACCGGGCGGTCGACCGGAAGGGCAAATTTGCCCTTGCCTGCTGCCAACGGGCAGATTTGGATTGGGGCTATATATACCCCATTCCTTGGCTGTTTTGAACAACAATTTCAAGAGCAAAATTCTCATTCTTTCTAGTGTTAAAAATACAAGTTTTTAAAAGAGTTTTAGAGCTAAAAGATTTCATCTTTATTTGTTTTTAAAGTGTTGAAATTTCAAAGAAAATAGAGTCTTTTGGGAATTGGTTTTTGATCTAAATTTCTATATCTATTTGGAGATTTTCTCATGTAATTTTCTTTGTTTAAAACACTTTATTTTCTCACACTTGAGCTATCTATCTATCCTATATATAGGATCTTATTTTTTATGGGAAAATTGGTTTGTGGTTGAGAGAGACCACCAAGTTGTAAACCCTCCTTGATTTGTGATATCCCTCTAGTGAGAGGTGATTGTGTTGGTATCCCTCTAGTGAGAGGTGATAGTGGAGGTTATGTTGGAATCCCTCAAGTGTGAGGTGATTGTGGTTGTTTGGCTTTGTGCCTATCCCTCATTTATGAGGTTGATCTTGTGTTAGCTTTGTGCCTTGACTCTAGTGAGAGGTTGTATTTGTTGGAGAGAGGAGTTGTGTACTCCCGATTGTATTTACCCAAATCCTCAGTGAAGGTTCCCTGTGTGGGAAGTCCTGTGTGGACGAGTTAGTGGAAATCCTTCTGTGTGAAGGCGGGGACGTAGAGCTGGGTGCTCGAACCTCGAAACATATCTTTGTGTTTGCGTTTGAATCACTTTTTCTAACTCTCCTTTTACATTGTGCATTGCATCATATCATTCATATCTTATATGCTTGTGTTTGTTTGTGTGTCATACTTGTGTTAAACCAAGAGAGCTTCATATTGCACCTCAACTCTTATTCAGAGGAATCAAGAGGAGTTAGTCTAGATCCCTTCACCGGGAATTCGGCTACACTCTTTGGTTACTCTAAGTGTATTGCATTTAGTTTTTAATTCCGCATTATTTGTCATAAGATTAGCCTTACACCTATTCACCCCCCTCTAGGTGTATTTTAATTGGTATCAGAACCTACGCTTCTGATATTAGGTTTAACCACCTAGGAGTGAGAATCTTAGTTTGCTAATCTAGTATTTCCATTTGTACACATACTTGTTTACACACACTCATGGATTGCTTGACCCCTCCCATATATGATGTTTCCAACATTGACATGTGGAAATTTAGGATGAGTATGTACCTAAAAATCCTAGGCTTGCATGTTTTCCTTGCCGCTACCAAGAAATCTTATCTTGATAATAGCAAGCATATAGAGGCTAATGCACTAGCCCTAGAGGCACTTAAAAAATCACTTAGCAAAGAATATTTAAACATGATTTCTCATTGTGATTCCGCCTTTGCAGTGTGGAACATCTTGACCTCTCTAAAGTTTCAATTGCCAATCCAAGTGGAGAAGGAATCTAGTGGAGAAGAGTCCGACCAATGTTGCTTCATGGTCCAAGGGAATGACTCCCTTGAGGTACATTCGTATACTCAACTAGATAGTGCTAGTTCTTCTTGTGATGAATATACTGATGCCGATGCATTAAATGAAGAACTTTCCATTGTTTGTGAAAAATTGTTAGAAAAATATAAAGTTTTAAAAAAGAAAAGTTTTGAACTTAATAAAGAAAAGAGGATTTGGTTTCAAAACTTGACGTATCTTTGCAAGAGAAGGTTGAGATTTCTAATGAAAGGGACTCATTGAAATCCCAACTTGAACTTGCCCTAAAAGAAAATGAAATTTTGAAAAATAGAAATGATTGTGAAATTGTTTTGAAGAAAAATAAAGTTCTATCTTCAAAACTTGATTTTGTTGTAAAAGAAAATGATTCTTTGAAAAACAAAATTATTTCTATTTCAAAGGATTTGGATTTGTTTTCAAAGAAAAATACTACTTTGCAAAATGACATTGATTCACATGTTTGCCACGCTAGTATAGCTTCAACATCTAGCTTACCTATTGCATGCTCCACTTTATCTTCAAGTATTAAAAATGATATTTGTGTTTTGAAGAAAAGTGTTGATTGTTTGGGCTCCACTTTGAGCCAATGTGCCTTGAATCACACACGTTTGGAATCCATGTTTCGCAAGAAATAAATTACACCTATGCATGCACACAAATCACGGCATACACATGCTCCTCACGTTCATACACATAACACTATGTATGCTCATGTGTACACTTGTACACATTGTGGACGTAAGGGCCACCTTACTAAGTTTTGTTATGATAGAGTACATGATGTAAATTTAGCAAATAAGTTTGTTTGGGTTAGGAAAGGTGCTAACCCCATGGACCCAAAAGAGTATGGGTACCAAAAGCCACTCCTATTTTATTTGATGTAGGTGTGGGCTCTCACATGACGTGAGAGTGATCGTGCCTTGAGGTGGATACGTTCCGAACTTAATGATGACTATTTTGAATGCATCACTTTCAAGGGGAGTTGGTGGGAGGACCATCTTGGTTTGGAGCCTAGAGATTTGCCCTCATGATTTTTGGTAACGATCTCTAAACTCCCATTTAGTTTACATGCTTTCATAATTAATTTTTAGTATGTTTTGATGTTTCATGATTATTATATTAAATGTCATGAAATTTAGATTAGTGATATACATGTATAGTATTTGAGATACACCCATGTTTATATGGACTCATATTTTGTGTTCTCATTATAGTTTCGCTAGTGTGTATATCATAGCTATAATAACATGTGCATTTACCTAATAATCATGTTGATTTATGTTTGCATTTTGCACTTCATGATTTGATTACATGTTTAGATGTAATTTTTCATTAAAACTTGTGCATATGCTTGTACAATAATGAGCCACAAATAGATTATTATATTTTTGTGCTTGATTGCTCATTTGTACCCATTAGATGTACTAGTATAGTCTAGTTTTGATGATTCATGCATTTTGACTTGTATTCCCTATTTTTGGACATGTTTTTCATGATGATATGTTTTAGCTTCATGTATATGTTAATTTTGTCAAAACTATTGAATATACATGTATAACCTTGAGTCATTTGCTTTTCATACAAATTCTATTATAGACTCAATTGTGTTTGGATATGTATGTATACCTCTAGTTTAGACAAAACATACATATGCCTTGAAGTTGGTATTGTTTTAATGAAAATTAAATTTTGATGATTTTCATGTTTATAAAAGAATTTCATATGAGCCTTATTGCCTATTTCCATGATTATGTTTTTCACATAACTCTTATACACTCACTTTATTTGATGTTTTCTCATGACTTTGTTTTCATAAGTATTATATGTGCTATATAGATTTTGAGTGTTGATTATGTGATTCTCATATTTTATGGGATATATTCTTGTTTTATTCCTTGCATGAAGGATTTCGTACTAATTTTAAGTTTTTCATTAAACTAGTTCGTATTCTTCATTTTGGTAGAGTTTTCAAATCTGCTAAAGTTATTTTCAAACTTATTTTTGAAAACCCCTACCCATCAATGGGTGGTTGGATGGGCGACCATGCCTTGTATGTTCATATTGAAAATCATTTTAACATGTGCATGAAAGGGAGGTCATTATGAGTTATGAAAGCACACCTAGAGGGGGGGTGAATAGGTGTAAGTGCTAATCTAGAACTAAATGCAAAACTAAGTGCGCTAAATGCGGAAGCTAATGCAAATATTGCAATCACACTTAATACAATCAACAAGTGTAGCCGAATTCCCCGTGAAGGGCTCTGGACTAACTCCTCTTGATTCCCCTTGAATGGGTTGAGGTGCTATGTGAAGCTCTTGTTGATTAGGTACAAGTGAGGCACACACAAACAACCAAGCATATAAATGATATAGCAATATGAATTATGCAAGACACAAATGCAAGCAATATATGATATGAATGATATGGCAATAAGAATGATGCTTTGTACAAATGTAAAGAGAGAGAGTTTAGAGACAAGTGGATCAAACGTAAAGTCCAAGATATGTTTCGAGGTTCGAGCACCTTGCTCTACATCCCCTCCTACACCACCGTGTAGGATTTCCAATCCACTATCAACGTCCACCGAGGACTCCCACCGAGGGAACCTTCACCGAAAAGGATTTGTTACAACACTAGGAGTACCTAACTCCTCTCTCAAACAACCACCTCACAACCGAGGGGTAAGCCAACAACCAACACCTCTACCGAAGAGGGTTTACAACCAAATCTCCACCTCTCACAAGAGGGAGCAAACCAATCACCCGATCACCTCTACCAAAGAGGGATACACAAAGAATAAGGGTGTTTACAACAAGTGGTTCCAAAGACCACAAACTCAATCTCTCTTTTCTTTTTCTCTTTTTCCACAAAACAAAGGATCCTAATAGATTAGGATAGATGATAGCTCAAGTGTGGAAACTAGGTGTTTTTGGAAACAAGCAACAAAGAAAAACTACTTGGGAAATCTCTTGTATATGATAGAAATAAAAGATCAAATCAATATCCCAAAACCTAGTTCTCTTTGATTTCTAAAAACCCAAAACAATAAAGATTGGAAGTTTAAAGCACAAAACTCTTTTTAAAACTCTTTTAAAACAATAGAGAAAGTCTGAAATTTTGTCTCTAAAAACCTTGGCCAAAAACCCAAAGAGATGGGGTTTATATAGGCCAAACAGAAAACTAGCCGTTAGAGCTGAGCTGACAGCTCTGACAGGCAACGGTCGACCGGCCCGGTCGACCGCCAACGGTCGGAAATATGACCGTTGGGCAACCACGATCGACCGGCCCGGTCGACCCAAACAAACAGAGAGCAGAGCTCTCATTTCGGTCGACCGGCACGGTCGACCGTCCCAAGTCTGCCAAACGTGCACAGTTTTGTGCACGTCGATCGACCGTCCCGGTCGACCGACTTCACCCAAGTCGACTAGGTCAGTTGACTTAGTCGACTGATTGAAGCCTGGAACAGAAATCTGGGTCAGAAAAAACTGGGAAAAATATTTTATAAAAATCTTTTATCTTTTCTGAAAATTCCATAAAACTTGTTTTAACATTTTGTATTGAAACACAAACAAGTGATAAAAATTTCAAGACATATATCAATTATATCAATTCATTTTTGTGTCTTGCCAATTATATCAAAAATCAAAACTTGTATTTTTCCAAACTTGATTTTTCAACACATGAATAGCAATATCAAAATAAGTTTGTCTAGCAAGTTTAAAGCATGAATGTATATCTAGAACATATCTAATATACATAGGAATAAAGTAAACTTATTTTGATCTACTATCCATGAAAACCAAAATCCAAATCATGAAACGTGTGTGTGTATGTGCACTTGAGCATATCAACTATACTAAGCTTTACAAATGGATCTAAACACACTAAACTAAACTATGGATACCTAAGTCTTCTTGATGATCTTCATCTTCAAGTTGACTTGATCCAAAACTCCATCCATGGGCTAGGCAATGTGTGATCTTGAAGTTTTGGCCCTGGAATCACTATGAATAGCTTCTAAACTCCTTGTTGAAGCTAATCACCAACTAATATCTTGGTTAATGAATCTGAAACTTAAACATCACAAGATTATTAGTAAACATAACTACATGAGTTAATCATCATCAAAACTAGGGTGGAAGGCCATTGGGCCAACAATCTCCCCCTTTTTGATGATGACAAAACTCATGTAGTTATATATGCATGGATTAAAGTTAAGCTTCAAAGAAGCTCCCCCTTAACTCATGCATAACAAATGAATAAATAAATATACAATGAAAGCTTATGATTCTAAACAAGAGACATACATATTTTTCATATCTTATTGTTTATTTGCTTATGCATGAACTCAATATATGCAAAAACATAAAGAAGCATATATAAACTCTAGATACCAATAAACATACATTAAACTATATTAAACTTAATATATGCAAAAACATAACTATGCATATATAAAACTCACCAAATCTTTCTCCCCCTTTTTGTCAATCATCAACAAAGGGGTAAACATTCAAAACCATAGATAAAATGAGGGGTAAAAATCTTTCTCCCCCTTTATGTCAATCAAAACAATACAAACAATGTTCTCCCTCTTTTTGTCTAAAACAAAAACAAGGTCAATAAGGGATGACAATCAATTTGGATATCAATTGAAAATATGTCAAAGAAGCATCTTGATACCAAATGAAAATAAATAAAGATCAATAAATGTTATATGCTATATACATTCATGAAGAGGAAGACGCTAAGTTAGCTTCCCTACACATATGCATTACATGAAAGAGGGATGTTAAGTCCTAATTCACAAACACATATTATGTAATGAATAAGAGGAGATGTGAAGCTCCCCATACACACGTGTACCACATAAAGAAGAGATGTTAAGCTCTTCAATACACAATACACTCAACATGAATCTATATGAAGAGATGTTAAGCTCTCCTTGCATATAGTCAATACAAATCAAAACTTTTATATTTTACTTTAAACTAAATTTTTAGATACCAATTTAAAACACAAGATATCTTGATATCAAAAGATAGTATTTTTCTTTTTAAGTCATATAAACAATTGAAATGACTATTTTCTATCATAAAGTACGGGAGTGAAAATACAAATACCAAATGAAATATGAAAATCGAATTTTCTCCCCCTTTATGAAATACAAACAAAACACATGCATAGGCTTGAAATAAGATACCAATTGAAAACTAAATCAATTGAAATGAGGTTGAAGCTCAAGCTCTAGCATAAACAACTATTTGTGCTCTAAGATATAGTAATATAGTAGGCACAAATAAAACAAGTATATGTGTATGAAATAGAATAAGTACCAATCACCAATAGATGATACCACTTGAAAAATATACATACACAATCACATATGAGTATACAAAAGAATCAAAATGATACCAATTAAAAGAGTTCAATGATACCAATTGACATAGCAATAAGTTCAAGTGTATACATCATATTACTAATCCACCCATCTCATGCACAAGTTTAAAAGGATTTTCAATATAAACATACAAGGCGTGGACTCCCATCCAACCTCCCGTGGATGGTAGGGGTTTTCAAAAATAGATTTGACAATAAGCTTAGTTTGAAAAACTCTACCAAAATGAAGAATACCGTAGCTAGTTAAATGGAAAGTTTTGTTAACTAGTACGAAATCCTTCAAGCAAGGAATAAAACAAAATAATTTTCATAAAACACATGTAAATCACATAGCACTTAAAACACTCAATATTCAATAAAGTTCATACATGCTCATGAAAAACATACTCATGAGAAATATTTTAAAAGATGATGAGTGTACAAGTAATGTGTGACATGGCATTATGAGATTTCCAATTAAGCTCAAATATTCCTTAAACATGAAAACATGAAAACATAAAAATCATCTAAACTATTTAATCTTCAAGGCATATGTATGTCTAATACAAGCTAAAGTATACATACATATCCAAAACTCGACGAGTCCACAAAATATATGCATTAAGGCACGTGGCTTAAAAAGGATAAACATGTATATCTAATAGTTTGGACAAGATAGACATATACATGAAGTTAAACAAATAAACACAAGATCAAGAAAAACTAAATCTTCACCAAAACAAATTTCATTTCAAGGTATATGTATGAATTGTCAACACAATAAGTATACATACATATCCCTAAATACAATTGAGTCCATATATAGATTTGCATGAAAGACAAATGACTCAAGGGGTATACATGTATATCTTAAAGTTTGGCAATACAAACATATACATGAAGTGAAAACTCATAAAACAGATTCAAAAATGGAATTCAAGTTTAAAATGTATGAATCATCAAAACTAGACTATACTAGCACATCTAATGGGTTCAAATAAGCAATCAAGCTCAACATATATAGATTTATTTGTGGCCCACTATATGCACAAATATAAATTCTAGTCTTAATGAGAACTAACATCTAAACATATATTCAAAACATGAAGCATCAAAAACAAATATAAAAATCATCATGATAAAACTAAAACATGATTACTATGTAAATTCACATGTATTAGATTCATGATGTACATTATAGCTTAAACAAAAGTGAGAACACTAAGTATGGGTTCATATAAGCATGTGTGTCTCAAATACTATACATGTATGTCAAGGATCTAATAAACATGGTATATACATACTAATCCATAGACAATGAAACATGCTACAAAACATCAAAACATGCTATAAATTTTAATTATGAAAGCATGTAAATAATAAATGGGAGTAAGGGATTGTTACCAAAATCGAAGAAGCAACTCTCCTTGTCTCCAAAACATGGTGGTCCTCTCCACCAAACCTTCCCTTGAAAGTGATGCATCTAATTGATTTCCTTTAAGCTTGGAACGCATCCACTTCAAAGTGCTATCACTCTCACGTCATGTGAGAGCCCACACCTACATCAAAAATAATAGGAGGGGTGGTCTTTGGTACCCACATCTTATTGGGTCCAAGGGGGTTAGTACCTTCTCTAACCCAAACAAAATTCTTTGCTAAATTTACATTATGTAATCTATCAAAGCAAAATTTAGCAAGGTGGCCCTTACGTCCACAATGTGTACAAGTGTACACATGAGCATACGTGTGATGGTGTCCGTGAGGAGCATGTGTATGCCGTGATGGGTGTGCATGCATAAAGGATGGAACTTGTTTCTTTCGAACCAAGGTTTCCAACCGTGAGTGGTTCATGGCACATTGGCTCATAGTGGAGCCCAAACAATCAACCTTCTTCTTAAGCAAACAAATATCATCATTAATCTTAGAAGAAGAAGTGTGGCATGCAATAGGTGAAGTGTGTGATACTACCCTAGCATGGCAAACATGTGCATCAATCTTATTTTGCAAAGCAATATTTTTATCTAAACAAACATTCAAATCATTTGAAATAGAAATTATTTTATTTTTCAAAGCAACATTCTCCTTTAAAACAAAATCAACTTTTGAAGACAAATTTTCATTTTTCTTCAAAAGAACATGGCAATCATTTTTAGATTTTAAAAATTCATTTTCTTTAAGTGCAAGATCAAGTTGAGATTTTAATGAATCCCTCTCATTAGCAATCTCCTCTTTCTCTTGCAAAACAACATCAAGTCTAGCAATCAAATTTTTATTTTCATTATTAATGCCTAGACTCTTCTTGTTCAAAATTTATATTTTTCAATCAATTTTCACAAACAATTGATAGTTCTTCATTCAAAGCATGGGGATCAACATAATCATTTGAAGAACTAGCACAATCATCATTATCATCTAAGTGGGGTTCCGAATGTACCTCAAGGGAGTCATTCCCTTGGACCATGAAGCATTGTGAGTCGGATTCTCCACTAGATTCCTCTTCTTGGATTTGCGCTTGAAGCTCGGAGGTGGTGGTTGTTGTCAATTTGTTCCACACTACAAAAGCGGAATCAAAGTTAGAAACACACATAAGATAATCTTTAGGTAATGTGCTTCTAATGGCCTCAAGGGCTTGTGCATTGGCCCCTATATGATTGCTATCACTAAGGAAGGATTCCTTGGTAATGGCAAGGTAAACTTTATGACCTAGGGTTTGTAAATAAACGGTCATACTAATCTTCCAAACATGAATGTTGGAAGGGTCAAACATAGGTGGGGTCATGAAAGCCATGGTAAACTATATGTGTGCAAACAAGCAAATGCAAACAAAAGATTAGCAACCAAATGGATCTCACTCCTAGGATGTTAAGACTAAGTATCAGGAGCACTAGCTCTGATACCAATTGAAAGCACACCTAGAGGGGGGTGAATAGGTGTAAGTGCTAATCTAGAACTAAATGCAAAACTAAGTGCGCTAAATGCGGAAGCTAATGTAAATATTGCAATCACACTTAATACAATCAACAAGTGTAGCCGAATTCCCCGTGAAGGGCTCTGGACTAACTCCTCTTGATTCCCCTTGAATGGGTTGAGGTGCTATGTGAAGCTCTTGTTGATTAGGTACAAGTGAGGCACACATAAACAACCAAGCATATAAATGATATAGCAATATGAATTATGCAAGGCACAAATGCAAGCAATATATGATATGAATGATATGGCAATAAGAATGATGCTTTGCACAAATGTAAAGAGAGAGAGTTTAGAGACAAGTGGATCAAACGCAAAGTCCAAGATATGTTTTGAGGTTCGAGCACCTTGCTCTACATCCCCGCCTACACCACCGTGTAGGATTTCCAATCCACTATCAACGTCCACCGAGGACTCCCACCGAGGGAACCTTCACCGAGAAGGATTTGTTACAACACTAGGAGTACCTAACTCCTCTCTCAAACAACCACCTCACAACCGAGGGGTAAGCCAACAACCAACACCTCTACCGAAGAGGGTTTACAACCAAATCTCCACCTCTCACAAAAGGGAGCAAACCAATCACCCGATCACCTCTACCAAAGAGGGATACACAAAGAATAAGGGTGTTTACAACAAGTGGTTCCAAAGACCACAAACTCAATCTCTCTTTTCTTTTTCTCTTTTTCCACAAAACAAAGGATCCTAATAGATTAGGATAGATGATAGCTCAAGTGTGGAAACTAGGTGTTTTGGAAACAAGTAACAAAGAAAAACTACTTGGGAAATCTCTTGTATATGATAGAAATAAAAGATCAAATCAATATCCCAAAACCTAGTTCTCTTTGATTTTCCAAAAACCCAAAACAATAAAGATTGGAAGTTTAAAGCACAAAACTCTTTTTAAAACTCTTTTAAAACAATAGAGAAAGTCTGGAAATTTTGTCTCTAAAAACCTTGGCCAAAAACCCAAAGAGATGGGGTTTATATAGGCCAAACAGAAAACTAGCCGTTAGAGCTGAGCTGGCAGCTCTGACAGGCAACGGTCGACCGGCCCGATCGACCGCCAACGGTCGGAAATATGACCGTTGGGCAACCACGGTCGACCGACCCGGTCGACCCAAACAAACAGAGAGCAGAGCTCTCATTTCGGTCGACCGGCACGGTCGACCATCCCAAGTCTGCCAAACGTGCACAGTTTTGTGCACGTCGGTCGACCGTCCCGGTCGACCGACTTCACCCAAGTCGACTAGGTCAGTTGACTTAGTCGACTGATTGAAGCCTGGAACAGAAATCTGGGTCAGAAAAAACTGGGAAAAATATTTTATAAAAATCTTTTATCTTTTCTGAAAATTCCATAAAACTTATTTTAACATTTTGTATTGAAACACAAACAAGTGATAAAAATTTCAAGACATATATCAA
Organism: Agave tequilana; assembly: GCA_038442645.1. NCBI lineage: Eukaryota > Viridiplantae > Streptophyta > Magnoliopsida > Asparagales > Asparagaceae > Agave > Agave tequilana. Next base: position 130,418 of record JAVJIF010030740.1, on the reverse strand, counting down.
TTATATCAATTCATTTTTGTGTCTTGCCAATTTTATCAAAAACCAAAACTTGTATTTTTTCAAACTTGATTTTTCAACACATGAATAGCAATATCAAAATATGTTTGTCTAGCAAGTTTAAAGCATGAATGTATATCTAGAACATATCTAATATACATAGGAATAAAGTAAACTTGTTTTGATCTACTATCCATGAAAACCAAAATCCAAATCATGAAACGTGTGTGTGTATGTGCACTTGAGCATATCAACTATACTAAGCTTTACAAATGGATCTAAACACACTAAACTAAACTATGGATACCTAAGTCTTCTTGATGATCTTCATCTTCAAGTTGACTTGCTCCAAAACTCCATCCATGGGCTAGGCAATGTGTGATCTTGAAGCTTTGGCCCTGGAATCACTATGAATAGCTTCTAAACTCCTTGTTGAAGCTAATCACCAACTAATATCTTGGTTAATGAATCTGAAACTTAAACATCACAAGATTATTAGTAAACATAACTACATGAGTTAATCATCATCAAAACTAGGGTGGAAGGCCATTGGGCCAACAAGTTATACACTTGATTCTCATTGTGTTTTCAATTGGTATCACAATTGACATTTATCTTGTATACTCATATTTGTTTCTATATATGTATGCTTCAACTTCAAATAGTATCAATTTCGATTGGTATTTAATTTTTCTTACATATGTATGTGTTTGATTGTGCTTACTATATCTCATATCTTTGAGCACAAATTTTGCTATGCTAAGCTTGATTTAGTCCTTAATGACAATTATTTTTCAATTAGTATATTATACAAGCTTATGCATCGTTTCCATTTGTATTTCATAAAGAGGGAGAAAATTCATGTTTTACCTTTCAATCGGTTTTATTTACAATTGGTATCTTACTCCCACTCTTTATGTTAAAAAATTGATATCTTAGTTTTCATTTGGTTTCCTGCTCCTAATGAAAATTATTTTCTAATGAAAATTATTTTCAATTGGTATATGTTTCATTTTCAATATTATTATCAAGAATCTTAAATTGATATTATTCTCTATTTGGTATCTCTATTGCAAAATAATTTTAGTGTTTAACCAAAAGATTGGTTTATACTTTTCAATTGGTATCAAAAGTGTAAAATATTTTCAATTGGTACTAATTTTTACAATTGGTATCAAGATTACCTATATGTTTATATCTTTCAATTGATATCAAAATTTTGTTGGTATCTTCAAAATATTTTGTTTATTTTCAATTGGTATCATAAATTGGTATCATGATGTTTCGATGTATACCTTCATTCTAAATTGATATATTTTTCAATTGGTATCATGATATTTTGATTTGTATTGCTTATATGCAAGGGAAGCTTAACATCTTCTCTATATATACCTTTATTGTTTTGATTTATGCCAAAAAGGGAGAAAAATATTATTGTTTGTACCCCTTTGTTGATGAATTGACAAAAAGGGGGAGAGATATTTTGGAGTTTTATATATGCATGTTTAATTCATGTTTATACATGCATGTTTAATTCATATTTTATATGCATGTTTGTTTAAATTTGTTATCTTTTACCTTTGATATCAAAAGCATCTTTTGTTGGTATTTGTATTAAGAGCATGTTTGTTATTTTGTTGGTATCAAGAGCTTTTGTTGGTATTAAGAGCAACATTTTATTAAGAACATGTTTATTTTAAAATTGATATCAAGAGCATGTTTATTTCATTGGTATCATATTTCATGTTTATGCATATCTATATTAAGCATTCATTGAATATCTTTATTGTTTATTGCTATGCATAAGTTAAGGGGAAGCTTCTTTGAAGCTTAACTTTAATCCATGCATATATAACTCCATGAGGTTTGTCATCATCAAAAAGGGAGAGATTGTTGGCCAGAGGCCCTTCACTCTAGTTTTGATGATGATTAACTCATGTAGTTATAATTTACTAATAATCTTGTGATATTTAGTTTCAGATATTTAACCAAGATATTAGTAGGTGATTAGCTTCAACAAAGGTGTTTTGGAGCTTTCACATGGTGATTCAAGAGCTCGAGCGTCAATTTCACATCTAACACTCGGTTGGAGTCAAGCTCGGTGGATCACGTTTGGATCGAGTAAACTTGCAGACGGAGTTCTACAAGAAGACATCAGTTTGTTTAGTTTAAGACTTTAGATCTTGTGTTAAAGATTAGATAGTGTTGATATGCTCAAGTTCACAATACACACACAAGTTTAAAGTTTCATGTTTTAAGTTTATTGGTTTTTGGTTTAACCAATATTGGATTTCATGTCAAAAACATAGATATAATATCTTTACATGTATATTGGATTTTATCTATATACAACATGCTTCAAAGTTGTTTAAATCTCATGTTTTTGTATTTACATGTATTTTGGAGAAAACGAATTTCCATTTCAAAAATCTAAGTTTTGGAAAATACGGATTTTGGTTTAAGACAAAATTTCAATCTCACAAAAATGGTTCAAATTGTTTAGAACATGTGTTGAAATTTTGTCACACATATTTGTATTTCAAAGATATAATAAGAACTGATTTTTGTGAAATTTATGTGATTTTATGGGATTTAATTGATAATAAAAATCCAAGTTTTTAAATCCTATAATGGCTAGACTGGCTGTCTGTCGGTCGACCGGGCCGGTCGACCGAGGCAGAAGTCAGTCGACCGGTCCGGTCGACCGATGTGCACAGACGTGCACGCACCCAGGCTGGTGGGCTGGTCGACCGGGTCGGTCGATCGCCAGAGAGCTTCTGCTCTCTGGAAAAGGCCCCGGTCGACCGGCAGAGGGTTCTACTCTCTGTATCCAGCTCCGGTCGACCGAGCGGTCGACCGGCCAGAGAGCCGTTGCTCTCTGATTCCAGTCCCGGTCGACCTGGCGGTCGACCGGAGGCACAACGGTCAGAAATCTGACGTTGGGCCAGTGGACCGGAAGGGCAAATTTGCCCTTACCTGCTACCAACGGGCAGATTTGGATTGGGGCTATATATACCCCATTCCTTGGCTGTTTTGAACAACAATTTCAAGAGCAAAATTCTCATTCTTTCTAGTGTTAAAAATACAAGTTTTTAAAAGAGTTTTAGAACTAAAATATTTCATCTTTATTTGTTTTTAAAGTGTTGGAATTTCAAAGAAAATAGAGTATTTTGGGAATTGGTTTTTGATCTAAATTTCTATATCTATTTGGAGATTTTTCCAAGTGATTTTCTTTATTCAAAATACTTTATTTTCTCACACTTGAGCTATCTATCTATCCTATCTATAGGATCTTATTTTTTGTGGGAAAACTGGTTTGTGGTTGAGAGAGACCACCAAGTTGTAAACCCTCCTTGATTTGTGATACCCCTCTAGTGAGAGGTGATAGTGGAGGTTGTGTTGGAATCCCTCAAATGTGAGGTTATTGTGGTTGTTTGACTTTGTGCCTATCCCTCATTTGTGAGGTTGATCTTGTGTTGGTTTTGTGCCTTACCTCTAGTGAGAGGTTGTATTTGTTAGAGAGAGGAGTTGTGTACTCCCGATTGTATTTACCCAAATCCTCAATGGAGGTTCCCTGAGTGGGAAGTCCTGTGTGGACGAGTTAGTGGAAATCCTTCTGTGTGAAGGCGGGGACGTAGAGCTGGGTGCTCGAACCTCGAAACATATCTTTGTGTTTGCGTTTGATCCACTTTCTCTAACTCTCTCTTTTACATTGTGCATTGCATCATATCATTCATATCTTATATGCTTGTATTTGTTTGTGTGTCATACTTGTGTTAAACCAAGAAAGCTTCATGTAGCACCTCAACTCTTATTCAGAGGAATCAAGAGGAGTTAGTCCAGAGCCCTTCACCGGGAATTCGGCTACACTCTTTGGTTACACTAAGTGTGTTGCATTTAGTTTTTAATTCCGCATTATTTGTCATTAGATTTGCCTTACACCTATTCACCCCCTCTAGGTGTATTTCAAAATGAGGTTTTGTCTTCAAAACTTGATTTTGTTTTAAAAGAGAATGAATCTTTGAAAAATAAAATTGCTTTAATTTCAAAGAAATTGGATTTAATTTCAAATGAAAATAAATCTTTGAAAAATGACTTGTCTTCTCATGTTTGTCATATTTCTAGTGTTCCATCTACTAGTGATAAACATGTTGCATGCTCTATTTCTTCTTCAATCATTGAAAAAGATATTTGTACTTTGAAAAAGTTTGTTGATTGTTTGGGCTCTACTTTGAGCCAATGTGTCATGAACAACACACGTTTGGAATCCATGTTTCGCAAGAAACATGATCCTCATATACATGCACACAAAACACGACATACACATGCTCATCTTGCTCACACACATGATACTATGTATGCTCATGTGTACACTTGTACACATTATGGACGTAAGGGCCACCTTGCAAAATTTTGTTATGATAGAATAAATATTTCAAATTTTGCAAATAAATTTGTTTGGGTTAGGAAAGGTGCTAACCCCCATGGACCCAATAAGGTATTGGTACCAAAAGCCACTCCTATTTTATTTGATGTAGGTGTTTCTTCCACCATAGCGGAGGTCCCTTCTTCATATCTTTCGACGAGCTTGGGACATCCCCTTATAACCCTCCGGTTTGGAGGAAAATAGAGGAGGCGATGGAATCCCTTTCTCCTTTGATCAAAGTCGACAAGTCATGCCATAATATGGCTTTCTTTCGAGCGTACAGGAAGGCTTTATGGTTATATTATTGAAAAATAAAAAGAATTGACCGTCTGGCTCGCGTATTGTAAAGCTTCCCTGGCTCGTTTCGTAAACTCTACTCGCTGGTTGACGGTGCGTGTTCAATAAATAAATAATAATATAAAGATGTTGATCAAGGGGAAGATCTAACCAATCAAAGTGACCAAGCTGAGCTCTCACTTGATATGAGGGTATTGGTGCCTTGATGGTGGATGCGTTCTGAGCTAAATGGTGACACTTTTGGATGCATCACTTTCAAGAAAAGTTTGGTGGGAGGACCACCATGGTTTGGAGATCTAGAGATTAGCCCTAATGGTTTTGATAACTATCTCTAACTCCCATTTAGTTTACATGCTTTCATAGTATTGATTTTTAGCATGTTTTGATTTTTCATGTTTATTATATTTAAATGCAATGTTTATTAGACTTGTGATATACATATGTAGTATTTGAGATACACCCATGTTTATATTGGTTTACATTTTTGTATTCTCACTATAGTTTAACTATTATGTATATCTTAGCTCTAAAGCACGTGCATTTAACCTAATGTTTATGTTTATGTTTTTATACTTTATGTTTTGATTACTTGTTTAGATGTAATTTTCATTAAAACTTGTGTCTATACTTGTACAACTAGTGAGCCACATTTGATTATTGTATGTTTGTGCTTTATTGCTCAATTGTACCCATTAGATGTACTTGTATAGTCTGGTTTTGATTATTCTTGCACTTTTACTTGTATTCCCTATTTTTATACATGTTTTTCATAAAATTGTGTTTAGCTTCATGTACATGTTAATTTTGTCTAAAACTATTAGATATACATGTCTATCCTAGAGTCACTTACTTTTTATGCAAAATTCTTTTAAGGACTCGTTTATGTTTAGGATATGTATGTATACTTTTAGTTTCAATAAAACATACATATACCATGAAACTTATTTAGTTTTGATGATTTCTTATTTTTTTTGATAAAAGGAATTCCATATGAACTTCATTGTCAATTTCTATGATTTTGTTGATTACATGACTTTTTACACTCTATATTTGGTGTTTACTCATGATTTTTTTATTTCACGAGGTTATATGAGCTTTATTGTTATTTGAGTGTCGATGATCGTGTGATTTTCATGTTTTCATAGATTCATTCATGTTTTATTTTTTATTTGAAGGACTTCGTACTAGTTTACAAAATTATCATAAAACTAGTTGCGTTATTCTTCATTTTGGTAGAGTTTTTCAAATTATATTAAACTATTTTTAAATCATATTTTTGAAAACCCCTACCAACCAAAGGGCGGTTGGATGGGTGACCATGCCTTGTATACTCTTAATGGATATCTTTCAAACATGTGCATGATAAGGGAGGTAGGTATGAGTTATACACATGATTTTCATGGAATTCTATTTTTGTATACTCATATATGTTTTCTTAAATATGTATGCTTCAAATTTCAAATAGTATCAATTTCAATTGGTATATTCATTTTCATACATATATATGATCTGATTGTGCTTATATATTTCAATTGGTATCAAAAATTTCTTAAGTATGAGATATACATGATTTTTTGAAAATTCATTTTGTATACTCATAATTTTTCTTGCTAAGCTTGATTTAGTTCTTAATATCAATTATTTTTCAATTAGTATCTTATACAACCTTATGTATTGTTTTTATTAATATTTCATAAAGGGAGAGAAATATTCGTGTTTTATCTTTCAATCGGTTTTATTTTCAATCGGTATCTTATTCCCATTCTTTATGATGAAAAATACTTTGTTTTGGTATATGCTAACATTTTCAATATTGGTATCAATAATCTTATATTGGTATTATTCTCAATTTGGTATCATTATTGCAAAATGAGTTGTGTTTACCCAAAAATTTGATTTTTACTTTCAATTGCTATCAACATTTACAATATATTTCAATTGGTATAAAAAATGTACAATGTTTCATTTTCAATTGGTATAAAAATTTACAAGAAATTTTTAATTGGTATCAAAAACATAAAATGTTTCACTTTCATTGATATCAAAATTTATTTTGTTGACTTTCAGAAAATTTCAAAATTATTTTAAAGTAGTTTCATAATGTTTTGATATGTATTGCTTACATGCAAGGGGAGCTTAACATCTCTTCTATATATAGATTCTGAAAGTACACCTAGAGTGGGGGTGAATAGGTGTAAGGCTAATCTAATGACAAATGATGCAGAATTAAAAACAAATTGCAATACACTTAGTGTAACCAAAGAGTGTAGCCGAATTCCCAGTGAAGGGCTCTGAACTATCTCCTCTAAATTTCTCTAAATAAGAGTTGAGGTGCTATGTAAAGCTCTCTTGGTTTAACACAAGTATGACACACAATAAGCAATACCAAACAGATAAGTATGATATGAACAATATGAAATAATGTAAGGCACAATATAAGAGAGAGAAAGAGAGATAGTGGATCAAATGCAAACTCCAAGATATGTTTCGAGGATCGAGCCACTGCTCTACGTCCCTGCCTTCACACAGAAGGATTTTCACTATATCGTCCACACAGGACTTCCCACATAGGGAACCTCCACTGAGGATTTGGGTAATATAAACGGGGAGTACAAAACTCCTCTTTCCAACAATACAACCTCTACATAAGAGGTAAGGCACAACACAAATCCCCTCTACACTTAGAGGGATGGGCACTTAGCCAAACAAGATCAACCTCACACTAGAGGGATAAGGTACTAAGCCACAACTTCACAACAATCACATTTATACTTAAAGGGATACCAACACAACCAAACTCAACCTCCACAATCACCTCTCACTAGAGGGATATCACAAAGTAAAGAAGGTTTACAACTCTTCGTGGTATCAACAACCACAAACCAATTTTCCTACAAAACTAGATCCTAATAGATAGGATAGATATGATAGCTCAAGTGTGAGAAAATAAAGAGTTTGGAAATTAAAATCACAAAGAAAAACTCTTGGAAAAACTTCTAGGATGAAATAGAAATGAAGAACAAAACAAATCCCAAAGACTTCTCTTTTTCTTTGAAATTTTCAACCCTTTTGAAACAATAAAAGATCAAATCTTTAAGCCCAAACTCTTTAAAAACTTTGCTGTAAAACACTTGTAAAGATGGAAAATTTTCTCTTCTAAAATCTTAGCTAAAACAGCTCAAGAGGAAGGGTATTTATACCCTCCAAAAATTCTGCCCGTTGGCAGCTAGGAAAGGTCAGAAATGACCATCCGGTCGACCGCCCAGTCGACCGGCCAACAGTAACTTTTATGACTGTTGTGCCTCCGGGTCGACAGCCCGGTCGATCGGGCCTGGAAACAGAGAGCAGTAGCTCTCTGCCGGTCGATCGCCCGGTCGACCGGGGCCATTTCCAGAGAGCAGAGCTCTCGGTCGGTCGACCGGCCCACCAGCCCAAGCTGGCGTGCACGTTTATGCACGTCGGTCGACCGGACCGGTCGACCGACTTCTGCAACGGTCGACCATCCGGTCGACAGGCAAAAGGCCAGTTCCAGCTTATATAGGGATTAAAAACTTGACTTTTTACCTTCAAAAAAATCCCATAAAATACACATAAATTCCACAAAATAAGTCCTTATTAGATCTTTGAAATACAAATATGTGTGACTAAAATTCAACACATATTATAAACAATTTGAACCATTTTTGTGATATTGAAAATAGGCTTTAAACCAAAATCGGTATTTTCCAAAAAACAAACTTTGAAATTGAAATCCGATTTTTTCAAAACATGTATAATACAAAAACATGATATTAAAATAAATTTGAAGCATATTGCATATGGATAGAGTCCAATATACATGTAAAGATATATATATCTATATTTTTGACTAGAAAAACAAAATCGGTTAAACCGAAAACCAAAACCAACAAACTTTAAAAACTTGTGTGTGTATGTGAACTTGAGCATATCAACACTATCTAATCTTTACACAAGATGTAAACACTAAACCAAAACACAAACTGAAGTCTTCTTGTCTCCAAGCCGACTCGATCCAAGTATGATCCACCGAGCTTGACTCCAACCGAGTACTAGATGCGATCTTGACGCTCGAGCTCTTGAATCTACATGTGAAAGCTCCAAAACACCTTTGTTGAAGCTAATCACCTACTAATATCTTGATCAAATATCTGAAACTAAATATCACAAGATCATTAGTAAACTATAACTACATGAGTTAATCATCATCAAAACTAGAGTGAAGGGCCTCTGGCCAACAATCTCCCCCTTTTTGATGATGACAAAATTCATAGAGTTATATATGCATGGATTAAAGTTAAGCTTCATAGAAGCTCCCCCTTAATTCATGCATAGCAATAAACATAAAGATATGTAATGAATGCTCAACACAAACATGCATAAGTGAAGAATACTTCTCCCCTTTTGCATAAACAAAAACATATACGCTCGATACCAATTGTAAAAATAAACATGCATGTATGATAAACATGAATATACGATATAAATTGTAAGTAAACATGCATATAAACTCAAAATCATTCTCCGAATTTCTCTCCCCCGTTTTGTCAATCATCAACAAAGGGGTGAAAACAAATCAAACAATAAAGATATATATGCGATATATATTCATAAAGAGGAGAGACATTAAGTTAACCCCCCTGCATACATGCATTTATATGAAAAAGATGACAAACTCTAACCACATAAAGTATAATATGCAATGTATAAAAGGAGATGTGAAGCTCCTACTACACATGTATACTACATAATAAAGAAAGGTTAATCACTTCTATATGAAAAGTACACTCAACATGAATCTATATATATAAAAGATGTTAAGCTTCCCTTGCATACAAGCAATACATATCAAAACAATGTGACACCAATTGAAAAATATATCAATTTGTGATAAGGTATACATCAAAACACTATGATACCAATTTATGATACCAATTAAAAGTAAACAAAATATTTTTAAGATACTAAAAAATACCAGTGTGAAATAATCTTGATACCAATTTAAAAAAAATCTTATAAATTTTGATACCAATAGAAATGACACATTGTATGTTTTTGATACCAATTGAAATATATATATATATATATATATATATATATATATATATATATATATATATATATATATATAGGAAATCTTGATACCAAATGAAAGTAACAATCAATTTCAAAGTAACTTGATACCAAAAAAATGTCTTGTAAGCTTTTGATACCAATTGAAAGTAAAAACCAAATTGATTTAGGTAAGCATAACTCATATCAATATAGATACCAATTTAAAATGAAATATGATACCAATATTAAAAAAGTTAGCATATACCAAAATAAAGTATTTTTCATCATAAAGAATAGGAGTAAGATATCAATTGAGAATAAAATCGATTGAAAGATACCAATTGAAAGATTAAACATGAATTTTCTCTCCCTTTATGAAATACCAATAAAAATCATGCATAAGCTTGTATAAGATACCAATTGAAAAATAATTGTCATTAAGAACTAAGTCAAGCCTAGCATAAACAAAATTTGTGCTTTAAGATGTGAAGATATAGTAAGCACAATCAAAACACATATATATGTATGAAAAATGTAAATACCAATCGAAATTGATACTATGAAGTTTGAAGCATACATATATAGAAAAACACAATATGAGTATAAAAAAAAAATCAATTGAGATACCAATTGAAAATATGATGAGAATCAAGTGTATAACTCATAAATACCTCCCTTTCATGCACATGTTAAAAGGATTTTCTATTAGGCTCACAAGGCATGGTCGCCCATCCGTCCACCCTTCAATGGAAGGGGTTTTTAAAAAATAGGATTTTGAAAATAATTTTAAAAAGTTTGAAAACTCTTCCAAAATGAAGAAATACTCAACTAGTTTTATGATAATCTTGAAAACTAGTACGAAATCCTTCAAGTAAGGAATAAAACATGAATATTTTCCATGAAAAACATGTAAGTCACACGATCATCGACACTCAAAGTCTATAAAGCACATATAAAGCTCATGAAAATAAAAATCATGAGTAAATAAGAATAATATAAGTGTAAGAATCATGTAATCACAAAATCATGGGAATAGACAATTAAGCTCAATATGAAATTCCTTTATAAACATAAAGAACATGAAAATTTAATTTTCAAAAAAAATAATACTAACTCCAAGGCATATGTATGTTTTGTCTAAATCTAAAGGTATACATACACATCCCTAAACACAAATGAGTCTATAATAGAAATTTGCATGAAATACAAATGACTCAAGGGTATACATGTGTATCCAAAGTTTTAAACAAATTAACATATACATGAAGTTAAACATATGAAAAAATGTACAAAATGAGAATACAAGTTTGAAAATGAATCATCAAAACTAGGCTATACTAGTACATCTAATGAGTACAAATGAGCAATTAAGCACAAACATATAATAATCAATTTGTGGCTCACTAGTTGTACAAGTATATACACAAGTTTTAATGAAGGCTACATTTAAACATGTAATCAAAACATGAAGCATAAAATAAAATATAAACCAATATGATCATTAGGCTAAATGCACATGTTTGGAGCTATGATATACACAATAGTTAAACTAAGGTGAGAACACAAAAGTAATAATCCATATAAACATGGGTATATCTCAAATACTATATATGTATGTCATAAGTCTAATTATCATGGCAGATGGCATAATGAGCATTAAAACATGACATGCTAAAAATCAATAATGAAACCATGTAAACTAAATGAGGAGTTAGAGATCGTTACCAAAACTAATAGGGCTAATCTCTATACCTCCAAATCATGGTGGTCCTCCCACCAAACTCCCCTTTAAAGTGATGCATCCAAAATTGTTACCGTTTAGCTCGGAGCGCATTCACCTCAAGGCACCAACACCTCTCACATCATGTGAGAGCCCACACCTACATCAAATAAAATAGGAGTAGCTTTTAGTACCCATACTCAATTGGGTCCATGGGGGTTAGCACCTTTCCTAACCCAAACAAATCTATTTGCAAAATTTGATCTTTAATTCTATCAAAGCAAAAATTTGCAAGGTGGCCCTTACGTTCACAATGTGTATATGTGTACACATGAGCATACCTAAGCATGTGTATGCCGTGGTTTGTGTGCATACATGTGAGGAGCATGTTTCATGTGAAACATGAATTCCAACCGTGTGTGGTTTATGGCACAATGGCTCAAAGTAGAGCCCAAATGATCAACACTCTTCTTTAACATGGTTATATCATTTTCAATAGTAGAAGAAGAGGTGGAGCATGCTATAGATACACTAGAAGGTGAGGCTACACTAGCATGGCAAACATGTGAAGACAAATCATCTTTTAAAGATTTATTTTCATTAGAAATTAAATCCAATTCCTTTGAAATATAAATAATTTTGTTTTTCAAAGAATCATTTTCTTTTAAAACAAAAATAAGTTTTGAAGATAGAACTTCATTTTTCTTCAAAACTTTATCACAATCACTTTTACTTTTTAAGATTTTGTTTTCATTTAGGGCAAGATCAAGTTGGAATTTCAATGAGTCCCTTTCATTTGAAATCTCATCCTTCTCTTGCAAAGTAATATCAAGTTTTGAAAACAAATCCTTATTTTTTATTTCATTTTAAAAGTTTTCTTTTTCAAGAGTTGGTATTTTTCTAAAAGGTTTTCACAAACAATAGATAGTTCTTCATTTAAAGCATCGGCATCAACATAATCATCGTCGGAAGAACTAGCATAATCATCTAGTTGAGTTTCTGAGTTTACCTCAAGGGAGTCATTCCATTGGACCATGTAGCAATGTTGGTCAAATTCATCCTCACTAGATTCCTTCTCCGCAATGTTTGACATTTGAAGCTTTAGAGAGGTCAAGGTGTTCCACACTGCAAAGGTGGAATCACAATGAAAAATCATAGAAAGATATTCTTTACTTAGTGTGTTTCTAAGTGCCTCTAGGGCTTGTGCATTGGCCTCTATATGCTTGCTATTACCAAGATAAGATTTCTTGGTAGCGGCAAGGAAAACATGCAAGCCTAGAGTTTTAAGGTACATACTCATTCTAAGCTTCCACATATCGATGTTAGAAACATCAAACATGGGAGGTGCAAGATAATCCATGAGTGTGTGTAAATAAGTATGTGTGCAAATGTAAATACTAAATTAGCAACCAAGATCTCACTCCTAGGTGGTTAAACCTAATATCAGGAGTATAAGCTCTGATACCAATTGAAAGTACACCTAGAGGGGGTGAATAGGTGTAAGGCTAATCTAATGACAAATGATGTGAAATTAAAAACAAATTGCAACACACTTAGTGTAACCAAAGAGTGTAGCCGAATTCTCGGTGAAGGGCTCTGGACTATCTCCTCTAAATAAGAGTTGAGGTTCTATGTAAAGCTCTCTTGGTTTAACACAAGTTTGGCACACAATAAGCAATACCAAGCACATAAGTATGATATGGACAATATGAAATAATGCAAGGCACAATATAAATGAGAGAGAGAGAGTGTAGAGATAGTGGATCAAATGCAAACACCAAGATATGTTTCGAGGTTTGAGCCACTACTCTACGTCCCCGCCTTCACATAGAAGGATTTCTACTATATCGTCCACATAAGACTTCCCACACAGGGAACCTCCACTGAGGATTTGGGTAATACAAACTGAGAGTACACAACTCTTCTCTCCAACAATACAACCTCTACTCAAGAGGTAAGGCACAACACAAATCACCTCTACACTTAGAGGGATGGGCACTTAGCCAAACAATATCAACCTCACACCAGAGGGATAAGGCACTAAGCCACAACTCCACAACAATCACCTCTATACTTAGAGGGATACCAACACAACCAAACTCAACCTCCACAATCACCTCTCACTAGAGGATATCACAAAGTAAAGAAGGTTTATAACTTTTAGTGGTATCAACAACCATAAACTAATTTTCTCACAAAACTAGATCCTAATAGATATGATAGATATGATAGCTCAAGTGTGAGAAAATAACGAGTTTGAAAATCAAAATCACAAAGAAAAACTCTTTGGAAAATTTCTAGGATGAAATAGAAATGAAGAACAAAATAAATCCCAAAGACTTCTCTTTTTTTTTGAATTTTCTAACCCTTTTTAAAACAATAAAAGATCAAATCTTTAAGCCCAAAACTCTTTAAAAACTTTGCTATAAAATACTTGTAAAGATGAAAAATTTTCTCTTCTAAAATCTTAGCTAAAATAGTTCAAGAGGATGGGTATTTATACCCTCCAAAAATTCTGCCCGTTGGCAGCCAGGAAAGGTCAGAAATGACCTTCCGGACCGCCCGGTCGACCGGCCAACGGTCATTGTTATGACCGTTGTACCTCCAGTCGACCACCCGGTCGACCGGGCCTGAAAATAAAGAGCAACAACTCTCTGCCGGTCGACCGCCTGGTCGACCAGGGCCATTTCCAGATAGCAGAGCTCTCTGGATGGTCAACCGGCCCACCAGCCTAAGCTGGCGTGCACGTTTGTGCACGTCGGTCGACCGGACCGGTCGACCGGCAGAAGGCCAGTTCCAGCTTATATAGGGATTAAAAACTTGGCTTTTACCTTCTAAAAAATCCCATAAATACACATAAATTCCACAAAAATCAGTCCTTATTAGATCTTTGAAATACAAATATGTGTGACTAAAATTCAACACATATTAAAACAATTTGAACCATTTTGTGATATTGAAAATGGGCTTTAAACCAAAATCGGTATTTTCCAAAAATCAAACTTTGAAATGGAAATCTGATTTTTCCAAAACATGTATAAATACAAAAACATGATATTGAAACAAATTTGAAGCATATTGTATATGGATAGAATCCAATATATATGTAAAGATATATATATATATATATATATATATATATATATATATATATATATATATATATATCTATGTTTTTGACTAGAAAAACAAAATCGGTTAAACCGAAAACCAAAACCAACAAACTTTAAAAACTTGTGTGTATATGTGAACTTGAGCATATCAATACTATCTAATCTTTACACAAGATCTAAATACTAAACCAAAACACAAACCGAAGTCTTCTTGTCTCCAAGCCGACTCGATCCAAACACGATCTACCGAGCTTGACTCCAACCGAGTACTAGATGCGATCTCGATGCTCGAGCTCTTGAATCTACATGTGAAAGCTTCCAAACATCTTTGTTGAAGCTAATCACCTACTAATATCTTGATCAAATATCTGAAACTAAATATCACAAGATTATTAGTAAACTATAACTACATGAGTTAATCATCATCAAAACTAGAGTGAAGGGCCTCTGGGCCAACAGATTCATGTTGAGTGTATCTCATATTGAGGAGCTTGACCTCTCTTCTCTATGTAATACACGTGTGCAGGAGGAGCTTAACACTCCACTTATACATTGTATATTATGCTTTATGTGAGCTAGGGTTTAGTCATCTCTTCTTCATGTAATGCATGTATGCAGGGGAGCTAACTTAACGTCTCTCCTCTTCATGAATGTATATCACATATACATCTTTATTGCTTGTTTTTCCTTTGCCTCTTTGTTGATGAATTGACAAAAAGGGGGAGAAGAATTTAGAGAGTTTATATATGTGTGTTTATTTTCTTATTTATGCATATATGTATTGTTTAGTTTATGTAATTCATTGAATATCTTTATGTTTATTGTTATGCATGAGTTAAGGGGGAGCTTATATGAAGCTTATCTTTAATCCATACATATATAACTCCATGAGTTTTGTCATCATCAAAAAGGGGAGATTGTTGCCCTAAAGGCCCATCACTCTAGTTTTGATGATGATTAACTCATGTAGTAATAGTTTACTAATGATCTTGTGTTTATATAGTTTCAGTTATTGATCAAGATCTTAGTAGGTGTTTAGCTTCTATAAGGGAGTTTTGGAGCTAACACATGTAGATTCAAGAGCTCGCGCGTCAAGATCGCATCTAGCACTTGGTTGGAGTCAAGCTTGTTGGATCGCGTTTGGATCGAGTCGATTTGGAGAAGGAATTCTACAAGAAGACTTTAGTTTGTGTTTAGTTTAGTTTAGATCTTGTGTAAAGATAGATAGTGTTGATATGCTTAAGTTCTTATACACACACAAGTTTCAATATGTTTGATTTTTCGTTTAACCGGTTTTGGATTTCATGTCAAAAACATAGATATATATCTTATATGTATATTGGATTCTATCCATATACAATATGCTTCAAATTTGCTTCAATATCATATTTTTGTATTTATACAAGTTTGAGAAAAATCGGATTTCTATTTCAAAATTTGGTTTTTGGAAAATACGATTTTTGTGTTTAAGCCTAATTCTATATCATAAAAATAGTTAAGATAGTTTGTAATATGTGTAGATTTTTAGTCACACATATTTGTTATTCAAATATCTTCCAAGAACTTATTTTTGTGAAATTTATGTGATTTTATAGGATTTAATTGGTGTTAAATTAACCAAGTTTCAATATCTATAATCCTTGCCAGATCCCACTGGCGGTCGACTGGACGGTCGACCGGACTAGGGCTCGGTCGACCGGACTGGTCGACTTATGTGCACAAAGACGTGCACATAGCCAGCCTATAAGGCTGGTCGACCGCACAGTCGACCGACTGTAAGCACCCAACTCTCGGGTGCTACCGGTCGACCAGCTGGTCGACTGACAGGCTTGGCCCGGTCGTTCAGGCGGTCGACTGGAGGCACAGGTCGACCGGCCGGTCGACCGAAAGGGCAGTCTGGGCTTTTCCTGGCTGCAGCGACTAGTTTTTGAGAGAGGCTATAAATATGCCTTTTCTTGGGCTGTTTTGCATAAGGATTTTAAGGGCAAAATTTCTCATCTATAAAGGTGTTTTAGCAGCAAGTTTTTAAAGAGTTTTTGTGCCAAAATTTTTTTTTTATTTGTTTTCAAGGGTTGAAAAAATCAAGAAAAAATAGAGTATATGGGAAATTGGTTTTGATCTTGATATTTATCTTCTTCTAGTATTTTTTCTAAGTATTTTTCTTTGTGATTTGTTTTCCAAACACCTTGTTTTCTCACACTTGAGCTATCAACTCTATCCTATCTATAGGATCTTATTTTTTGAGGAAAATTAGTTTATGGTCTTTGAGATCACCAAGAGTTGTAACCTTCCTTACTTTCGGTTTGTGTTCATCCCTCTTGTGTAGAGGTGATTGTGGAGGAGTTTTGGGTTTGTGTTCATCCCTTTTGTGTAGAGGTGATTGTGGTTATTGTTTGGCTTAGTGCCCTATCCCTCTTAGTGTAGAGGTGATTGTTATTTGGCTTAGTGCCTTATCCCTCTTGTGTGAGGTGATTGTTGTTGTGCCTTGACTCTTGTGTAGAGGTGGTTTTGTTGGAGAGAGGAGTTGAGTACTCCTAGTTTGTTTTTGCCAAATCCTCAGTGGAGATTCCCTGTATGGGAGGTCCTGTGTGGACGTATAGTGAAAATCCTTCTGTGTGAAGGCGGGGACGTAGAGTAGTGGCTTGAACCTCGAAACATATCCCGGTGTTTGAGTTTGATCCACTATCTCTTAACTCTCTCTCTTATATCTTACATTGCATCATATTGTTCATATCATATACATGCTTGGTATTGATTGTGTGCCTTCACTAGTATTGAACCAAGAGAGCTTCATATAGCACCTCAACTCTTATTTAGAGGAATCTTGAGGAGATAGTCTAAAGCCCTTCACTGGGAATTCGACTACACTCTTTGGTAACACATAGTGTGTTGCATTTAGTTTTTAATTCCACATCATTTTCATTAGATTAGCTAATACACCTATTCACTCCCTCTAGGTGTATTTTCAGGCCGAACAAACCCAAAAAATGACCTAGCGCCTACGAGCACCACGCTGAAGGGGCATTCCGTCCCGCTTCTGATATAGCGCCGACGTGTTATGTCAGATGTCAATTTTTGGAATTAATTTTGAGGGAGGTTGATTTTTAGAATTAATTATTTTTAGAATTTTTTTAAAAAAACACCCTTTCTGGAATTAATATGGGGCAATTTCTCAAAAACCCATTTTTTATAAATTAATTAAAAAATTGACCTCTCCCAAAAGTTATTAAAAAATCAACTACTGACATGCCACGTCAGCACCACTTTAGCGGCGAGGCGGTTCGCCCCGCCAGCATGGCGCTCACGCTGTCAGGTTGGCTTTTTTTTGACCAGAGTTGGCAATTCCGGATGAAGTTTTTTATTTTTTTTACTGTGTAGTTTTTTTGTCTTGGGTTGCCAACAGCGGATAAAAAAATTTCTTTGATCTTTAATCATTTTTTTATTTTGTTTTTGTTCGGGGTTGCCAACCCGGACAAAGCACAGTTGGGCTTTTTTTGCATGTGTGCTTTGTCCGGGGTTAGCAACCCCGGACAAAGCCAAAAAAAAAAAAAAAAAAGCTTTGTCCTGGGTTGCCAAGTTAGGCAACCTCGAACAAAACACACTTGGGCAAAAATTAATCCAACTATTTTTTTGTCCGGGTTACCGGAACAAAGAAAACTTAGGCAAAATTTTTTTTCTCAACTCGCACACATGATACTAAATATCACTGTCACGCCCCGCTTCCCAAAATACGAGAAAACGGAGTTACAACAAGAGTTGGCAACATATATTCGCGAGAAAAATACCACACACATACACGCTGAGCCTAAAGTAACCTGAACAAACTATAAATCTATTATGATAAATCAATATCACTACAATATGACATATAAATATCTAACACAATGATAACAATTGAATAAAAGAAAGAAATGACAACTGGATGCGATATAGGTAGAACCAGGAAATAATATAAACAAAAGAGCAGGAATACCAATAATCAAGAGAAGAGAGACTTCAACTTCTCAAGTTGCATGTGATACTCTCCAAATACCTGATCAGAAATAAATAATTACGGATCTGAATATGCAAATCTAGAGAGTTAGAACTCCTAGTGAATGTATAAGAATAAACTGAAAAATACATGTGCATATAACATGTGAGCAGATAAAGAAAATATATATACTAGAATAAGAAATGACATGAATAAAGTAAATAAACAGTAATGTGGATAGCACACAGTAGAGTATGTGTCCAGTCAGGTATTCAATCAGGTGTCTATCATGATCTATGTATCAGGCGGGTAGAGTCAGTCAGTACTAGAGTCAGATGTCCAATCAGGTCAGGTGTAACATCGGGTATCCAACATACATATAAGTATAAGGTAAAGACAATCAGTGATAGTGCATTATTATTTATTATGTTAGCGAATACCAATTGCCACTTATAATAGATGAATCCCATACTACACCTATCACACGTGTCAATCGAGGTCCTAAGTTATTGAAACTGATCAGTTGGAGATATTGTCCATGTTTTAGGTGGGTCTCGTACATACTCGGGACCATGGCTCAGACTCCTGGCATTGAACCAGGCCCTACCGTAAGGTAGTCAGGAACATGTATAACATGTATAGCAGGAACAAGAATAGAACGGGTGTCTGTCACCCCAGGGAACCCTGTAGTGGAACCCTCTTTCGACTGCGCATCCTATATCTTAGGTCCACCTAAAATACAGATGTCTCCTCCATCAATTTTTTCAATCCCAATGTAAGTTGTTTACTGATCATGTTATTAGTTTATCAAGATTATTTAATGTGCATGTTACTTAGATCACTGGGATAACTCGGTGATAGTCACAGTAACCACGTCAACATGTATAATTAGGATACCGGTATAACAGGATATATAATATCAGTGAACAGGATACCGGTATAACAGGACATGTAACAAGTATAACATGAGGGTGTTGTTACCATGTAACAATATTTTTCCAGTAGTTAAGTAGCATGGACAATATACTTATCAGGTAGATGTCATGTATAATCAGTCGAGTTTCCAGGTAAATCATGATATTCAGTATGAGTAATGATCGGCTGGCATGAGTAGAATAATCTAGTTAAAGTATACAATGAACTCAGATTCTCAAGGTTATCCATATATCTACCCTGTATGTCACCAATAAGTAAAGTCGATCAATAGCTACCATAAAACTTCGAACATGTAATATAGTCATCGATATCAATGAAATCACTCTCATAATAACTCTATCTCCAATAACTGAAGTAGTCAAGATCAAATCATGAATATCCAACTAAACTCTCACCTGTTTTTTGTTGGCCCGAAGGCCATTATCCCTAGTTTTGATGATAACAAAACATATGTAGTTATGTTTTTTTAACAATTTTGTTTAACAAAGTTTTAGGTTAACTCTTTGTTGCATTTTGGCTCTATCACAAGACTCACACATTTGGAAGCCAAGAAGAAGGAGATCCCAGATGCTAAGCATGTAGAAGAGCTCAAGGATCAAGTTTGCAAAAGCAGACTATATCGAGATTTGTATTTTTGTTTTTTGCATTTTAGATAGCATTTATAGTTGTTTGTTAAAATCAAAATGATATAGGTTGATAGCTCTGTTGGGATTGACACACGCACATCCACACACATCTTTCATATTCCTAAAGTATTTTAAAAAGAGTTCAAAACTATTCTCTTTTCAGTTTTCAAGATCAAGTTTCGGAAAAACGAGTTTCGGAAAAATCAGTTTTCGATTTAGAAAAGTGTTTTTATAAAATATAGTTCTAACCTTGTTTTGTGTTGATCCATGATCACACAATGGTTCTATCAAGTCCCTAGAACTCTATTTTGTGTTTCAAGATCAAAGTTTATTTTGTCGGAAAAAGACTGGTTTCAAAAAGATTTCTATAATAAGCTTTTGGCCCAAGGTCGATCGACCGACCGGTCGGCCGTAAGCAGAGTAGATTTATCTGTCGGTCAACCGAGCGGTCGATCGACATGCACCAAAGTACATTGTATGCACTTTGGTCGTTCGTGCAGTCAATCGACTGCAAGATCTTTGCTCTCGGTTGGGTCCGGTCGACTGCCACGGTCGACCGCCCCGGTCGACCGACAGAGAGCTTTGCTCCCTGTTGGGAAAAACGGTCGATAGACCGGTCGACCGTTATCCCCGACGGTCAAAAATCCAATCGTTGGTGGTCGACCGGCCAGTCGACCGACAGAAGGATCTCCTTCTGATTTATTCCCAACGGCTATATTCCAATTTATCTTTTTCTGGGTATTTTTCAAATGACTCTTTTAGGTTTTCTCCTCTTGTTTTCATCCCCAATAGTTAATGGGACTGTAGAAAAACCCAAAAAACATAAGATTTAAGAAGTTTGAAAAAGATTTTTTTAGTTTACAAGAAGATTTAGTCAAGTTTTAGCCTTTTCTTAAAAGATTTTCTTTTGAGCTAAAATTTCACATTCTTGATTTTTAGTTTGAGCCTTCCCTCTATATCTTTGCAAGCTATTTCCACTACACAATCTCAAAGAGTTTCACCTCCTCATCTTGGTTATATGATTATGCTTGTGAGACTTTTGTGATGAAGAGAAGATCACCGATTTTCTTCTATTGTAAAGTTGTAGAGGTCCCTGATTTGACGATTCTGCTTTATCTCCTGCTGGATTTTCAGTTTGGGTTCTGGATTTTGATGATTCTTCTTTTGATCTTCGGCTTTAACCACTTGATTCACCAAAAACTGAATTTAACCAACTGGATTTGGGATCATCCTCCTCTAATCAAATCGATCAAGATAAATCTGACTTTAACTGATATTTATTTGATTTTATCCTCTTTCTCTTCATGATTATCTTCTGCAAAATAGACATTTAAGATAAGAAAATTAGCAGATTTATTACATGATAAATGTGAAATGTAATAAAGAATAATGCAATAAATGTGTGCAATCAGCAACCTCAAACAAAGAATATATTTTTTTGAGCAAGTGTTCTTTTTTAGAGTTGTAGCCCGGACAAAGCAATTATTTTAGCCTTTTCTTTTGTCTAGGGTTGGCAACATTCAACAAAGAGATTAATTTTTTTTGACCTGTTTTTCTCTATTCTGGGTTGCTAGTCCCAGACAAATAAAATATTTTTTTAAGTTATTTTTCTTTGTTCGGGGTTGGCAACTAAGGATAAAAAAAAAATGGCCTATATTCTTTGTTCGGATTTGCCAACCCCGGATAAAGAAATTTATTTATTTTTTTAGCTTTTTCTTTGTCTAATGTTGGTATCGTGGGACAAAAAAACATCTGACATTTTTCTTTTCCATGGTTATCAACTCCGGACAAAGAAAACTCTGATCAAATTAAAATTGCTTTGTCCAGCTTTGACAATCTCGGACAAAGAAATTTTATTTTCTTAAGTTATTTTTCTTTATTCAGGGTTGGCAACTCAGGAAAAAGAAAGTTTTTTCCCGTAATCTTTGTTCGGGATTGCCGACTCCGGACAAAGAAATTTATTTATTTATTTTAGCTTTTTCTTTGTCTAAAGTTGGCAACCCCGGACAAAAAAACATCTGCAATTTTCTTTATCCGAGGTTATCAACCCCGGACAAAGAAAATGCTGAAAAAATTAAAATTGCTTTGCCTAGGAGTGAAAATCCAGGACAAAGAATACTTGAGCAAATTTTTTTCCTTAACTCATACGTATTACAACACTAAAAAAGCTTCTCATTGTTTCACAGTGTACCCTATAAATGCACTATTCTTTGGTGTGTTTAATTCAAGAATTATAATGTTTGATAAATTTTTGACATTCTCCATAACTCGTATGTTGCTGAGTTTCATAAATTAAAAAGACTGCCAAAGATGTTATACTCCGGACCTTTTTTCTTTTTTTATATCACAATGCAAGGATAATGTATGAACCAAATGTAAGAATTAAAATAAACTTAATGCGGATTAACAGCCATTAATTTAGAATCAATCATCTCAAGAATTGAATACATAATCAAAAACACATATACTTAATTTCCATACCTGAAGCCATTGATGAACTGAGGAAGGTTGATGGATGAAGATCTTGATCCTTTCCTTTGATCCTGCAAACCCTAAATGCAAATCTCCTTCTTCTCTCTATCTCCTTGTCTTTTCACAACCCTTGCAATTATGATGGATTTCACTCAAAAAATGAGAGTCAGTTGTATTCTTTACAGGAGGAGAGATGAGGGTCTCACATTTGCAAATAAGCCCTTGAGATAAAACCACCCATCATGGCACCTTTATACCTCATGAGATTATAAACTATATAAATGTGACTTTAATATGGGCATCTTATTATATCAGTTAACTTTAATTAGGAATCTAATGTTAATTAACCAAGGTTATTGGGCCACCTTTATGTGAGATTAACATTCTCCCACTTGGACCACTAACCGATTAGGTTAAAACTTTAGAAAACAAATAAAAGAAAAGACTCAT
The DNA here is from genome assembly GCA_038442645.1 of Agave tequilana. Taxonomy (NCBI): domain Eukaryota; kingdom Viridiplantae; phylum Streptophyta; class Magnoliopsida; order Asparagales; family Asparagaceae; genus Agave; species Agave tequilana. Next base: position 107,335 of record JAVJIF010030740.1, on the reverse strand, counting down.
TTTCAAAACATTTTGACTCCATTGGATTCCATACTGAAAAACCTTGACACGTGATCACGAATTTTAAAAACAACAACTGATAAGCCCAAATATGAAATACTGTAATACTGCAATTAGCTTGGACCACCAATGCGAGTCATAGCGGTTATACAACATCCACGTCATACTCACTTCTATGTACCACAACATTGATAACCCTTACTAATTGAGTCCATAACCAAAATGACCCCTGTAATTGTCTTGTTAAGACATTTCCTGTTTAACAAACATCCATACATAATATGTGCACACATAATTGAATAACAGGAAATACATAAACAAACTTTTATTGCGCAATATTGTCAATTACATAAGTACCAAAACATACATTTACAGATTGCCCAAAAGACCCATTCTAACAACATGTTCCTTGAATGTCTTTGGAGGCAATCCCTTTGTCATTGGATCAGCAACCATTAAAGTGGTACTTATACTTTCAATTGACACCTTCTGTTTCTGAACTCTTTCTCTAACCACCAAGTACTTAAGTTCCATGTGTCTGGAACCATTAGAGTACTTTCCATTCTTAGAGAAGAAAACGGCTGCTGTATTGTCACAATATATCTTCAGCGGCTTGGCAATAGAGTCAACTACACCAAGTGCTGAGATAAAATTCCGTAACCATAATGCATGATTCGAGGCTTCAAAACAAGCTATGAACTCAGCCTCCATCGTGGATGAAGCAGTGATAGACTGCTTTACACTCTTCCACGAGATTGCCCCACCTGCTAGCAAGAAAATGAAACCTGAAGTAGACTTCCTGCTATCTGGGCAACCAGCAAAATCTGAGTCCGAATAGCCGATCACCTCCAACTGATCTGATCTCCTATATGTGAGCATATGGTCCTTCGTCCCTTGAAGATACCGCATTACCTTCTTAGCTAATTTCCAGTGCTCCATTCCTGGATTGCTCTGGTATCTTCCCAGCATCCCTACAGCAAAACTGATATCTGGCCTGGTACAAGTATGTGCATACATCAAGCTCCCAACAGCTGATGCATACGGAACTTTCTGCATTTGACCCTTTTCTAAGTCATTTCTGGGACACTGGCTCCCACTTAATGTGTCACCCTTCTAAATGGGTGCAGGACTGACTGAACACAACTCCATATGAAATCTTTCCAAGACTCGATTGATATAACCTTTCTGAGACAGTCCTAGCAATCCTCGAGATCTATCCCTGAAGATCTCTATGCCAATGACATAAGTTGCCTCACCCATATCAACCATCTGAAAGTTCTTGGTAAGATAACCTTTAGTTTCATACAACAAACCAATATCACTACTGGCTAACAAGATATCATCCACATACAGAACCAAAAATATAAACTTGCTCCCACTGATCTTTAGATATATACACTGATCAACAGTGTTTTCTGTAAATCCAAAAGAGGTAATGGTATCATTAAACTTTATATATCATTGCCTGGAAGCTTGTTTAAGTCCGTATATGGATTTCTTTAATTTGCAAGCCAAGTGTTCTTGTCCTTTCTTTGCGAACCCTTCAGGTTGCTCCATGTAAATTTTCTCATCCAAATCTCCATTTAGAAAAGCAGTTTTCACATCCATTTGATGTAACTCCAAATCATAATGAGCTACAAGTGCCATAATGATTCTAAGAGAGTCCTTCTTTGATACTGGAGAGAAGGTTTCTCTATAATCAATGCCTTCCTTCTGAGTGAAACCTTTAGCCACAAGTCTGTCCTTATATCGTTCGACATTGCCTTTAGAGTCGCGCTTGGTCTTAAAGACCCATTTACACCCGACTTTCTTACAGTGATCAGGCAATTCGACGAGATCCCAGACTTTATTTTGGTCCATAGATTTCAACTCATCATTCATAGCATCAACCCATTTACTAGAATTATTGCATTCTATGGCTTGTGAAAATGAAGCTGGATCTTTATTTATCCCAATATCATAATCAGATTCCTGTAGATACACCACATAATCATCTGAAATGGCAGATCTTCTTTCCCTTTGAGATCTTCTCAAAGCTGCCGGTTGTGGTGGTTCTACTACATTTTCAATGGCAATATCCTCATGGAGTGGTGAACCAATATCATTATGTTGTTCTGGTATCTCAGCTTGATGATCAAGCTGAGGGACAACAATTTCTCTTGAAGGAAAGGTAATTGGGATATTTACCCTTATCACTTCAAGATCTACCTTTCTTGGTTCATCACTCTCACTAATTTCGCCATTTTCAAAGAATCTGGCATTACCAGTTTCAACTATTCTTGTACTATGGTTAGGGCAATAAAATTTGTACCCCTTAGACTTATCTGGATAACCAATGAAATACCCAGATATTGTCCTTGAGTCTAATTTCTTTTCTTGTGGATTATATATTCTAGCCTCTGCTGGACAACCCCAAACATGTAAATGTCTTAAACTGGGTTTCCTACCAGTCCACAACTCGAAAGGAGTTATTGGGACTGCCTTACTAGGAACCCTGTTCAAGATATACATAGCAGTCTTTAAGGCTTCATTCCACAATGAATTAGGTACATTAGAGAAGGTCATCATGCTCCTAACCATATCCATAAGAGTTCGGTTTCGCCTTTCAGCAACACCATTCTGCTGAGGCGTACCTGACATTGTGTATTGAGCACAAATACCATGCTTTTCTAGAAATTTGGCAAATGGGCCAGGATGTTGTCCTGACTCATCATATCTACCATAAAATTCTCCACCTCGATCTGATCTTATGATTTTAACTTTTCTATCTAATTGTCTCTCGACCTCTGTAATGAACACCTCAAGGATGTCAACGGCCTGAGACTTTTCATGAATTAGATATACATAATCATAACGTGACAGATCATCTATAAAGGTAATGAAATATCTCTCTCCCGTAAAACATGGAATGGAGAGTGGTCCGCAAATATCTGTATGAATTATTTCAAGGAGTTCTTTACTTCTTGTGGCACCTTTCTTAGTGTGTTTGGTTTGCTTTCCTTTTATGCAATCCACACACACACTAAAATCAGTGAAGTCTAGGTTATCCAAAATCCCATTCTTCACTAATCTTTCAATTCTATCCCTGGAGATATGCCCCAGTCGTCTATGCCACAAGATAGAGGAATTTTCATTAATTAAGCCACGTTTAATACCAACATTCGAATGCAGAGATAAAAGAGATTGTGCAAACTCATCATTCAATGAAATTTTATATAAACCATCACATAAAATTCCATGTCCAACCGGCATTGAATTATACATTAAACTGAGTTTTTCACAACTGAATAAAACAGAATATCCAAAAACATCTAATTTGGATAATGACATTAAGTTCCTAGAAATTGAAGGTACATAAAAAGTATCTTCAGGATTCATCTGATGACCCGTCTCTAAGAGTAGTCGGTAAGTACCAACAGCCTCGACCTCCACTTTGAGACGGTTCCCCATAAAGACAAATCTCTCACTTTCCTTCGGTTTCCGGGTTGTAAGGAATCCCTGCATTGAATTAGTTATGTGAGTTGTGGCTCCAGAGTCAATCCACCAAGTATTAGAAGGTACTTCAGTAAGATTTGATTCATAACATACAAAAGAAAGATTTATACCTTTCTTTTCGAACCAAGCTTTCCTCTTGTTGCAGTCCTTCTTCACATGTCCTTTTCTGCCACAGAAGTAGCATTTGACAGTGAAAGCCTTTCCATGACCTTGGCTGCTTTCCCCATGGTCATGCCCTTTCTTTGATGGAAATCTCTTACCTCTTCCATATTTACCTTTCTTATGGATACCTCCTTGAGTTACTGCCAATACTGAGTGATGCCCTTCTTGTCTCAGTCTCACTTCCTCTTGTACACACATACCAGTTAGCTCATTCAAATTCCACTTATCTTTATGAGTGTTGTAGTGAATCTTGAATGGCCCAAACTGAGGAGGAAGTGAGTTGAGGATGAACTGTACCAAGAAGGATTCATCCACTTTCATACCCAGTGATCCTAACTTAGCAGCCTTATCAGTCATATTTAGAATGTGTTGTTGAACTCCTCTATTACCATCATATTTCATGGTAGTGAGTTCAGCCATAAGGGTGCCAGCTAATGACTTATCTGCAGACTTAAATCGGTCTTTTACAGCAGATAGAAGTTCAGATGCACTAGTAGTATGTGGGAGTGAAGTCTTGATGTTATTGGCTATGGTCATCTTTATGAACATGAGACTGAGTCTATTTGACCTTTCCCAAGCTTTGGCATGGCTAACCTGCTCTGCTGTGCTTTCAGCAGTCACTTCATCAGGTTTCTCTACTAAAAGAGCCATGTCTAGGTCCAGAACACCCAGTGTAAATTGTACATGCTCAAACCACTCGGAAAAGTTTGTACCATCCAGGGCTGGAATGCTGGTGGCATGAGTGTGAAGGGAAGTGGGGACGTTCACTGAAACATAATAGGACATTGCTCACATTAGGCCACGAATCAATACAAAGTTTTAAATTTAATGAAGATGAACTATTGATATCACTTTGATTTTTTCTTTGGGCGAAATCTAAGCATATCTAGTGTTCACTCTTTAGGTGAGACCTTTTATCACCTATGTAGGTCTAATATAATTTATGTCACTTAGACAGTAAGTCATGTTACCTTTGGGTATCCACTTCTACACCACTAAGTTGCATAAATTACACTACCCTACCCCGGTTCATAATTATTTGAAAGAGACTTTCCTTTGGGCCAGTCCCAATCTCCTAACTAGAACCGCCATCTAGAGTATTATTGTCTTTAATGTCACTTACATTGACAAGTCTTTTATGTAGTTGTATATTCATAAGGCTTACTAACATAGGTCACTTTGGCAACTACTAAATCAATAAACCATATGAATACAAAACTAACCAATAATATTCTCTAATCTTTTATTTGAGTAATCCCTTAATACTCTAATTCATTACTTGACCAACATCAATCAATATTAACACCATAATCTCAAATGTGTAACATACATTATGATTGAATTAAACAAGTATTAGTCGACTGGTCAAGGAACTATTAGTCGACTTGAACCAATATAAGTCGACCATAGTGAAAGTCCCAGTCGACTAGGGTCAAGTTAAGTCGACTTGAAGTCAAGTCAAGTCGACTAACTATTATCAAGTCTAGTCGACTAGGCCAAAATAATAAGTCGACTATACTTAATATTAGTCGACTACACAAAATTATAAGTCGACTCCTGAATCGAAATAGAGACTTTTAAACTTTCTGGAAAAGGGAATTAGTCGACTAGTGTTTCGGGCTAGTCGACGAAGCAGTTATCAAAGGCAGTTTCTGCTTAATCGATTTAATCCAAAATTAGGGAAAATTAGGGTTTCTAATTCCTGAATTTTGATCCCAATTGATTGTACAATTAGAGGAGTATGAACAGGATATTAGGGTTATGTAATCCTCTACTAATTCTACAATTAAAGGATCAAAATTGATTTCTATGAATTGTCAATCAAAAACCCTAATTTACCATAATCCTTAATCCAAGATGTATTGATTCTAAACACGGCTCTGATACCAAATGTAAGAATTAAAATAAACTTAATGCGGATTAACAGCCATTAATTTAGAATCAATCATCTCAAGAATTGAATACATAATAAAAAACACATATACTTAATTTCCATACCTGAAGCCATTGATGAACTGAGGAAGGTTGATGGATGAAGATCTTGATCCTTTCCTTTGATCCTGCAAACCCTAAATGCAAATCTCCTTCTTCTCTCTATCTCCTTGTCTTTTCACAACCCTTGCAATTATGATGGATTTCACTCAAAAAATGAGAGTCAGTTGTATTCTTTACAGGAGGAGAGATGAGGGTCTCACATTTGCAAATAAGCCCTTGAGATAAAACCACCCATCATGGCACCTTTATACCTCATGAGATTATAAACTATATAAATGTGACTTTAATATGGGCATCTTATTATATCAGTTAACTTTAATTAGGAATCCAATGTTAATTAACCAAGGTTATTGGGCCACCTTTATGTGAGATTAACACCAAAATCAATAGAGGTAACTAAAGGAATAGAAATATCTCCATTGCCGTTTAAAATTGCCAGTTTTCTTGAAAAATGTCAGGTGGAATTGACATCAACTTTCATATTTCTTAGCAGATATTTATTTTCCCTCTCTTATTCATCATTCAAATTCACAATGTTTCATCCATCGTGAGTTTACGAGAGGGTGTTAAAAGAAAACAACATTAATTGAGTTTTAAAGAATACCATGTGAAATTGATACCAACTTTTTAGATTTTTAAATAGATTTTTTTTTTCTTTTCTTTTAATCGTAATTCAAACTTATCATGCATCTCCTTCTAGTGAAATTGATACTGATAACAGTATAAGTTTTTTTTTCTAATTAGTACACTTCTTATGTGATTAGATCCATGATTAGACTTTTGATTGTTCTTGATCTAGAATGTGATGGATTGTGCTTACCTGAAAAATGCATATCAGAACATATCTTTTTCCAACCATCGAAGAAAAGGATCTCATCAGGTATATTATGCAATAGTTATCTGCATGGTCTGTTAAGCTACTTGTATGCAGGACCATTGCTGCATTTTAATCAAGCATACAAGATTACCAAGAGAGACACCAAACAGTCCTCACAGAACACTGCGATCATAGTACCAATCCTCGCAAAAAAATATTGCGTTTTCACAAAAACACTGCAACCATGATAGATACATCTCACGATGTGTGTGTGTGTGACATAAAAAACCAATTGAGCCACTACTTTCCACACACACACGCGCACACACACACACACATATATATATAGAGAGAGAGAGAGAGAGACAAAAAAAAAAAAAAAAAACACTTGAAGCATTACTTGCCCACATAGTACTTGTACATGAACACTCCACATCAAACCTTGCCTCTGCTCCTGAAAACACTTGATGTATCTACAGTTCCACTCAAACTCCCCCTCCTCCCACCTTTCCCCCAACAGAGAACCACCACACATCAGCACAGCAACAAAACATACAAATGGACTAAAACCCTAAACTTCTTCAGAACCCTAACAATGAAAACCCAAAACTGAGAGAAGTTCACCTTAACCTGCCAGCTGCACCTCCCGGTCATAGATCCAGCTGAAAGGAATCTTGGGCCCCGGCTTCGCCCGGCTTTGAGCCCTTTCCCCCAACCTCCTGATCCTCGGAACCAGCGTGCAAACATATTCCTGAGCCTTCTTCCCTTCACCGGAAAGCCCGGTCAGGTCACCGACCTTCCACCGGTCAATGAGGAACTCGAGTATGTCAGCATAGTCCCTGGCAGTGTAGACACCCAGCCGCTGGGCAACAGCAGAGAAGTGCTCGAAGAGGTTGTCGTCACGCCCATCATACATGAGGTGGGCAGGCATTGAAATCTTCTTCCTCATCATGTCAGCGAAGGCAAGCACAGTATCGTCAGGATCGAGCTCGAACAGCTTCTCCACAATCTTAGTGTAGGCCGTCTCATGCCGCTTCTCGTCTGAAGCAATGATGCCGCATATCTGGGCAAGCTTCAGGTCTCCTTTCTCCTTAGCATGACGGGCAGTGTTGCCATGGGATATGAAGGTTGCTCTCTCCTGGAATGAGGTGTAGATGAAGCCAAGGTAGGGGTTGTTCTCGGTCCTGGGGTCCTGAGAAAGCATAACAGAGCAGAAGAAAAGCCACTCAAGCAATGTACAAAAGAAAGTTCTGCATTCAGAAATAATTAGGCCAAGGGGCATGGTTTGGAATTGCAGAAGTTGTTCAGAATCACAATGCCAAGGAAAAGCATACGGCGGATGATAAAAAATCTGGGAGTAATTAGCAAAAGAACAAGACAACAAAAAACTAAAGCTTGAGGGAAAGCTCGTAACTAATTTGAGAAATTTCAATAACTCAGAATTTTTCAATTAGGTTCGAAACTACATTGAAAATCCTGTTCTTAAAAAATATTCTTTGTGCATAATCATTGTCCACAGGCTCATAATCCAATGATTCTGTTGGTTATCTGCAAAATTATAAACATTTCTCGTGGGGGAAATTGAAATTAATACATCTGCCTGAAGTGGGAGTAGGGTACTTAAGTAGAAGATCAGAAGAACTTATCATGTGTTCAGACTTTCAGATCAGCTACTCACCATTCTCAGACACTCATGCTTGATCTTTTGACTGACGGTGCGATTATGTCTTGGGATTCAACAACTGTGAGATTCGCAAGTTCTATCCTAGCTCTTAGAAGACTTTCAAAAGTTATTATCTTCTCTGCACTCAGCTTATGGTTTCATTTCGAGTTCCACTTTTCACAACTTAAATTTCTTTAAAACATTGGATTTAAGTTCAAATTTTACAAAATAACGAGAAAATGAGAGGTCATGGACTCATGGTTGTGGAAACAGGGACAAACATGTACAGAATTTGTAATGAATCTAAATTACTAAATTCAGCAATGTGCAGGTGCTAAATTTGAGGAACTTCCAACTTCTAAAAAAGTCATAGTGATTTCCCTTTTGGTATAGGTTAAAGAATGAAAAATAAGCCTCAAGCAAGAGGAACGGGAGGGGAAAAAAGGCTTCCACACCAATAAACAACTAATAGCACAATAATAATATGTAAAAGATAAAAATTTGGGAAAACTTTCTGCTAAGACCAATTTGAAATCAAATTAAAATCAGAGGTTTGGTAGAAGTAAGAAAAACCTCAGTCGTAATATAGGGGCACACGGGTGTATCATACTACAAAGGGTACAAACATGAGAAAGGTAATAATAGCATGGCAAATACTAACAAATAACCACCCTAAACTAAACTATTATTAGTATCGATTAAATATGTCATGAAATATTAATCTTTAAATTGTAACTAATTCTTGTATATTGTTCATAAATAATGCATGAAATTTGTAAAAAATTGTCTTTTATCATTCTGTTAAACCAAAATTGATGAATGCTTTGCATTTTTTTTTTTTTGCTAATTTAGAAATATCATGACAATAAATTGATGAAATCAGACAGAAAATTGCCGAAAAAACTTACCATGCCGGAACCAATCAAATATTGGATAGTCTTTTCAATTTGCCTCATGTCCACTCTCCCAGAAAGGTAGAGATACCTATTCAGAAGATCGCCATGACGATTTTCTTCAGCAGTCCATGCCCTCGTCCAAACAGCCCAAGAAGTAAGGCTTGCACCAGTCTCATCCCTGACACCGTCAAGGGTGTTAAGCATTGTTTGGTAAGTAGGGAGAGCCTCTTCTGTGATCATATCTCCAACCAGGCAAACAAAGTAGTCATCTGGAAGCTCCTTCGCACGCTCCCTCAGTTCCTTGATCTGAACATCATATGCCTCAGAAGACATGTCTGGTAGGAAATCTTGTGGCTGCCAACACTTCTCGACAGGCTTCAGATGGACCAAGATGTTGTTCTCTGCCCAATTTCCAAGCTCTTAAACATTTCGATCTTTTGAGGTGGCATTGAGTGACTGACTTGAACATGCACCTCCCGTGGAGGACTGAAGGGCTTCTTTGGAATCTCAAATCTATAGTAGCAATGCGAAAAGTTATATCTTATAATAACAGCATAATAACTGGACAATGTTCACAGGACATCATAATATCTGAATTAGGAAATTGAACAGGTAATAAAATATAGGCAAAATATGACTTCTGACCTCTAGCATGTGAATCATCATTAGATTAGATAAAAAAAATAGAGATATTCAAATCCTTCAAACGAATCCGAACTATGACCCTTGTGAGCTTAACCTGTGATACTGATATAATATCACTATGTGTGTTGCTGCAAGTAAAGCTATTTTGAACGTTTGAACCACTATTATCAATATCATCAACTCCTGTCATGGTGACCAGCTTTACTGAAAGGATATGTAATACAGTTGCCTGCATAAGTCTAGACCCCATTATACATATACTGATGAGTTATGACTACTATCTAGTCAGATGGTCCGACCACAAATGCTGTGATGTGCTCAAAATCCTTGTTTCAGGGCCAGTTTTAAGCTTCAGTTACATACATGAAAGAGAGGGAATTGATAACAAGGTGAAGCAGAAAAGGGATTATTTTCCTCTTTTGATCCACCTGTAACTCGGGAAATTCTCAATGACCTGGAGGGCCAGAACAACTTGCATCTCCTATCAATTTATTTAAATAATAAGGAAAAGCAATTTCTAATGCCAGTTTCTTTTCATGCCCCTTATTCTCCTGTGAACCAAAGACACGACACATAACACGAGTCTGGTGGTAGCATATCAACTGAGTGCATTAGTTGAAAGTACTACAGTTTAAGTGTCTTAAATCATTAATTTCGTGCACATGCATGCATGGCCGCACAGGATTTGTGTGAGGATTCTTCTAGTAGGACCTGTAATGAAAAGTCAAATCAAGAATAAAAATCTGTAATGTTCCATTTTCCTATCTCCATCCAGATCTAAAATCAAATCCCTAAGAATTTGGTAGACAAAAATAATTGAGACATAACGAGTTCAGTTGGAGTCATGGTGTAAACCCTATGAACCAAGAATGAACAAATCTAATCACGGAAAAGTATTTAGATGTGTTTTAAGAAACAATATTCAGATGGACCAAATTATAAAACAAAGGCAAGATGAATTATTTGTTACAAGGGGGGAAAAAGATCTTCACACAGTTCCTGCTACTTCAAATCACAAACGAAAAAAATGTCAACTTTTTATTTGAACCCCCCATTACAAAACCATTAAGTACATGGGGGGAAAAAGAAAAAAAAAAACAAACAAACAAAGAAAACAATTTTTTTTTCCTTTCAAATTAGCAATAGATGATGATTAAGCATGAGGGTCAGAAAGATTGTTCAATGTTAGTCAATGTTAAACTAGGAAATGAATATTACGCAGAAAATATTAATTAGACAATATGTTTGCCCCCTTGAGTTGTTTTCAATGTCCACAAACTCTCAATAAATGAGTTCTAAAAAAAATGTAGCTTGCTAGTCATTCCTGTTATGTTCTTACTGTTCCTTCTGGAAATCAGGCCAACTGTCTTCAATTCGTGTCAAATAGTTCTGCAAGTGGGTCCAGCAGATGTTGCAACAACTCATGCCAGTCCCATGTGGACTGGCCCTAAGAGTGAACTACACATTGGTGGGTCAAGTTACTTTTAACAAACCTTAAAGAAGAATCGTTAAGTTCTCTGATGCAGCTGCCGCCGTGACAACCACCGCAGCATTCTGATATCAATACGTTGATGCCATCTCGACTGTAACTGAGAAGAAAACACGGAGAACTAACAAAATTGAGGAGTAATTGGGGAAATTTGATAGGAATTATGGCTAATTTGAGAAAGCCCTACCTCTCTTATAGAGCTCAGAAGAGGAATTAATCCCAAAATCTCAGCTGAAAATCGAGAAAAATACACTCAGCTCTCTCATACTCTCGCTCTCTCTTCAAAATGGATTCGGGTGGCTATTGGCTTTTAAAATGACCCACGACCCGGCCCGCATTCAATACCCGTTTACTCAAACACCGGTTTCCCATTTCTTTTCCCGCCAACAAACTTATCGGTTGGGCATATCCGAATATCAATTCTCCTGTAGCAGCTCTAGAGTTTTACTGTAGGAGCTCAAGAAACCCACTGTAGCCAGTGCCGAGTTCCCCTGTAGCAGCGAAGAAGATCCTGGCCCGCATAAAAACTCCCTCCTCAAATTCAACCTTGTCCTCAAGGTCGTAGCTCTGAAACCTCTTCACTAAGCTCGCAGTTCTCGGTAGATTTGCTATCAGTTCCGTCAATGGAAGAAGCAAAGGGGAGGAAGAAGGAGAGGAGCGAATGTCAATGGAAATGCCTCTTTCACGCTCAGCCTTGAGCTTGTCAAGCCCCCAAGACCACTTGAAAATCAAAGCAGCCCTCTTGGCTCTTCTTCACCTTGTTCCCAAAAATTGCATCGACTTTCAATTGCAGCCTTCCTTTCCTCCCTTTTCTTCTTCTCTTCCTTGGTGTACTCCAGGTTGAGACCTTCCTTCACTGCTGAGACAAATCTCTTGCCATCATACCTCGTCAACTGTCCAACAACACTCCTCAATGTCATCCACCATGAGCAGCACTGGGTCCATCACCAGCCCCATCACCCTCTTGAGCCTCTGCCTGCGCTCTCTACTCACCTGAGCCCTGAACTGCTCCTCAGAACCCAGAAAAACTTTCTGCAGACAAATGCAGCCCCGCCCATGAGCACAACCCCATGAACTAGTAAACTACAGTATCAGCCTGCACGCCACACTCTGCCCTCTGTCTCATCCCTGCTCTCCTCAGGTAGGGAAGCAAGCACCGAAACCCAAGTGCGTCTGGCGATGAGCAGTAAGAAGGAAATGGGGAAGCTGCAGTAAGAGATGCAGCCCTCCGCTAAGATCAAAAACTGAAATTCCAGTCTTGGCATGCTTCTCCTTACTCTCTTCATCATTGACAATTTCCCCACCAAGGTCAAAAACCCACAACCTTTCGACATTGAAGCCCACATTGTCCCCTGGAAGACCTTCCTGCAAAGCCTCCACTGCACCACATCCTGGATCAAAGCTCCATACAATCTGAGACAACATTCCAGTCAGTTCATCCTTCAAAACTGGAAAAACTTCCCCAACAGCTTTAGCATGCTTCCCCTGCTTGTCACAGTAGTTTGCATCCACATCCTCACTCAAAAGTTTCCTGACAGCATCAACATCACAGTTCTTGATGACTTCTCTTAAACTCTCACTACTGACATCATAGTCAACTGGACTGGGTTTGCTGCTTGAAGAAACTGGACTTCTAGGAATGGATTCTGCTGGTTGTTGGGTGATGCTAGCCTTCTTTGGTCTTGGGTTAGGAAGAACAACCGAGACAGTGCTATTCTGTTGCAGAACTGTATCCGGGGTTAGGACTTCACCTAGGCACAAGGACATTTCTCACTTGCAGTCAAGAACACTCAAGCCAGATTCCTTCCGTGGCAATTGAGCAATTGCAACAACATCCTCGTCATCCTCCTCAGCATGTGTTGTCCAGAGCTCATCATGAATCACAGGCTTAGGCTTCTCTTCCTTCTCGTCAGCATTTCGTCAAACACCTTCCTCAATCCCACTTCCTCAACATCCTAATTGCAAGAACCGTCCAACAATTCATCCTTCTTCTCCCCTGCATCTTCTACATCCTAGATTGGTGTGGAAACAAATGTGGAAGGAGAATCTTCATCAAGGGACATACCTTGGGAATTTATTCGAACATGTGATGAGTAATCAAGAAGACCTCCGACCATGGATGGTGATCTCATAGACCGGACTGGAGACTTGCAGGCTGCAGAGTCTGCAATTGGTTTTTCCTCATGCTTCTACATGTAGTGTCTAAAACTTCCGTCACTCTCCTTATCACATGGGGCCAGAACACAGGCTCATTGTTTTAAATATCGGCCGAGTTGGTCGAGATATCGACCAATACGATATGGGAAAATCAGTAGCCCATATCGTTTGCAGCAGAAAACGGACGATATTTGAAATATTGGAAGATAAATCGCCCGATATGACTCAACGCAACGCCAATATGGATTTATTTTAATTGGGTTCATTTTTTTAATCCATCAGCATTGAACCCAAATCTGACTCATCACCCGACTATATAAGTGTTGTTTGCATCGTTAGGGCTCGATTGTGTTGTTTGCATCGTTAGGGCTCGATTAATTTTTTCTCCTCCATAAATTGATGGTGACGACGCTTGCCTCCTTTTAATTCCCGGAGTGCAATGATCTCCCTCCGAGCGCGACCAGCTCCCCTTGCTCCCCCGAGCTTCCCTTGAATCGACGAGCGCGACGATCTCCCCTCGGGCACGACAAGCCACCCTTGCTCCCCCCAAGCTTAGCTTGAAGCGACGAGCGCGACAACCCCCCCCCCAGCGCACTGAGGCCCCTAAGCACTGCCTTGCATCCTTGGAGCACGGCCGAGGTCCCCCAAGCGCCGCCTTGCATCCCCGAAGCGCTGCCGAGATCCCACAAGCGCCGATGAGGTCTCTTCATCGCTGACGAGTTCTCTTCTCTCGCTCTTCTTCCTTCTCTCTTTTGAATTTCTTTGTTGTGTACTTGTTGCCTCCTCTTTGTTCTTGTTCTTGTTGTTATTATTGATGCCTCTATCTTCTTCTTTGTAGAAGAAGAGGAAAATGCCACTTGCAGGTTAGTCTCATATTCAAATTTAAAGACACAAGGATTTCATCTCTTTTATTATTTTTTTCGTTCATTGATTTTCTGGTAAGTAGATTATGCAACTTCTAATCTTATATTTTTCAATTTCATGAAATAACTCATTTATTGCACGATCCACAACTACATGCAAATGTACATTATTTTTTTATCGTCTTTGCATACATGTTACATCATTTTTATTTAGTAGATGATATTTATGACACTAAACCAACCTTTAGTTATCAATATTTCATTATATATATTTCATTATATATGGTGTCCGATATGAACGCCCATTATGTGTGCGTATCCCCGATAACTCCCCTGATATCCGATATCCGATATGAAAAAACCCATCCGATACGAACCCCATATCCGAAATTTAAAACCTTGCACAGGCTCGATGCTTTCAGGTAGGGAATCCTGTTATCGAGACTTCACCTGTAGCCACTGCTCGACTTGATTGCATTCGTTAATGACAGTGTCTCACACATATGCATTCCATGATCTCACAACTATCCTCTATTCAACAATACATTTCAGAAGTGCTCTTGTTGCTTGGATCATATCTTCTTTGTCCAGTGGAGCAGCCTTTTGGGCATTTCCTCAAACAGTTGGTTGGTGCCTAATACTCTTCTGATTATCACATCGAATCGATGCTATTTTTTAGTGGTTCCAGGAGATCTTGATACCGATCCCTGGATTTGCTCAACTACATCACCAGGAAAACTCCTTATTCTTGAATCGAGGCGGATGGATTGAGGTTGAAGTGAGTATTGACCTTCAACGGAGCTCCTCTGGCCTCTGAATCCATCGAGTTGACATTGGGGTAGCTGATTCTAGCAGAAACCACCACTGTCGCCATTCGAGCATCTTCTCAGATTGGAACTCTACTGGAAGCTTGACCCAATCCAGATTTTGGATCTGAGATTTTCAATAGGAGTGTTTTAAATGTCGGATATCGGTGAAATGTCGGATGTCGTAATCGAATGTCAGATTTCGGATTTCAGAGATATTTCGGGGCCATCTGGTAAATTTCGGACGTCATGATGGATAACAAATATAAATCCTAAATATCTTAAATAATATAATCTTAAAATTCTTATCAAGGTAATACATATACAACTTATGTAAAACTACATAAATATATTTAAGATAGATATACTTACCTTAACATTTTGCATACACTCATTAACTCATTGTAGAAATTTCTCAATTGCTCCAATCTTCAAGACCAACCAACATATTGGGCTTTTCCCGAAATATCGGATGATAATTTCCTGAAATGTCGATCGATATATCGAATTTTTTCTAAAATATTGGTCGACATTTTCAAAGCGCCATTTCAAATGAGTGGGATGTTGTGGCGATGAGGGCTTGAAAACGAAATGTCGGCCGACATTTCAAAAATATCAGCCGACATTTAAAATATTGTTCAATAGAACTCTGTCGGCCACCAAGTTCGTTGAGCTGACGCCCGAGTCTCTGATTCTTGAAGAAATCACGGTCGTCTTCGACTGAGCTTCGCGAATCGGATCTGATCTCAGGTGGGGATTCTATTCGAGCTCGAGAGCCTCAATCCAACTCCTAGTGCCTGAATCCTCCTCCAGGGTCATTGCCTGCCTCCACGAGTTTGTCGGCAAGTGACTCTGATACCATTGATGCAGCCACCGCCGTGACAACTGCCGGAGTACGTCGATATCGATATGTTGATGCCATCTCGACGTGTAACTGAGAAGAAAACATGGAGAACTCGCAAAATTAAGGAGGATTTGGGAAATTTGATAGAAATTATGGCTAATTTGGGAGAGCTTTATCTCTTTTACAGAGCTCAGAAGAGGAATTAATTGCAAAATCTCAGCTGAAAATCAAGAAAAATACACTATCTCTCTTATACTATCACTCTCTCTTCAAAATGGATTCGGGTGGCTATTGGCTTCGAAACTGGCCCACGACCCAACCCGCATTCAATACCCGTTTACTCAAACACTGGTTTTCCATTTCCCTTCCCACCAATGAACTTAATAGTTGGGCGTATCCGAATATCAGTTCTCATGCAGCAGTTCTAGAGTTTTATTATAGAAGCTCCAGAAATCCACTGTAGCGGTGTTGAATTCCCCTATAACAGTGAAGATCCTGGCCTGCATCATTCTCCCACAAGATGCTAGAAAACACAAACCCAACTATTGCTGGTTCAAGCTGACCGCTTGTGTTTAAATCCTTTAAAACTTAAACAATAGAATGCCACTCTAAAACCTTTTTAAATCAAGGAATTAAACCACTCTCAACCACCTTTAACATAGTTAGATGATAGAAAATACAAACATAAACTCTGAAACCCCCCCCCCCCCCGCCCCAAAAAAAAAAAAAAAGAAAAAGAAAAAAGGAAAAAAGAAAGAAAAAACCCTCCCCAACCACCACACACGCAAGCACAAAACAAAAAGAAACAAAAAAAAGTAAGAGAGAAAAAGAAGAACAAAAAGCAAAGGCACTCAAACATCCTCGACCACCAACCACATTGATACCCACCCACGCATAAACACATCAAAAAGACAGTAAAAGAAAAATTAAAGAGAAACATTTCCTCAAAGAAATAAAATGTAAAACACAAAGAAAGGAGAAGGAAGGAAAGGTGAAGTGTTGGAACAATAAATGAAAAAGAATGTAACCAACAAATGGCGACAATCATCCTTAGCAAGGACGTTAGACTAAAATTTACTTCTCGAGGTTTGAGCCAAACTATATTAGCTTATGGATGCAAAATCATAGGAACTAGAGGCTTGTTAATTAGACAAGATTGTAAAGTAAATGATATGACAAGTAAATTTAGTCATTTGCCTAAAAAGGCATTAACAACATAATTATTAGACATTAGAAAGATACATCTTAAGAAGGAAAAAAGAAGGGGAAATGAAGGTCAAAAAGATGCAATCTATTAAGAAAGCAAGAGAATGAGAATAATAGAGGAAATTTTGGTTTTAGTGCTCCTCAACCCCAATCTTTAACACCCAACCCCACCCCACCGCCCCCCCCCCCAAAAAAAAAAAAAAAACAAAACAAAACAAAAACAAAAAACAAAACCCCAAACAACCACATTACCTTTCAGAAGCCAAAGTTCCCATGACAATGGTTCTCTACTACTCTAAAGCAGAAATATGTGCAGATGGCTTGTTTTCTCACGTGAAGTTGATATTGCTCTAACATCTCAGGTACAAGTATCACAGCAATACTACTTCCATTATATAAATTTTCTTTTATGCTAAACAGAAAGAAACCTCACTCTCAAAGGTGGAAATTACTATGTGATGCATCGGCATGCATGAACAATTATTCAATGGTACAGAGCTGATTGGGTTGTGCCCATAATTGCTTATGTATTCTCTTAGGTTCTTATTGTCCATTGCACAGAAAATGAAATTACATTATAGATTTTTGTAATGCTCTAGGCCCAACTTCTCATACCCCCATGGTGACTATTGCATCGCGGATGTAAGACATTCCTAAACCTGTTGTCACCACCATATTTTAGTTACAAGGGAACTGATTCTCCTTAATGTGTATCCATTCATCCAAAAACATCAACATGGGTGAACCGTGAGAATGGGATCTGACACAACAACAATCAATTCTTATCAAATTCCTTCTTTACACATATTTAGCTAGGCAATGTCTAAATTCTGGACGAATAAAGCCTTGTTGTTCATCTGTAATTATAGATATAACCAAAAATGTTGAAGAGCATTCTAGCAGCCATTTTCAACAAGCACCACTGTCACCGTTCTGCATCATCCAATTGTTTTCACTGACCAAAGGGAATCAACTATGGACCACAACTGTTGATTACAGAAAATCATGATTATTTAAAACATTTTTCATCTACGAGTGGGTCCTAGGTAACAAGCTTTTGAACAAGCCAACTACAACAAGAGATGGGCATTACATAAGCCAGAGTCCTGAGCAGTTGGCAGGTAGGAAATAGATTATTTCCAACAAGTCCCCAGCTACAATCACCTAGATTTTCTTCCTATTACTCAATAACAGTGCATTCCAGAATTAGATTACCTAATAGAAAAGTGGCAGTGGCACAGTTGTAAATATAATACACCAACATCATATAACCATCATCCAACAAACATCAGCAAAATCAGTAACAAACATAATAAATTGAACATAGTAATACAATAGACCAACACAGACAAAAACAGTCAGCAGCAGTACATAACAAATACAAACAAACAGAAGGGTACCTGTAAACCAATATACAAAATACTTATTCTAATATGGAATATCCCAGATCTACAAATAAAATATCCCAACTCTGAATCTTGACTCAAAGTGAATAAACTTTAAATACAAGAACAAGAAGACACACAATACTAAAAATTTCAAGATTAAATTGTAGCCTGATAACAGTGATTGATACAAGTCATCAATCAGACTATACCACTCTGGATGAAATCAAACGAAGAGAGAATAAATCTTGCACTATGCAGGACAAAGTAATTTGGTCCACTGTACTACCTGTAGGGGTATATGTCTTGTATTCTTGCGTATATATGATTACTGGGTTTGCATCATATTTGGATTGGGTTTTATCTAATACGGGTACATGGGTTTGGTAATTGTGTACGTGCTATATATGTCTCTTGTAATATGTGAGAAGTATGTGAGTGAGAGTAAAACTGTTCAAGTACTGTATTTGTAGTTGAGGACTTAGACAGCGGTGTTTGTAGTTGAGGAGATCCTAATAAACTAATTCTCTCCAAATCTTTCTCCTATGTTATTGATCTTCTTCCTCGTGTGTGATTAAGTGTTTGGTATCGGTTAATTCCCCATAGTGGTGTCAGAGACGTGGTGGAGTGATCAGATCAGCTGCATCGGGTGGTGTAAGGTGATGAACATGAGTGTGTTCTGCTCAGGGTTGTTAGTTGTGCTCGGAGTGAGCAGTGGCAATCAAGGAGAGCAGCAGGCGCTTGACACTTCATGGTTGCGCTGGAGGTGCGGTAGAATTCGTGGGCGGTGTTGTGAAGGTGAGAAGGTACACAACATGTTGTGGCAGTCGTCAGTAACACACAGGAGGTCAGTGTTAAGATCGGGTGAGGCCAACGGTGACCGAAGGCGCGCGCGGAGGCAAGGTCAGAGGTGAGCTCATTGAGATCTTGTGGTTAGCGAGTTGGCCAACGAGCAACGGAAGTCGCGGCGGTGACCATTGATCGGCGAAGAGGTCGTGGCGTTTTGTGGCTCGAGACGCTTGGGTTCTCAGATGTTTCATCATTAATTCGCATGGAGAAAGAAGAAACGGCAGTCGCGGGTTCTCTTGCTAGAGAAGGAAAGTTAAGAGAGTTTAATTAGCTACTGGAGTCCACGCGTGATTAAAAGGAGGAAGGAGAAATTGAAGGCCAAATTAATAGGAGAAATTAAGGAGGCAATTGTCGGGTTGTCCGCTGGATTCATTTTGGTGAAATAAACGCAGAGTAGGATCAGGTGAGGCACAAACAACAAACATCAAAACGTAGTGGATTTGTTGGATCGGACGGTTGAAATTGATTCGGGATATTGGAAGCCTAATCAGATGATCCAAGAGTCAATCCCTAAATTTTCTGGCATTCTGGACGCATTGGTGGGCTCAATTCATGTAGATTCTATTTGGAGTTATCAGTTTTGTATAGACAGCGAGGAATCAACATTGTTCGAGTTGATCGGGTGAGATCGAGCTTGTTTACGTCGGAAGCTGAGAGTACAGATCGAGGTGGTAGGGTGGCCATGAAGGGCATAAACTTCTCCATTAAGCGCTTTGATAGCCACAACAACTTCACCTTGTGACAATAACAGGTAAAGAATATTCTAACTCGGGAGGGACTAGCAAAAGCTCTAATGTTTTGGCCAAGCAAGCTGAAAAGATGGCAGATGAAACGTGAAAAGATTTGCCGGACATGGTGAACAGTACTATTTAGTTGTTCCTGGCAGATAATACTCTTCAAGAAGTAATCGATCTAACAGATCCAGCAAAAGTTTGGGCAAAGTTAGAGAGCAAGTATTATCAAAATTTCTAACAAATCGTTTATTTTTAAAGAAACAATTATATGGTCTAAAATTGGAGGTAGCAAGTTAAAGGTGCATCTAAATGAGTTCAACACGATCTCAATGGAGTTGTCGACTCTTAATGTGAAGATCAAGGAAGAGGACAAGGTGTTGCTTTTGTTGGTATCAATGCCTCTATCACGTGATCATATTGTAACCATATTGCTATTTGGGAAGGATACTCTCAGGTATGACGAAGTGATCGCTCCATTGTTGCTGGATGAGTCTCGATGGAAGAATAGCAATGATAGTTTGTCTGGAGAGGGTAGCACCTTGGTTACAACTCATGGTCAAGATCGATCAATTAGGAGGCAAGCAGGTTCTAATGAGCACAAGTGACATTCCTACTCTAGGGATCACAAACCGCTTATATATTGATATTGTGATAAAGAGGGCCATATGAAGAGAACTTATCTAGAGAAAAAGGAGACTCGGAAGAAAGAGAGGAGAAGAATGATACATCATCAAATGCAGCACTAACAGATGATGGAGATGTTTCATGACAACATCTCAAGAGTGTGGATAAGATTGGATTCTAGATTTCGAGTGTTCATATCATATGTGTGCAGCTAAGAAGCAGTTCGATAGTTATCAAACATGTGATGGTGGTATGATAACAAAGGCAAATGGTGTTGAAAGCAAGATTGCCTGAGTTGGATCCTTACGTATGCGCGTATTCGATGGTGTCGTGCAAACATTGACTAGGGTGATGCATGTGCCGAAACTAAAGAAGAATATGATTTCTCTGGAGACTTTGGATTCGAGCAGGTCTAGATGCTGTATCCGAAGTGGAGTTATGAGAGTATTCAAAGGCAGGAGAGCTTTTCTGCAGGGAAGATGATAGGTGGCTTGTATAGACTCATAGGGAGGTTTGAGATAGGTGGAGTACATGGCGAATCATGCAGGTGGTGGAGATAGGCAGTAGACGGAGCATTTTACTGTCCGATCCAGGTCGAGGACGAAGCGGGTGACATGGGCTTTGGATGTTATGGGTGGCAATGTTCTCTAGGCAAGTCGTGTTAGAGAGGTGGAGCCACGGATTGATGTGCAGGGATGAGCTGTTCGGTACCCCATGTGGGGGTACAAGCCATGCCGGTTCGAGCGTGGTCGACAAATAGAGTCATAGCAGGTATGCATAGGCGACATCACCAGATTATGTTAGAGCGGCTTGCAGAATCCAAGGCACGGCGAAGATTGTTGGGGTACATGTTTTGTATTTTACACGTATATACGATTACTAGATTTGTATCGTATTTGGATTGGTTTTTATCTAATATAGGTACACGGATTTGGTAATTGTGTATGGGATATATATATATATATAGATAGATAGATAGACTTGTGTCATTCCAGAAGGATTCGAGTCTGAATCCTTCCCATCAAATACCAACATCCGATATTCGAATACAAGATCCACTTTATTGAAGTTGATCTATATTATTTCAAATATCTATAAACCAAAAATCTAGTGTTTTGAATATTTTTTGCCTATGCGTCAAGTATAGGGGGAAAAACAGCCTAAATAGTGAGTTGGTTAGTTTAACGGTGTAGAACATTTGAAACCTAACAAAAATTGGTTTGTAGTTTTAAATGTTTAGATCATGATCCAATGACCGGATCGAGAATTTGTATGTTTAAAGACATAAATCTAACCAACTCACTACTTTCGGCCGTCTATTTTGGGCCGCTTGATGGATGGGCAAAATATATTCAAAACACTTAATTTTTGGTTTATAGATACTTGAAATAAAATAGATCAACTTCAACGGTTGAATTTGAGTGGGAAGAATTCGGGCTCGAATCCTTTTGGAAGGACACAAGTCTATCTCTATATATATAGAGAGAGAGAGACTTGTGTCATTCTGGAAGTATTCCAGCTCGAATCCTTCCCACTCAAATACAACCATCCGATATTTGAATACAAGATCCACTCCCGTTGAAATTGATCTATATTATTTCAAGTATCTATAAATCAAAAATCAAGTATTTTGAATACTTTTTGCCCATCCATCAAATGACGCAAAATGGACGGCCGAAAGTAGTGCGTTGGTTAGATCTATGTCTTTAGACATACAATTTCTCGAACCGGCCATTTCATTATGATCTAAACATTTAAAAACCCCTCCAAACTAATTTTTATTAGGTTTTAAATGTTATACACCGTTAAACTAACCAACTCACTATTTAAGCCGTCTGTTTTTTCCCCTACTTGATGCATGGGCAAAAAGTATTCAAAACACTTGATTTTTTATTTATAGATAATTGAATTAATATAGATCAACTTCAACGGAGTGGATCTTGTATTCGAATGTCAGATGTTGGTATTTGAGTGGAAAGGATTCGGCCTCAAATCCTTTTGGAAGGAGACAAGTCTATATGTGTGTGCTGTAATTGTGAGAAGTATGTGAGAGAGAAAAACTATTCAACTCATGTGTTTGTAGTTGAGAACTTAACTACAGCGTTTGTAGTTGGGGGGGAGAGGTGTAGGTTTCAAATAAACTTGAAACTGATTCTCTCTAAATCTCTCTCTTGTTATTGATCTTCTTCCTCATGTGTGATTGCGTGTTTGCATCGGTTAATCCCCAACACTACCAATTAATGAAGAAAAGGGTAAATAAGCAAAGAAATAGAAACAATAATGTACAAACTTGTTGCCCAAAACAAATGAAAGACAAACACATTTCACAAACTACAATTTTCTAAAAGTCAAAATCTCAAATAATGAAGAATCCTCTTTCCAACCCATTTATGTAACATGCAGAAAGAGTTTATTAGAAAAAGAAAAAAGAAAAAAATAAGTATCAATTCTCATTGTAGTCCCAACCAGGAAAACAAGGAAGAAACAAATATAGCTGCACAACACTGGAGGGAAAAAAAATCTGAGGAATTTATTCCAGACTTGAAAGGAGAAAACCAATAAAGAAATGAAACAAATTGAAACAAATTTTACATCAAAACATCCAATCTAATTAAACGCACTATGCTTTCATGCAAGGGATTCCTACTATCTTCAGAATATTAAAATGAAAAAAATAAAAAAAGAGTTAACAATTTTCAAATTGAGGGCTCAAAACAACCCAAAAAGAGGGAAAAAAAATGAAACCCAGATCACGAAATCAAACATTTCAAACCACACAAAATCTCAAAAACCCCAGTACAAACAAACCCACTTCGATTGCATGCAACAACCCACAAGATAAAATAAAAGCCATCATCCAAACAACCACCACAACACAGATTTCACGCACAAAACCAACAAATTTATCAAAGAAGAAAGCAAAAGGAGCTCACTTGGCGGTCGAAGAAGAGGATCCAATGGTGGAAGCCATCGAAATCGTCGGAGATCTGAGGCCACCGCCATTCCTCCTGCTCTGCGGCGGCGAGAAGCACAGGAACGGCTCAACTCTGAAAGCCAATCTCGACGCCATTATCCTCGAATTACTCTCCCTCTCCCTCTATCTCCCTTTTCTTCTCTCGCTGCTATTTTTGTTCGCTTAGAGCGACAGTGAGCGGCGGAGAGAGAGCTGCAAGCAGAATTTAATAGGAGCCACATTTTGTTTGGACCCATCTGCACCGCCAAAAATTACTTTGATACCCCTTCTAGTGTTTTCACTTTAACACTTTACCCCCTAAAAGTATTTAAACTTTACAAAAATATCTTATGCGGGCTTAAAAATCCAGTGTGCTGAAACGAGAGGCAGCAGCCACTGTTTCGTTTCCCAAAGCTTGTGTGCTCCAAAAACTCAAAGAGGATTTGAAATTTGAGCCCCGATCTGTTGTTCGTTGGCCTGCTTGAAGTAGAGTCTTAAGCACTCAAGCTGTTAATTAGTTAATTGATTAATTAATAGTTTAATACAAGTTAATGTATAAGTTAATGAGCTTAACCTTTTGACACGAAGCACAACCAAGTGCACTTGAGAGAAAGGCGCAATTGACGGGTGTTGAGATGATGGGTGTGACGCTGTTAGGTATTTTGTGCAAAATTGTTTTTCAAAACATGTAAAAGTTTTCAAACTATATTTATTTTATGCATAATATATTTAGAAAAATGGTCTTTAGGTCTCTTCTGTGAAACTACTCTGTGAGAAAGTCCTCATAATTTGCAACAAAGTGAAAAGGTCCTTATAAGCCGAATTAGTCCCTTGCACCTGTGTATGCCCTCCGCGCTCGTGTGGGTTTTTTTAGTGTGTCAAACGTTCAAAGTATCCTATATTCAATTCTCCTTGGAAAAAGGAAACTGTAGCGTCAACTGTCGCCGCTTCTTCTCTCTTTACAGTTTTCATTTTCTTCAATCTCTCAAAAACTCATCATTTTTTTGTCTAAAATCTCTCAAAAAATCCTCTTTTTCTATCTGAATCTTTAAAAATTGTCTGTAATCTCTAAAACTATGGCAGATCCGAATCCTAGTTCGTCGTTTCTTTTTGAAAACGACTGACTCCCCCCGATATCAACGGCCAAGGACCTCGATTCGGAAAAGGAAATCTCCTATGACCACATTCGAGGAAGAGCTGATGCTTGTTCCTTCTTTCAGCGAGACGATAGTACATCTCAGTCTCTTGTCCACCCACTTTAATATTTTGTCCACATGTTTAAGAAAAAAGAGGCACAAACAGTGGTTTGATCAGTTTTTTTTTTTAATTCTGCAGTTCATTTGTTTTTATGTCCACCTCTTGACAAATCTGTCCACATGACCCATTTTTGTCCACGATTTTAAAATTTGTTCTTATGTCCATCTCATTTGATTATCCGTCCATCTTTCATTATCTGTCCATCTACTCTTATTTTCTCTCCACCTTCTATATATTTTGTCCATCTTATCTTATGTTTTGTCCACCTTGTTGCTAATTTGTTTAAATTTCGCAGATGTACTCCTGCAAAGAAGACCAAGATACTTCTCCGTCCTGTTTTCTGAATTCATTCTTATTCTCATTTTATGGAGGGTTTGTTACCTCGCATAAGGGATGCCCACCGGACAACCTTTGATGGTTCTCCATTTGTCCACTTCTTAGAGTTAGGACCACTGCCAATGGACCGAGAGACTCTTCATCAGGTCGTGACAGACTAAGATGAAACTACTCAAAGGTTCCAGTCATAAGGCATCCTTCGTTCTTTCACGCCTTCATGGATTCACGGGCACATATTTCTACCCGTCGTAGGTCGCCATGTGAACAAGACCGTTGAGGAAACCCCTTTATGAAATAGGTATTTCGAAAATAGGCCTTGGGAGAAGAAAGAGAATAAGAGAGGAGAGAAGGAGGTATTGCGCGGTGGAAAAACTAAGGTTATGAACAAGCAAAGGTTGTTTTATCCACCTTTATTTTAATTTGTCCACATATTTTTTAAATATCGTCACTATCAACCAAAACTTTCTACTATTTTAAATATTTATCCATCTTTAAGTAATATTTGTGAAAAACACCTAGAGGGGGGTGAATAGGTGTAATTGCTAATCTAACAATCTTCTTGAAACTAAGATGAATGAATGATGCAACGATCTCTCAAAACAAGACTAAGAGCCGAATACCCCGTGAAGGGTTCTGAACTCCTTCCTCCTGATTCCCCTTGAATGGGTTAGAGGTGCGCAATGCAACCTTATTGTATGAGAATTGATCGACAATAGCAAGGAATGAATGCAATGGTGAAGTGCACACAAGATATATCACAAATATCACAAACAAGTAATAAAGAGCAATAGAGAGCAATTGAAATAGAAAGCAATAGAGAGCAAGAACACAAAGCAATCGCAAACACAAGATGTTTGTTTCGAGGTTCGAGCCACCGCTCTACTCCCCGCCTTCACCTCCGTGAAGGGTTTCCACTATCCACCGAGGACGCTTACAACGGTCTACCAAAGACCCGAGCACCGAGCTCCACCACTTACAATAACCTCTACCGAAGAGGTGTCTCCACAAGAACAAGATGAACACAAGTAACCAAAGTGATCATAACAAGATCACTAAACTTCTTACAAACTCTCACTCTTTTACAACTTCCTTATAGATTGAGTAGGGAATTTTGGCTCTAAGAAGTGTAGTGAGAAAACTCAGTTGTAGAATGATTTTTGCTAGAGAACACAACTGAAAACAAGCTCAAGAAAGAATGGAAAATGTAGAGCTTAAAAACTTTTCTTCTCTTTTAAAAACTATGAAAACTTAGGGATTTTTCTTGGTTTTTTTGCAAGAGCCTATTTTCCTCTATTTATAGGGAGAGGAATAGGTTTAAAACAATTTATTTTAAGCTTATTTGATCTGGAAAAGTTCTCTAAAAACTCAGAAAAAGTCTGCCAAAAACAGATTAAGAAAACAGAATTCAGATTGCACCAAAGAGGAAAGAGCCGTTGGCACTTTACAGGCCTGGCGGTCGACCGGTACGGTCGGCCGTCCGCCCTGCTGGCAGTAGCCGTTGGACTCGAGTCGACCGCTCGGGTCGACCGTCCTCTAAACTAAAACACAATTTTCTGAAGGCGGTCGACAGGGCGGTCGACCCAGAAAACCCGAGAGCAATACTGCTTACAGTCGGTCGACCCGGGCGGTCGGCCGACAGACATGCACAAGCGTGCACGTCCTGATACTGGCGCCGGTCGACCGGTCCGGTCGGCCGGTCTTGCCTGAAACAGAAAAACAGCAGCAAGACAGAACTTGGAAATTTTTGTAAAATATTTTGAAGTATAGATAGCTAAGTATCATGCTTGAAAAAGGGTAAACATACATGATTTAAACATGATATATATCTTTGTAAAAATTGGAGTCATGTATTTTTGTCAAGGCATGAAACTTAGAAACAAAAGCTTAAACATGAAAACTTGTATACAAAAATGTGTGTGTGTATCCTAGAGCCAATTTTCCAAAACTCAAACTTTAACAAACTATTTCTTACATTGGTTCTAAGGACTACAAGTTCTTCAAGTGGGCTTCTCCATATGATCTTGAAAGCTTGATTCTTGAGCCCGAATTGAGGTGACTTGAGTCAAAACACCTTCCTTTAGGGAAGAAACCTTCTAGTTTCATTAGAACCCTGAAACACACTAAAACAACAAATATTATTAGTACAAATAACTAATATATTTTGTAATCATCAAAACACACTAAATCGGGTGATTGTAACCTTGGGCCAACAATCTCCCCCTTTTTGATGATGACAAAACATATAAGTTATTTAAACAAAGATGGAAGAAGAGCTTGAAAGCTCCCCCTCAAATAATGCTATGTATAAAGAATGACTATGAAAAGTAAGATACATAAAGCATTGAAATCACAATAGTTTTTGTCAAAAACTCAAATAAACAATAAACAACAAACTTATTCTTTTTAAACAACAAACTTATTCTTTTTTTTTTTAAACAACAAACTTATTCTTTTTCTCCCCCTTTTTGTCATACATCAAAAAGGGTCAAACAAAACAACAAAATGTTTTAAGAATCTATAATGCAAACATTCAACTCACCACAAATAAAAGAGAATCTAGCATAATCTAATGGTTTAGTAAAAATATCGACAAGTTGAAAATCGGCAGAAACATAATCAATATCAATATCACCTTTCTCATAATGATCTCTAAGAAAGTAATATCTAATGTCAATGTGTTTGGTTTTACTATGTTGATTTGCATTCTTTGTCATATGAATTGTACTAGTATTATCACAAAATATTTTAACATGATCAAAATGCAAATCATAATCAAGGAGAGTATGTTTCATCCAAAGAACTTGTGCACAACAAGCTCCGGCTGCAACATACTCCGCCTCGGCGGTTGAAAGGGCTACCGAATTTTGCTTTTTGGAAGACCAAGATACAAGACAATTACCTAGGAATTGACATGTTCCACTTGTGCTCTTCCTATCTACCCTACAACCCGCATAGTCGGCATCCGAAAAACTCTTCATTTCAAATAGTCCGGTTTTCGGATACCACAAACCCATTTCAATTGTGCCCTTAAGGTATTTAATAATGCGTTTTACCGCTACTAAATGAGACTCCTTAGGACATGATTGAAAACGAGCACAAAGACATACACAAAACATAATATCCGGCCTACTAGCCGTCAAATACAATAAACTACCAATCATGCTACAATAAAGTTTAATGTCTACACTTTTATCTTGTTCATCCTTATCAAGCTTTGTAGTTGTTGCCATGGGAGTTTTACTCACTTTAGCTCCTTCAAGCCCGAACCTCTTGATTAGTTCCTTTGTGTACTTGGCTTGATTTATGAAGATCCCATCCTTCTTTTGCTTGATTTGGAGTCCAAGGAAATAGTTGAGCTCACCCATCATAGACATTTCGAATTCATCCTTCATGCATGATTCAAAAGCTTGGCAAAGGGATTCATTAGTAGAACCAAAAATAATGTCATCAACATAAATTTGCACAATAAGAATATCTTTTTCTACATGTTTTGTAAACAAAGTTGTGTCAATTTTACCTTTCTTAAAACCATTTGAAATTAAAAATGAAGAAAGTCTTTCATACCAAGCCCTAGGAGCTTGTTTTAAACCATAAAGAGCTTTATCTAATTTAAACACAAAATCCGGATGTGTAGGATCAACAAACCCGGGGGGTTGTTCAACATACACCTCCTCTTCAATAAAACCATTTAGAAAAGCACTTTTAACATCCATTTGAAATAATTTAAAATCTTTATATGAGGCAAATGCTAGTGTCATCCGTATGGCTTCAAGCCGTGCTACGGGTGCAAAGGTTTCTTCAAAATCGATTCCTTCGATTTGAGTGTAACCTTGGGAAACTAACCTAGCTTTATTCCTAACAACGTTACCCGATTCATCCAACTTGTTCTTAAAGATCCACTTAGTACCAATTGTTGGTCTATCGTGGGGCCTAGGAACAAGGTGCCAAACTTGGTTGCGCTCAAATTGATTGAGTTCCTCTTGCATGGCAAGCAACCAATATGAATCGGCCTCGGCTTCGAGGACGTTCTTGGGTTCAACATGAGAAATAAATGCATAATGACCACAAAAATCATGAAGTTTAGAGCGAGTGGTTACCCCTTTTGATACTTCCCCTATGACGAGGTCCTTGGGATGATGAGGATTGTATCTCCAATCCATTGGAAGTTGTTGAGTAGGCTCCACTTCATTTGTTTGATTTTCATTTCCTTGAGCCTCTTCTACTTTAGCTTCACTTCCTTCATCATCCTTTGGCTTGTCTCCCATAGTAGGTGTATCCTCCAAGGTCACTTTCTCCAAGCCTTCATCCAATGCATCTATTTCTACAACATTCTTAACAAATAAGTTAGATTTTTCAAACTTAACATGTATAGATTCCTCAATAGTCAAAGATGATCTATTGAAGATTCTATAAGCCTTACTAGTGTTAGAATAACCAACAAAAATAGCCTCATAAGATCTAGCATCAAATTTTCCTAAATTATCGTTTGTATTTAAAACAAAACATTTGCATCCAAAAACCTTGAAATATGAAACATTTGGTTTTCTAGAAAAGTACATTTCAAAAGAAGTTTTTGAAGTATTTTTACACAAGAAAACACGATTTGATATATAGCATGAAGTATTAACGGCCTCGGCCCACAAATAATGTGGTAGACCATATTCACTTAGCATTGTCCTAGCCATCTCTTGTAAAGTTCGATTTTTCTGTTCAACTACTCCATTTTGTTGTGGAGTTTTAGGACAAGAAAGTTCATGCTTAATTCCATGTTCTTCACAAAAAGTGGTAAAGGGTAGGTTAATGAACTCACCTCCTCTATCACTTCTTATTCTTAAAATTGAAGTATCTTTTTCCTTTTCAACTCTTTTCTTAAAGGCTTGAAAATGTGAAAAGGCTTGGTTTTTATGTTCAAGAAAGAAAACCCAAGTAAAACGTGAAAAGTCATTAACCAAAACAAATGCAAACCGATTCCCACTTAGACTTTTGGTTTGAGTAGGACCAAATAAATCCATATGGATCAACTCCAAAGGACGTGATGTCATGATATCCTTAATTGATTTGAAAGAAGACTTAGTTTGTTTCCCAAATTGACATGCGTCACAAACCCGGTCCTTTTCAAAATTCAAGTAAGGAATACCTTTCACCATTTCCTTTGTGTTTAACCTAGATATATGGTCAGTGGCCTAATCTTCTATGCCACAACCAAGAGTCATCATCGAGGGCTTTTAAACAAGTAATATTACAAGACATATTAGACATATCAATCATATAAACATTGTTTTCACGAAAACCGAAAAATACACAAGTATTAGATATTCTATCAATTACTTTACAAACTACATTATCAAAAACAACATCAAATCCTTTATCACAAAGTTGACTAACACTCAAGAGGTTATGCTTGAGGCCATCAACTAAAACAACATTCTCAATTAAAGGGGATGTACCAAGTTTAACATTACCAATACCGATGATTTTACCCTCGGCATCATCTCCGAAGGTGACGGTGCCACCTTCTTGGTATCTTGATAGGGTTGCAAAGTTGTTGATATCCCAAGTCATGTGCCTTGAGCAACCACTATCAAGATACCACAACCCTCTACGTCGTTGGGCCTTGGAAAGTACCTACATCATTTAACAAATTTATTGACTTTGGTACCCAAATTTTCTTGGGTCCTTGATAGTTAGTGTTTCGAACCCAAATATTATGACGAGATGCATTTAGTCTATCATAGCAAAACTTAACTAAGTGACCTTCACGGCCACAATATGAACATGAAAACACTTTACCATACATGAATGCATGATGAGTGTGTGAAGTGTGAGCATGTTTTGGGGGTTTGCTACGATGTAAAGGTTGTGTGGTATGAACATGAGCATGAGCATGGAAAGCATTTTTCTTAGGGGCTTGTTTCTTAGGAAACATGGCCTCAATTTTCTTTTTATCAAACTCACAATTTTTCAAAACAATTCCTAATGAGTCTATTCTTTCTTTAAGCATGGTAATCTCATTAGAATCAACTAGTGGGGACTTGCCTTTACAAGAAATCTTGTACTTATCAAAATCATTTTGAGTAGTAACTAAAGTAGAGAGCAAGTCATCTTTTTCTTTAGAAAGAGTAAATACTTGATGATTAAGAGACCCATTTTCTTTTTCATTTTTAAAAACTTTTTCTTTAGGAAATCATAATTATGTGATAATTCTACAAAAGCTTCTCCTAGTTCATCCATGGAAAGTTCATTATCAAAAGAAGTGGAAGGGTTACCTTGCTTGTGCTTTCATTAGCCATGAAGCACGTGTTGGCGGTGTCAATTTCCTCCTCGGATTCGCTCTCGGAATCCCATGTAACCTTCATTGCTTTCTTCTTGAAGGGCTTCTTGGAAGTGGAAGGCTTTGCTTTATCCGGGCACTCCGCAACAATGTGACCCGGTCTTTGGCAATTGAAGCAAATAATTTTTCTTTCTTCTTTGCCTCCTTGCCATCTCCTTCTTCCTTGAAATTTAGCCTTGTTGTACATCCTCCGGACGTTCTTCACAAGAAGTGAGAGCTCTTCGTCATCTTCTTCTTCATCGTCTTCGTCGGAGTGTGTGGATTGACTTTTGAAGGCTATAGTCTTCTTCTTGGAAGGAGCCATGTCCTCCCTTGCTTTCCTCTCCATCTCATGGGTTTTGAGGTTCCCAATGAGACCAATTAGCTCCATCTCCTCCTTGTCATTGAGTTCCTTCAAGGTTGTTGCTTTTACTTCCCATGAAGGAGGAAGAGCCCGGATGATCTTTCTAACTCTTTGGTCATTATCAATGCCATCACCTAGAGAAGAAAGTCCATTAGTAATCTTAGTAAATTTTGTAACCATATCATCTATGGTTTCATTCTCTTGCATGCAAAAGTTTTCATATTGGGACCGAAGAAGGTCTATCTTAGCCCTCTTCACTTGTGAGGTCCCCTCATGTGTAACTAGCAAGTGTGTCCAAATCTCAAATGCGGATTTACAATGGATGACTCTAGCAATGTCATCATCATTGAGGGCTTGAAGTAGTGCATAGTGAGCCCTAGCATTGGCATCAAATTCCTTAGTCTCAATTTCGGACCAAGTGGATTCATCACCGGGGGGTGCACTAAAGGGTTTGGTCACTGCCTTTGCAACTCGACTTCCTAGAGATTGCAAGAAAACGGTCATCTTAACCTTCCATATGGGAAAGTTAAGTCCATCAAACTTAGGGGGTGTCTTAATACCATCAGCCATCTTTACTAAGTGAGAATGAATGAAATGATTAGCAATATTAGGATCTCTCTAAGGTTGCTAAGCCAAGAGCCTAGAGTCCAAGCTCTGATACCAATTGAAAAACACCTAGAGGGGGGGTGAATAGGTGTAATTGCTAATCTAACAATCTTCTTGAAACTAAGATGAATGAATGATGCAACGATCTCTCAAAACAAGACTAAGAGCCGAATACCCCGTGAAGGGTTCTGAACTCCTTCCTCCTGATTCCCCTTGAATGGGTTAGAAGTGCGCAATGCAACCTTGTTGTATGAGAATTGATCGACAATAGCAAGGAATGAATGCAATGGTGAAGTGCACACAAGATATATCACAAATATCACAAACAAGTAATAAAGAGCAATAGAGAGCAATTGAAATAGAAAGCAATAGAGAGCAAGAACACAAAGCAATCGCAAACACAAGATGTTTGTTTCGAGGTTCGAGCCACCGCTCTACTCCCCGCCTTCACCTCCGTGAAGGGTTTCCACTATCCACCGAGGACGCTTACAACGGTCTACCAAAGACCCGAGCACCGAGCTCCACCACTTACAATAACCTCTACCGAAGAGGTGTCTCCACAAGAACAAGATGAACACAAGTAACCAAAGTGATCACAACAAGATCACTAAACTTCTTACAAACTCTCACTCTTTTATAACTTCCTTATAGATTGAGTAGGGAATTTTGGCTCTAAGAAGTGTAGTGAGAAAACTCAGTTGTAGAATGATTTTTGCTAGAGAATACAACTGAAAACAAGCTCAAGAAAGAATGGAAAATGTAGAGCTTAAAAACTTTTCTTCTCTTTTGAAAACTATGAAAACTTAGGGATTTTTCTTGGTTTTTTTGCAAGAGCCTATTTTCCTCTATTTATAGGGAGAGGAATAGGTTAAAAACAATTTATTTTAAGCTTATTTGATCTGGAAAAGTTCTCTAAAAACTCAGAAAAAGTCTGCCAAAAACAGATTAAGAAAACAGAATTCAGGTTGCACCAAAGAGGAAAGAGCCGTTGGCACTTTGCAGGCCTGGCGGTCGACCGGTACGGTCGGCCGTCCGCCCTGCTGGCAGTAGCCGTTGGACTCGGGTCGACCGCTCAGGTCGACCGTCCTCTAAACTAAAACACAGTTTTCTGAAGGCGGTCGACAGCGGTCGACCCAGAAAACCCGAGAGCAATACTGCTTACAGTCGGTCGACCCGGGCGGTCGGCCGATAGACATGCACAAGCGTGCACGTCCTGATCCTAGCGCCGGTCGACCGGTCCGGTCGGCCGGTCTTGCCTGAAACAGAAAAACAGCAGCAAGACAGAACTTGGAAATTTTTGTAAAATATTTTGAAGTATAGATAGCTAAGTATCATGCTTGAAAAAGGGTAAACATACATGATTTAAACATGATATATATCTTTGTAAAAATTGGAGTCATGTATTTTTGTCAAGGCATGAAACTTAGAAACAAAAGCTTAAACATGAAAACTTGTATACAAAAATGTGTGTGTGTATCCTAGAGCCAATTTTTCAAAACTCAAACTTTAACAAACTATTTCTTACATTGGTTCTAAGGACTACAAGTTCTTCAAGTGGGCTTCTCCATATGATCTTGAAAGCTTGATTCTTGAGCCCGAATTGAGGTGACTTGAGTCAAAACACCTTCCTTTAGGGAAGAAACCTTCTAGTTTCATTAGAACCCTGAAACACACTAAAACAACAAATATTATTAGTACAAATAACTAATATGTTTTGTAATCATCAAAACACACTAAATCGGGTGATTGTAACCTTGGGCTAACAATTTGACCACCTACTATTAAAAGTATTATGTGGAGGAGCTTCTGAAGACGCTTGTGGAGAGTGCAAGAGTTAGGGACATGATGATTTTGTTTAGCTGCAAATACTATACCAAATAAGCATGATTTGGCTCCCGAGCACAAAACAAACTATCTTCAAGTATCTCTTCAGGTACTGTCGCACCCTGAAAATTGTCCAAGTCACGACATGGGCTAGGGCAATCCATGAGGAGACAATCAGAGGTGTTCGAGATGCGAAGAGAGCCATGGAGAAAAGTGTTGCAGATGTTTACATGTCTGGTTGTGCCCCTGGTTAACATGTCTAATCTTGACCACATTGTCAGTTGTGTCCACTTTTTCCTTATTATGTCCATTTTTATTGAATTTTGTCCCCATTCGTAAAAGTTTGTCCAAAATTTCTGTAATCTTGTCCACATGGTTACAGCTTTGGTACTTCTCGATCACCAACATCCGAAAATCATACATGCATATTGAAGGGGTTCCACCTATGTGTAGTTGGGTTGAGATGTGCAATTAGCTCCCTTCATCATAAATCTCTGCACCATAAGATAGGATATTTTCATCCACGTCCCCGAAGAAGACCTGGTGATTTATGAGAAATTAAGAACTGGGTCAGGAAAGAAAGATGAGAGGGAAGAAGAGGTGAAAAATAACAAGAAAGGCGAGAAGAAAGGAAAGATGATAATAACTGAGAGGGGAGCAGATAAGAAGAGGAGAGTAGAGAGAATAGAGGAGACCATAGGAGAGAGGAGAACAGAGAAGAACAGAGAAAAGAGGAGAGGAGAGAAGAGAAGAGAGAAGTTAGCTACCCTCCCATCTAGTCCTCTCCTACCTAATATGAAGTGGGAGGACTTTATTCATTGGGAAAGCTTTTATACATTATCAGTCTAATAGGTTCCTAATTTTACCTACAATCAGAATATTTTGTCCACTGTTTTTAAAATTGACCACTTATAGCTGTTTTCATCTCACTTACACTGTTTTTGTCCACTTGTATTCCGATTCTTCGCCAGTTAGATACCGTCCTTACAGAACTAGATCGAAATTGTCTTCTTATGAAGAAGAAGCGATCATACAACAACTTTCTTTCTGGAAGAAGTTTGGGGCAGTGAAGACCCAGGAATTATTGAAAGTTGAATCTCCTGAGCAGCGGGTGAATGCTCGATACGAAGGAGAGATCACCCGCCTTTGGAATGCATTAGCATCTGTTGGGCTCCACGAGCAGGCTGTATATGGACCCTCCTTTGATGAAATCAGGGCGACTTCTGCTGCGGTGGAAGCAGAGGAAGCTGCTAGTGGTACGGTGGGAGAAGCGAAAGAAGAACACTGACAAGAAGATGTTCCTTTTGTAAATGAATAACCGCCACCAGAAGAGGAGGCCAGAGAAGCTACGATGGGAGAGGTACTTGCTGCTATAGTGGACGCATGATCTACGATGGAAGAGGTACCTGCTGCTACGGTGGAGGCACCAGAGGAGAAAGAAGAATGCCCACAAGGTGTTCCCTTGGAAACTGAACAACCCCGACCAAAAAAAAGAGGAAACTTTGCTGATAAGACCATCATTGTGAAGACTGTGAAGGCACGATCCATCCGGCAACCTTCCAAATTAGTTATGCCTCTGTCACGGCAGGTTCCTATTAAGGTATTTATTTACTATCCAAATTTCTGCCAACTTTTTGTTATATTTTTCCAATTTTTAAAAATTATGTCCACCGGACAGGGCATTCAACGGAGAACGAGGCTGCAGAGGAAAGTTTTAACTGAAAATGTAATAGAGGTATGGTGGAAAAGGAACCCTTCACAATTTCTGTCCACTTTTTTTAAATTTGTCCAATTTTTTTAATTTCTGTCCACCGGACTGGTCCAACGATCGAGAATGTGTCGACAGAGGAAAGCAACAGATGAAACTGTAATAGAGGCCCCTACCCCTTTTGCAACTGAAGCCCCTTCCCTTTGACTCAATTAGAACCACGTGTCTTGAATGTTCGTCGGATCTGGGAGAAGATGAACTTGTTACCTAGGACCAATGAGGAATTGTTGAAAATTAAAAAACTGAATGCTGACGTTTCGAAAGATGCTGACTTCACTCTTATGATGTACAGTGAGAAAGGTAAAGAGATTGGGTTCGTCCACAATGTCACTCAGTGGGACCCATCCGCTTTGCTGAGTAACGAGGAACATGGAGCTTTGGAGAAGTTCCTCCAACTGCCAGTTCTGAGGTTAACTTCTATGTTTGGCAAATTCGATCTACTTCTTATACATATTTGACTATAATTCTTGAAATTTGTCCACCTATATGTTACTTGTGTCTACATATTATTAATTTTTGCCTACCTTTGTTAGATTTTGTCTGCCATTCTAATGATTGTCTTTTTTTTTTTTCAAAAAAAGCTGGCAAGAATTTGTTTGGTCGTGGAAAGATATGTTTAGAAACTTGTCCACCTATCCTTCATTCTTTCACGCCTACCTTTGTTAGAAATTTGTCCACCTATCCTTCCTTCGTTCTTTCACACCTTCTTCAAACGTTGTGTGGTTGTATGCTTGATGATAAGGTGCGTTGTCTACTTTTATATTCTTCGTTTGGTTAGCAAAATTTATAATTTATTAAACTTATTTATCAATTGTCGTCAGATGCTGGATGCGTTAATTGGGAGAGAGGTTCCCCGCTAAGTGATGGTCAGCATGATGACCTCTATAGAAAATTTGGAATAGTCTGTCGTGGTTCTCTGTATGTCCTTCTAACTTTTAACAAATTATGTCCACTTTTATTCATTTTTGTCCACAGTATCAATTGCTATATACTTACCTTACCACCTTTGAACAGAACTGTTTGAGATATAATGACAGTATTAAAGCCAACCGATGTTACGTCACACATATGGAGCAGTATGTTGGAGAAGAGAAGCAGATTCTGCTAATTCCAATCTGCAGTGAACTACATTGGCATCTTCTAATGATTGACTTCCAAAATCAGGAAATAGGCCACTTCAGTTATGTCCCACACAAAAAGTATTTCAACAACACGAGAAAGATCATCAACTTGCTTGAGAGCAAGGGAGGCACGCCAACAAAGTCTTTCATGAAGCACTTCACATACCATCAACAACCTGTGCAACAAGTGGACAAGTATACTACTTCCTTTCAATATTTCTGTCAACCTTCCATGAATTTGTTTCCATCCTCGTCAATATTTGTCCATATTTCAACTTTTTGTCTACTATTTTAAATTTCTGTCCAAATTTATCAATCTGTGTTCATATTACTGATACTATTTTGCAAATTCCTACCATTTAGATATGATTGTGGGCTATTTGTTTGCAAGTATATAAGGACAATCGTCTGGGGTGGGGACCTAATGACAGTTATACTCCCTGAGAAGTCCATGAAGGCGTATCGCGTTGAGCTCTGTGCAAAGTTACTAGTGGAGGGCGAAGTGAGCAAGAAGACAGATCCTATAGCACTTCTATGGTTTCACTCTGAATGGCACCTCTCACAAATGTGTGACTCCCAATCACAAGATTCTATATGATCTTAAAACAATTTTTTGTTTGTACAAGTACAAATTAGAGCTAACTTTTTTATGTTGTATTAAGACTAGTGATTATAAGAAAAAGTGGATAGATTATTAAAGCATAGACCGATTATTAAAAAAGTGTACCGATATAGGAGAAAGTGAACATTTTATAACAAAAAGTCAACAGATTCTTAAAAGAGGAGCACAAAATATTAGAAAATATTGAATAGGGCTTCAAGTGGACAAAATACGGTTACCGTGGACAGATTACTGAAAAGGTTGGACAAATTTTCAAGGAAGTGGATAAATTATGAAGGTGGACAAATTAACTGATAAGGTGGATAAAATATCAGAGAAGGTGGCCAAATTATTTGAGAAGGTGGACATATTATTTGAGAAGGTTGACATACATTCAAATATTTTCATCTATTCCATCATTACGAATTAAAAGGGTACACATTTAAGTAGATTGAGTGAGTTCTTTATCTATTCTAGTATTGCAAGTACGCCGATTATGTCCTTCCTTCCCGCATCTCCCGCACACAACAGGGTGCATCCCAAATTGATTGTTGACACGTCTTGTCTTATTCCTCCCACGATGCTTTTTGTTATAGGAGGTCTTATCTGGAGAGTCTCATCTATTACCTGTGTATAAAATATTAGTTACGTTAATAAAGTTAGGTAGATACAATTGAGCTCTAGGTGGACAAAATACGATTAAGGTGGACAAATTGTGTGCAAAGATGGACAAACTTTTAAATAAGATGGACAAAATCTTACCTTTGGTTTATCATAATCGACGATAGGATACAGAGTTGGAGCATAAGTCAGCTTGAATGCCTCCACTGTCATGTGATAATCTACGTAATTACCAATACTCTGCTGCATGAACCGAATAACGGCACATGCATATTTAAAGGGAATGCGGGTAACATTCCATTCCCGGAAGGGGCAGGACGTAATTAAGGACGAACCACAATACTACACCAATCAAAAACTTCATAAACATCTACACCCGCCTGTTTAACCAAAAGGGAAAAGGATGTTGACATGTTGTGGTCTAATAACAATTGGGGTTCATGACAGAGGAGAGTGGTCCATTTTTCAGCCATCATCCTTCTGTTGTTCATATGTTATTAGACCATTTGCACCACTGGAAGCCACCTAGCCTCAAAAATACAGCTATTATATGACTCCGAACAATTAGAAGTAATATATCCATATTTGATAGAATATTACAAAAGTGGATGGAAACTCAGATATGGTAGACAAACCCGGTTTTAGGTAGACAAAGTTGCAGAGAATATAGACAAAATTATAAAGAAGGTTTTATATAAAGGTGGACAGAAAATAATAGATAGTGAACACAAAACAGATACCTTATTCCAGGAAAGAATGCTTTGCCCAATTTTCTGGTTTATACAACAGAAGCAGTTTGCCTGTTCTGACTTTTCCTTCAATTTCTCTACTTCTGTGTTGTAATCCTCAATGTTGTACTTGTAAGCTGCCCACTCTAATATTTTAGCAAATGCTTGTAAATTTGACAAAGTAAAATCAAGGAGAGTGCAACGCATCAGGAAAATGCCAGTTAACTGATTGTGTAATCCCCTTTTCTAAATCGGAGATGAACACTAGTTGGTAGGGTGCATAATAGGGCTTATATCTTCATACAACATATGTCTCAAACCCCTAAGAAACTAATCCCAGTTCTCCTCGTCTTCGATGTCGCACAAAAGGCAAGCGAGAATAATCCATTGTTACCGTCGTAAGCTGTAGCTGCCAAAAGAGTACCTTTGTAACGATCCTTCAGGAAGGTACCATGCAAAAATAATAGAGGTCTGCAGGCGGCCCGGAAACCTTTGGCGCAAGCACCATAACAAACATAGAGCCTTTTGAACCGGCTGTCTACAATATCAATATAAATGAAATTGTCAGAGTTGGTCTCTAATACCTTCTGCTCGTACTTGCATGGGAGACAATAACTGCTAATGTGAAAAATGTGGACAAAATAGATTATAGGTGGACATAATATAAAATGTGGACAAAATAACGAGAATGCAGACATGATATTATAACAAACAAAAAAACTTTACAAAAAGGTAGATTGAATATCTTAAAAAGTGGACATAATAAATTAAAAATGGAAAAAAATATAGTAGGTGGACAAACTATTTTAGAATATTGACAGAATATATAAATGTGGACAAAATTTCTAGAAAATAGACAGAATATTGATGAACTTCTAAATAATCTCACCAACGCAGGTTGTCATACGAGTGTTGTGTCAGTCCATACAAATCATTCTGTGCTAACTCCTTTTCCCACCAAACCTTACCGTACATGAGTGTCACTCCAAATTGAGCTTTGAAATCTCTTTTAGCATCACATGATCTGTATGTGGGCTGGTGTTTCAGTACTGACTGAAGAATAGCTGATACCCTTTTCCTGGATGCTCTCTTATGCCCATCAGTACCCATATCTCCACCACATGTGTGGACATAATTGAATTTTTTAATGGTAAATCTATTATTGTATGCAATTCGAGATGCATGGAGCCTCCAAGAGCGGCCCGTTGTCTCCTTATTTGAGCATTTAACTGTGATCCTTCTTGTATCGTTCTTTAGAAAATCATACACACATTTCTTTGCAATCGAGTAGTAAATCAACCTCACTTCTTTCATACTGTCAAATTGTTGGCCAACACCATAACACAATTATGTTACCAAGCACGGATACGTATAATATCATTCACCATGTCTTCTGTTAACCACACATGTTGGCTGCCGTGGGATAAAAACAGAGAACTGGTGGGCAACATATTTTCTGATTCTTCTGTACACAGTAAGAGTCGACTGCATGGAACAAAATTGAAACTTAAAAGTCATGGAATAAAAGTAAATAAAATTTTTCCCCAAAAATAGCGTATTGTGGACAAAGGAAATGTATGGTGGACAAAAATACATAGAAGGTGCACAAATTCTGTATAAGGTGGACAAATTAAGATACTTGTTGATTAAGTAGAAGTTAGACAAAATAAGATTTAGCGGGACAAGCTATGTAGAAGTTGAACAAAATAAGATCCTTGTGGACAAAATCATTCAACGGTGGACAAAATAATATTATTGTGAACGAGATTGATTAGTATTTATATTTGCATATTTTTCATCACATTTTCACATTTATCTTAATAAAATTCTGTTTACTAATGGGTGCTTTTCCTTATTTCTAGGTCTATGGCTTGAAGAAGAGAAAAGGTCCAAAACTCTAACATATTTGAGGATTTTCTAAGCCAAGAAGAAGCCCACACTTGAAGCTCAGATCTGCTGAACCAGGGAGCAAAAATCAATGCATTTAATGCACCAACAAGCCCCTCCCTGGCACCAGTCTGCACACTCGACGCTGGCAGACTGGCTCCGACATGGCCGCGAAAACGCGACCCAGGCTGCATTTTCACGGCCATCCTGGCACCGCTCTGCCAGCACCAGGGGCTATGCTTCCCACTCCGTCCGCCCATGCTCCTGTGCCTATAATACCTCCCTGGATTTCCAGAGAGGGGGATATTCAGAGATAGGGAGTTCTTGTTAGTTTGTTATTGTATTTTTCTTTACTTTCTTATATTCCCTCTTAGTTTCTTGTATTAGGTTAGCCATTAGAGAGAGAGAGAGAGAGAGAGAGAGAGAGAGAGAGAGAGAGTGAGTGAGTGAAGCTTGTATCTTAAAGGTGACAATTAAATACAAGTGAAGTTCTTCTTTTACCGCCTTGTTCTTTATGTTTTTACCTTACTTTTACTTGCATTAGTTTAGTATGTTTTCTTTCCTTTCATCTTCTCTTTTGTTTTCATTAACCATGACTAACTTCTTTATAGCATGACTAACTCATTACTAACCCACTAACCTCTACTAACTTGCTTGAACAACCCATATGAATCAATAAGTATCAAACAAGTCTTGTGCAAACAAGCCTTGTGCAAACAAGAGCTATGATATCTTACAATGAGGGTTTTTATTATAACTTACTAACAAATAGACTCACTTTCTTATTTCATACTTGACTCCTAAGTTTTTGATGATCTATAGAAGTTGTTAACTCTACTTGTTTTTTGTAAGTTAGTGAAACTCCCATGCATTTTTACTGATACCAATAGTGCACTTGTTTCTTCCTCCATGCTTGCCTTCAAATAGATCTTGATGGAGGAATATTCGAGTTTTGCCATGTGAAGTAAGGTGATGAGAGAAACTTTCATTCAATCTACCACGTAAAAAGTTCTTATACACAAGGTTTGTGATTGCCTATGATTCATCGTGAGGCTATGTCTTCAAGAAGTTAGAGGTTAGAAGGAGCAATTAGCAGAAGGTTAGTCATGCATCTTTTCTATCTTTAAAAATACAAAACACTTTTTCAACACCAAAATTTTCAAACCATCTCTACAATCTTTCTTATTTTTCTTTTAATTCATTCTTTAAACAACGAAACATCTTTTCTATGAATAAAGAAGACAACACATCAAATTTTTATCGCCCCTTCTTATGGTACGACCCTATAGCCACTTTGCTATCACGGTAGAATCGCTAAAGCTGTAACATCATCCATCACTCTTTTACTTCTTCTTGTGTATACTTTTTAGCGATCAAATTTTGGCGCCGTTGTCAGAGAGGGGTAACGATTTTTCTTGTTGTTACTAAAAATTTCTCTTTGTTTTTGTGCAGAAGGAGGAATCAAGGGACTAATCGCTCAGTGGACCTATACTTACCTGGAAAAGAAGAGCACTTTTGCCTCAGAAAAGCCTCGTATGTGAGACTTTTCTGATTGAAGTACTCACAGAAATTTTCTGTAGGTTTGCAGAAAATTGCGCAAAGAAATTGCTTTCTACAAATAATAGTTTCTTGTATGACTCACCCATGCATTGTTAATAACTAAACAGAAATTCATTTGTTGCTAAATTAAAAATTTGATTAGCGCACGTGTCTATTTTAATTCATTTCAATTTCTTTTGAAGAGTGCTGGAGAAAGGTACGTGTGCATTTCATATAGAATAGGACTAACATTTTGGAATAATTTATCGCTTTGAGTATTATCTTGTTGTGAACACATTGTACACTTGCACAATTGATATTAAGGGCAAAACTCAAATAAACAAGATAAGGTGAGAATTTTATCCCCCTTCCTTAGCCCAAAAACCTTCTCCAAGCGCACTCACAACCCCAAACCTAACTAAAAGTTGATAGACATTGGCCTTAGAGACATCTCGGACCCACTAAGAGATTAACCGAGGATGAAAATTATAAGAACTATACTCCTATAAAATCAGTGTCTAAGGAAAGAGAATTGAGAGGTTAAGCTTCGAAAACTCCATGGTTTGGTGTAATTAAGGCCCGAGGCTCACGCCCGGATACCTCCCATCGAGTTTTACCCTTTCCTGGCCGATTAGCTTGTAGTCTAATTCCTGCAACAACCTCCCCCAGAGAATAAACTAGTTAGGAGTCGTCTAGGTCTAGGTACCTTAGAATAGGCTTGGTGGTTGTGTCTCTTTCTTTTGTTTGTTTTCTATTTTTTTCGATTGTTTTGTTGTTTACACGTTGTTTCTAGTTTGCAGCTTGTAAGAGTGGATAAGAGATTCTGTTCCCTCCAGATTGACCCAAAACACTTCTCTTTTACTACATCCAGAACCAGTGATGGCATCGCTACAGGATAGGTTTTACCCAATCAGAACTTCACTCCCATCTGGTATAAAACTTCCTAAAGTGAATGGTAATAATTTTGAGCTGAAACTGCAATTCATTAACACTCTTCCGAAATTTTGAGGTTCATAATCAGAAGACGCATACTTCTTTATTAGGAAATTTGAAGAAGTATGCCTCATGATGCACATTCCCTAGCTAGAAGATGATGCTGTTAGGTTACGTTTCATTCCCTTTTTCATAAAGGACCTAACTAAGAAATTGTTGTATAGCTTGGTCGTGGACTCAGTCACGACATGGGATGATTTCATCAAGACTTTCTTGAAGAAATTTTACCCAA
Organism: Agave tequilana; assembly: GCA_038442645.1. Lineage (NCBI taxonomy): Eukaryota > Viridiplantae > Streptophyta > Magnoliopsida > Asparagales > Asparagaceae > Agave > Agave tequilana. Next base: position 63,565 of record JAVJIF010030740.1, on the reverse strand, counting down.
TTCATAAGACTGCCCTCATCAGAAAGAACATCATGCAGTTTAGGCAAGAGCAGAGTGAACCATTCTGGAGATACTTTGAGCGATTTAAAGATCTCTTAGCTCAGTGCCCTCATCACGGTGCATAAAAATGATGTCAGTACCAGATTCTCTGTGATGGTTTAAATTATCAAACAAAAACCTTGTTAGAAACGATGTGTCAGGGGGATTCTTGCAAAAAGATGAAAATCAGAGTTGAGATTTATTTAAATATCTATTTGAGAAAACCCTCCAATGGGAGCTAACCTCTGAGAAGCCAAGGAATTTACCATCTATAACTTCTAAAAGAGGGGCTTGTATCCTTAGAATCATCCATAGCTGCTGAAGTTAAGATTGCCACTCTGATGAGAAGAATAGAGGTTTTAGAAATAAAAGAACCAACCAAAGTCAACCAAATCAACCTACCACCGATGCACAATCCGGGTTATTCATATTGTCAGGCATCAAATCATGTTTTCGAAGAGTGTCCCATTTTTCAGACTCATCAAGTACCGCCGGAACACATGAATGCGGCCTACTCAAGGCCGCAACACAATCCCTACTTGCAGACTTACAATCCCGGTTGGAGAAATCACTCGAATTTCTCTTGGTGCCCAAATAATTCTTCAGGCCCAATTTTCCCAATAATCTTCACCATCCCAATCATCAAGCAAACTTTCCCAGTCAAGCTTCATCTTTCTCCTTCCAAAATTCACCAACAGAAAAAAAACTCAGTGATTTAGAGAAGAGTATAAAGGCATTCTTGAAGTCCCAAACCACCTTCATGCAAAATCAAGGACCGACATTGAACAACCATACACAGGCCATATCTAGATTGGAAGTTCAGATGAGTCAATTAGCAAATTCTCTAAGTGAAAGATCGAATGATACTTTACCTAGTCAACCACTAGTCAACCCCAAGAATTCCAATCAAGCTTATGAAGTTCAGGATTCTCAGATCAACCAGTGTAATGTTGTTCATACACTTAGATCAGGAAAGAAGGTAGACAATCAGGTCTCTCAGCCAAAAAATTCTATCCAAATTAATCCTAATCATATCTCCACATCTGCTAGCTCATCTCAATTTGCTCCACAAACATCTGACAAGGACATAGCTACTGATCAAGTTCACAAGCTGTAGCACCCTTTTCTAATAGGTTTCGGAACAACAATAAGAACATGCACATCGAAAAGATACTCGAGATGTTCAATCAGGTCAAATTGAATGTGCCTTTTCTTGATGCAATCCAACAAGTCCCAACGTATGCTAAATTTCTTAAGGATATGTGTACTAAGAAGAGAAAAGTAAATATGCCAAAGAGAGTGTTCTTAGCAACCAATATAAGTGAACTTCTGCCTGGTCCTATTCTGGTAAAATACAAAGATCCTGAATGTCCTACAATTTCTTGTACCATAGGACAAACAGAAATTAGCCGAGCACTTCTTGACCTGGGAGATCAACTTGCTACCTCTCTCAGTATACCAACAACTTAGGTTGGGCGAGCTGCGTCCAACTCGAGTAACCATTCAGTTAGCCGATCGATCTGTGAAAGTCCCCAAAGGGGAAATCATAGATATCCTTATTCGGGTCGGGGATTTCATCTGCCCGGTTGACTTCATTGTGCTTGAGACCCAACCTATGTCAAACCAAGGTCTCAAACTCCAGTCATCTTAGGGCGCACATTCCTTGCTACAGCTAATGCTATAATCAACTATAGCAACGAGTCCATGCGATTGACTTTTGGAGACATGCAAAGGAGGTCAATATTTTCAACATAGGAAGAGGGGATATGAATGATCAGACATTTGAGGTCAACTCCAATGAAAATTTGACAAGCGAGCATGAAGAGAGCATGGGATAGACATGGAGAGCGAGTTTGATCTGGAGTCAGAAGATTTCAACTTAGACCAGATCATTGATTTAGCAGTGGATTGAGCATCAAGTCCAAATGTACCTAATCCCAAGACCAAAACTTCATTCTCCCTTCCAATGAATCCACTCCTTTTTTAGAATTAAAAGTTTTGCCCGAACACTTCAAGTACGCCTACCTAAGTGGAAGAGAAACCCTGCCAGTCATCATAATATCCCATCTGACTGAAAAACAAGAGGAAAGCTTGATGTCAATTTAATGAAATATAGAGAAGCCATTGGTTGGACAATGAATGACATTAAAGGGATAAGTCCAACGATAGTGCAACACCAAATTCATTTGAATGATGAAGCAACTCCTAGGAGGGACCCACAACATAGGCTTAACCCAGTCATGCAAGATGCTGCGAGAACAAAAATTTTGAACCTGTTAGACAATATGATAATTTATCCCATTTCTGATAGCCAATAGGTTAGCCCGGTCCACGCTGTCCCTAAGAAAGCTGGTTTCACGGTAGTAGAAAATGAACACAAGGAGTTGGTATAAACAAGACTACCTATCAAGATTTGTGTTTGTATTGATTATCGGAAATTGAACGCAGCTACCCATAAAGACCACTTCCCGCTGTCCTTCATCGATCAAAACCTAGAAATTTTCATGAATGATTTCTCCATCTACGGAGATTCATTTGACCAGTGTTTTCATCACTTAGAGTTAGTTCTTCAAAGATTTAAGGAAATGAACTTAACTTTAAATTGGGAAAAATGTCACTTTATGGTAAGACGGGGATTGTTTTAGGCCATGAATCTCAACGAAAGGGATCGAAGTTCATAAAGCTATGGTAGAAGTAACCGCTAAGCTTCCACCACCCAAATGCATTAAGGATATCCGATCTTTTTTAGGGCATGCTGGTTATACCGACAGTTTTTTAAGGACTTTAGCAAAATAGCTAGACCTTTAAGCAACCTGCTTGCAAAGGACGCCATTTGATTTTGATGATGGATGTTTTAAATCATGGAAGAAACTTAAGAAAGAACTGATATCTGCACCTATCATTTCTATTCCTGACTGGACCCAACCATTTGAGATCACGTGTGATGCTTCTGACCTTAGCATTGGCACTACCCTAGGACAGTGTATTGATAATCGACGACAAGTGATCTACTATTCGAGTAGGACATTGAATGATGCTCAGCAAACTACACATGACTAAAGGAATTCTTGGCCGTAGTATTCGCGTTTGAAAAGTTCCGTCCATACCTGCTAGGATCGAAAATCACAGTTTCATAGACCACTCTGCGTTAAGATACCTTATGATGAAGAAGGACGCAAAAGCAAGACTTATTCGTTGGATTCTTCTATTACAAGAATTTGACTTGGAGATTCGAGACAAAAAAGGTGTGAAAAACATAGTGGTTGATCACTTGTTTAAAATTCCCAATGCACCTATTGAGGAAGAACCAATCAACATTGATTTTCCGGACGAACACATCCTACAATCTTTAAGGAACCCTGGTATGCTGACATCATCAATTACCTTGCCACAGGACAAGTACCCTCTGAATGGACGAGGCAAGATAGATATCATTTCTTCGCCCATGTATGGTTCTTCTTTTGGGAAGAGCCATACCTTTTCAAATACTGTCCTGACCAAATCATCAGATGGTGTGTACCTGAGGAAGAGCATAATAGTGTATTAACTTTCTGCCATGAACTTACTTGTGGTGGACACTTTGGTCCCCACAAAACTGCCTAAAAGATCTTACAAAGTAGGTTCTACTGGCCCACTTTGTTCAAAGATTCCTTCAACTTTGCAAGTCATGAGTGAACTGCCAAATGACCGAGAAAATTACAAAGAGAGACATAATGCCCCTAAACCCTATTCTTGAGGTTGAAATTTTTGATGTTTGGGGCATTAATTTTATGAGACCATTCCCAAGTTCATTCGGCAACCAGTACATCTTGGCTCAGTGGACTATGTCTCAACATAGGTAGAGGCAATACCGATAAGGACGAATAACAATAGGGTGGTTTTCAAATTTCTGAAAGAAAATATTTTCTCTCGTTTTGGTGCCCGCGCGCTATTATCAGTGATATTGGGACTCATTTCTACAACAGGGCTTTCGAAGCCCTAATGCATAAATACTCTATCACTCATAAATTGTCCACAGCGTATCATCCCCAAATCAATGGGCAAATGAAAGTAACTAATAGACAAATTAAGCTTATCTTGGAGAAAACTGTCAAACAGAATAGAAAGGAGTGGCCCACCAAGCTGATAGATGCTCTATGGGCTTATCAGATTGCTTTCAAAACTATCTTCGGTATGTTTTCATACCGAGTGGAATTTGGGAAGGCCTACCACTTGCCAGTAGAATTGGAACACCATGCTTTGTGGGCCTTCAAACAATTAAAATTTTGATTTAAACAAAGCCGACGAACTAAGAAAACTGCAAATTTCAGAGTTGGAGGAGATACAAAATGACGCTTATGAAAACGCAAAAATAACAAAGAGTACGACCAAGTTCTTTCATAACCAATGCATATACAGAAAGAATTTTGTTCATGGACAAAAAGTTCTACTCTATAATTCACGGCTTCACATCTTCACAGGGAAGCTCAAAACTCGTTGGTCCGGGCCCTTCATTGTGTGCACCGTCTTTTCACATGGTGCTGTAGTAATTTTTGATCCTAAGAGTGGTGAGAAATTTAAGGTAAATGAACAAAAATTAAAACCATTTCTAACCACTGAGCCTGAATCACAAGCAGAGAATGTGTTGGGTCTTTTTGACCCATCTTATACGTGACCGTATTCCATCACATACCACGAATAAATAAAAATAAAAAAATTGTAAACACATATAAAGATTAGGAGATTTTTATAACTATAATAATAATAATAACCCTGGTATTTTGTAATTACTCTTTTGACCTAGGGTTAAAATTAGAATCTCCTTTCTTTTTGCTCCTATTTATACTCTCTTCTCCCTCTCCCGTTCCCTAACCTCAAATATTTTTCAGATCTGAAGAGAGGAGCTCAGGAGCCGCAACAGCCCCCAAGCCCCTCCCTTCTCTCCCTTAAAAAGCCGCGGCCAGCCTGATCTGGCTGCGTTTTCGCGACTGTCTAGGAGAGATAGCCGTGCCGCCTCTTCCCCTTCTAGTCGATTTTCTGTGTATATTCCAGATCTGCTCCCTGATTACTATTTTGTTGTCTGTTTGCTCCAGGCAAGTTCATGGTTGGTTTCCCTCAAGATTTTCAGGGGAGGTTTGCAATTTTCTATCCCTAATCTCTGTTTTAAAATTCTGAATTGTGCTATGGCCTCTGTGATTTTCCCTGAGAAAGATTTCTCACAGATTTTTAGATATGTTTAAGGGTATAGTATTGTGTTTCTAGATCATATTAGGGAGAGATAATGATATGGATTGGTTTATGATAACACAGATCTTGATGCCTACTATTTTTCAGACTTAGTAAAAAAAATTCTATTTGGGTATTGATGATACAACCATTGACCATGACCACTTTATTGTCCATCTAGATCACGGGGACCTTGAGGTCATCTGGGGTACTATTAAAGAAGCCACCCAAATCCCACCCTCCACTCAGCATGCTGCACCAATGCCCTTAATAAATTACATAACTTTGATGGGGGTGCGCTGCACTAAACTAGATCATGGTGTCCGAGCAAATACCACATTCCGGATCATTCATTACGTTGGAAGTTGGATCTAACACAATATTTTGAGTATTGATCATACAACTTCTTTCTATTGACAGCACTTCAAATAATTCACAGCCTCATGACGAAGCAACACAATTTCTGTCTGAAAACCATGCTTTTGCAGCAGCTCATTGCTAACTCCTAACGCACTAGGGGTACGAAATACTCTTTACCCATACTGGTAACCCGTCTATGCAGAAACTTTCTACCGGACGTAGAATTTTTTGAGAATGAAAGAGTAATAGTAACTCCTGAACGCATTATCAGTGCGTACAACAGCTGCCTGTACTCGATCTGGACACCTACTGTCCAGCTCAAAGATGTTCCTACTGAGTCATCACCAGAGGAACAAATGGATCCGGAAGATGAGCCCCAATTTTGGCTGCAACCACCTCCTACAGAGACCAATGCATTCATGTTCTCCATCTGGAAGGGTGTGAAAAAGATTTTTAGGGGACAGATCAGACTTAGGAGATAGTTGGAAGATCAAAGCATTAGGCTAGAATGCATTAAGGAAACCCTCCAGCGTTCACGCTCGGCTGGCCCTAGTACTTCAGCTAGTCCGAGTAGGCGGAGACGGTGAGATCATTCTTTATACCTATTTATTGCATTTATATTAACATGTTATACATTGAGGATAATGCATTAGATAGGTGTGGGAGAGGAAATATGAATACCTAAAAAATAAAAATAAAAAATAAAAATTTTAGGATTTCTTTACTCTTTTCTTTTTATTTTACAAAAAAATGTATATATAGTTATAAACTGATTGAGCTGAATAATTGTGCCTCAAGAAGCATGATTATTCATGCCTAAAGGAAATAGATCTTAGTTTCGTGGCCTAATTTACTTGAGTATTTAACCTTAGGCGTGTTTTCTCACCTGGTGCCCTAAAACCGCCTGGTTTGGGAGTCATCATTTAAAAGCTCGTTACACAAGTAAATTAGAAAGCCTAAGGAAATTAAGGGCAAAAAAGTTACATAAATAACCACTAATAAATTTTGTGGCATTAGAATTTGAGTTAAAATTTTTCAAGTAAATCATCACTTTACACAATGCATATTATTTAAGGTAAAATAAAAGAATTAATTTAAAGTATGAAATTTCGCTTAAACTTAAATAAAAATCATATTCTTGCATGAAGATTGAAGTACAGGAAGGACTGATGAAGGTTAGACGTGTGAAGCAAGGTGATGGGAGAAACTTTCATTTGATCTACTACGTGAAAAGTTCTTATACACAAGGTTTGTGATTGCCTATGATCCATTGTGAGGCTCTGCCTTCAAGAGGCTAGAGGTTAGTGGGAGCAACTAGAAGAAGGTTAGCCATGCATCTTTTCTATCTCTAAAAAAACAAAACACTTTTTCAATACCAAAATATTTCAAACCATCACTACAATCTTTTTGTTTTTTTAATTCATTCTTTAAAGAAAGAAACATCTTTTCTATGAACAAAGAAGACCACACTCAAGCTTCTATCGCCCCCTCCTTGTGGATACGACCCGTATAACTACTTTGCTATCACGGTAGAATCACTAAAGCTGTAACATCAACAATCACTCTTTTACTTCTTCTTGTCCATGCTTTTTAGCGATCAGAGATGAATGAACAAAAACTTTTACTTCTGCCTTGCTTGGGGAAGGATCCCGGACGTCGAAGCGCTGTCACTAGAAAGCCTTGCATGTACATTCACAAGTGTGCAGTTATACATATGGCATACCTTAAGCAAATAGCAAATATTCGACATCCTTATCGGTGTTGAGTCCAAAAACAACGTTGGGTTATTGTTCAAGTTTGTAAATAAGAATTAACTGGTGCAATTGAAGATTTAGCGTGTTAGATACTTCCATCTTCACGGTAGAAATACCAATCCCATCTTGCAACTTAAGAAAAGTTCCTTCACCATCAGGAAAGCTAATAATACCATCAAAATAAAGTCATTTTCAGTCAGAAAAGATGAATGAGATTCATTTTTTGATAAGAACACCATTGATATAAAAGGATTGTGAAAATATAGGAAGAAGAGAGAACAAGGAGTTAGAAAAGAGAAAATAAGAAAGATGGTAAGAATCTATAGTCATTATATATGCTAGGATCAACAATCCTGCCAAATTTCATATCACATCGCTATATTTTCTTCATTTACAAAGTACTTGACATCAAAAAATCTCGTAAAATAGGGATAATCCTGATTCAATTTCAGGTGGACAGAAAATATAGAAGAGTGGACAAAATATAAGCTGAATTAAGAAAAACAGATGAGCCAAACGATGCACAAGTGATGAGCATTAAATGCGCGTCATGCACGCAGACCTCTGGCTTGTCAACTCAGAATTGCTATCAAGGGCAATGCGGGCATTACAAAAATACACTTGCATACGTTTTACCTTTGGGTGAGGACAAGGACCCGAAGTGGGTGAAAACTTGGTCAAGGGGCTTTTCCACTTCATTGCAAACTATGAGGACTTTCTCACACAGTAGATTCACATCAGGGGCCTAAAGATAATTTTCCCTATATATTTTAACAAATCAAAATAGCTCATTGGTAAAACTTTATTTTGCCACACTAAAGGTCATAGGTTCAAAGTTTGCCACAGATAGATACAAACTACTTGGGTCTGAGCTGGTTTGTGCTGGGTCTGATTAATGTAGCCAAGAAATTCTGTCTTCCTACAATGAATCTGGACAAGTCCCTTGGACTTTCCTAATTAAGGGATTGAGACTCTTTGGTTGAATTCATTGAATCTGAAAGGACTTCCCTAATTAAGGGATGGGGACTCTTGGGTTGGATTCATTTAATCTAGATAAATCTTTTGGACTTCTCTCATTATGGGTTGGAGACTCTTGGGTTGGATTCATTGAACTTGGACAACTCTTGGGCTGCATTTATTAAAGATGACTCTTGAACTGGATTCATTGAATCTGAAAAAGTCTCTTGGGCTACTCTCATTAAGGGAGGGTGACCCTTAGGCTGGTTTTGGAGTTCTATAAATAGCCTCCTTGAGCTCATTTGAAGCATCACCAGAAAATCGAATGAAAAGAGAGCTGACTAGTTTCTGAAGAGTGCAGTCACCAAGTGCAAAAGTATGTCTAGTCCGTCAATGGAGACATATCCTGTGCCAGACCGAGAAGATCACTTTCCTGATCATATCGAGGAGATAAACTAGAGAATCTGGTTGGTGCACATCAGAGTTCTTCAACTACTGTTTCTAGAGACAATTTGACTTTGTGATTCTTGCATCGCTTCAAACACAGCGTTTGAGGACGCACAATAGTTCTACTATAGAAGTTTTTTATTTCCAAAATCAAGGAAAGTCCACTTTCCTCTAATCTATGTTTTTTTTGTTCTAATAGATTCTACTAGAGGGTGGTAATCCAAAATGAAAATAATAAATATGTGTTCGAAAGTGCGTTTATGAATAAATTTATATACTTTATTTCTTATAATAGAATTAAACCCTTGTACAACGAGAATGATTGTTATCTCTTAACTCATAGATAGAGGAAATATTTTAACCTTCCGAGAAGTTATTGAGATCTCTGTATATCTTTTGTGCTTAGAATGTCTAGCATTGTTTAGAAACTCCCTTTATATATAATCCACCCTTTACATGTCTAAGGGAGTTTGTTCAAAAGAAATAAATTGTTTAGATGAAATTAAACATAAGCTAAACAACAACAAACCAACTTTTGTGCGAATAAGAGGATATTTATAGGGATAAAAAGTATGATTCTAAACATAGATCTAATCTCTTATGAATTTGGATGGGATAGGATACAAATACTAAAATATCGGTGACCAAACGGCTCGAGAAAGGATAGTGGTCAAGTGAGGGGCATACATAATTACATATAGGTGCTATCATACAAGTACCAATGCATCGGATCCTATCAAGCTCTGCAATTAAGCGTGTTTGTACGAGAGTATTACTAGAATGGGTGACATCCTGAGAAATCCTCGTATTGCATCTCTCACTTTTTGCCTATCAAAAAAAAAAAATGCAAGGGTATCACAATTAGAGACACTAGATATTCAATTTGAGTGCCAAATGTTACATCTCACGTGTACTAGACATAAAGAAATTACAAGAACGATTGTTCACTATCTATATATGGTCCATCGCAATAAAGCTCAATACAATGCCTCACCCCAAGACAGAGGCGGAGCTAGGATTTCAAAGACGAGGGGGCACAAAATCAGCTCCTAATTAAACCACAAGGCATTATAGTACTAAACCAGCACCTAATAAAATAGTAACATCTCTCTTTAAATGCGTGTTTTATAGTTCGGGCCCAAAGGGTGTTCCTTTCGTCCGCGGATGTCCGAAAGTCCTCACACGGTGAGGAAGCGAGTCAATACCTCTTAAATATTGGCCAAAAAATATTGATTTTTTTTTGCTAAGAGAGACAAGAAAAGTCGACTACATCCTCATCAAGCCAACCCCCTCGCATCCGCCTTAATGATTCTCCATAGCTCCCCTGGAAATGGCGACACTTGAATACTTGTCCATTGCATCCTCCTACTAAATTTTGCAACCTAGTCTGCACCCATGTTACCTTCGCGAAAGATATGTCGAACTTCGAAACTCGAGAATTCATCAGTCATTTTCCATGAATCATATGGCATCGGGCGATCATTGTTGGCACTATCCCTCGCCTTTATGAGTTGCACGACCTGCTGCGAGTCACCTTCCAAGATCAAAGGCCACTCTTTATACTGCTAACCGTGCCGCCTTCAGTTCACTATCCAGGATTGACGTGGCCTCAAAAACCCTACCCGCCATCAAAATTCGCCTTTATCCATCCCTCAACAGTTACCTCCCACGCCACCACTCTCGGATTTGTTCTTGGCACTGTTAATACTTCTCCTTTAGTAACAGACCTGTTAGTTTCTAGGATCAATCTGATAACTAATCAATATCACTGAAATATCATTGATCTAATTGGCCAGGTCAGTTAATATCAGGTGGGAGGTTTTCCGTTCAATAGAACGTTCTTTAATTAAAGAACTACCTTTCAATTACCTTCCTTGGTTAAACACCAATTAGACTTGTATAAGTCAGTCCCAATATACTAAATATCAGTATAACCCCTTTATAAAGAAAATTAATTCACTTATACAGTACTTAGAGTGAGGTACGCTTATAGCGAATCTTTTTAAGACAATTACGCCCCCCGCAACGGTGCTAACGGGTTACTGGACGCTGGTCTCCCAAGATACAACATTCTTTCACGGTATTTGGATAGCACTACCAAATCACCGTACGGTCAAACCGTAGTTAACCAGTACCTTCACAGGATTATTGAAACAGTAGGACCAAGACAAATTTCAGGGAGAATATTTGTCTTCACTTTGGAGCAGCACCCACTGTAGAGAAAGGAGGAAGGTAGAAGAATATTCTTTTTTGGAAGTCAGAGATTCAGACAACAATTCTATTAAAGAATCTGTTGAATTTTCTGAGACTTCTTTCAGAACGAATTTTGCAGAATCTCTTAGAAGTCGCTTCGGAATCCGAGTTGCAGAATTTCCACTTCCTGTTGAATGTCACTTCTGAATCTAAATTGCAGAAGTTCCACTTCGAAATGCAGAGGACAAATTTCCTTTTTTGTATGTAGAAGCATTTATGTTTTTGGTGTGTTTTCGTTTGAGAAAATGGCTCCGGGAGGAGTAAAAGTGTCCGAACCCAACCGAACGGTTGCAACGGTTCGTTTCAGACAGCAACCGTAGCAACCGCCCAACTGTTCGCGGCGGTTTGCTGACAGCCGTTACGCTGGGCGGTTCAGATCCGGTTGGCGGAGCGGGTATGATCCGCGGTAACCCATACCCGTGAGACCCGGTTCAAAAAGAACCGGACCGGGTAGGGAACCCGAACCCGGACCCGGACCCAGGCCCGACGCCGGCGCCGGCCGCCACCGCCGCCAGCGGCGGAGCGCGCGCATATGCACGTGCGGGCATGATGTCCCCCTAATCGCGCGTGAAAACTCCAAGTACCCAAAGGGCACACCTTTGTTCCCAATTTTCTCTATTTAAATACTTCAAACTTCCATCCCATGGCTAATGTGAGACTAAATGCTTTTAGCTACCTTTAGTCCTATTTTGGCTTTGAATTAGGCAAATTTTAGACTTGAATATCTCATTCATTCGAAGTCAGAATTGAACATGTGAATAAACCACGTTCATCCCCAATAAAAGGAGAACACACTCCAACTATTATTCAATTGATTCGATCAATAGATCTCGCCGTAATTCAACTCAAAGATTCACATTTATTCTTCATATTTCCCAACAATCCCCCACAATGAATGGAGATTCAAGGAATTAACACACAAAGAGACTAACTCTATTGTGAAAGGTACTTTAGAAAAGAAACTGCATCAGGATAGGTGAACTAGGTCTTGAACCTTCAATAGCGAAAGTTTTATCGGACTTACTGGCTAATCAGTGACTAGGTCTTGAACTGTTAGCCGTTAGTGTAAGCCTAGTCAACAAGCTTCACACAGTAACTTTTCAAATCAACTTTGGTTCTCGGTTGTGTCCATTTTGGCCCTGTACATTTTTAGTTTCAGAGAGTATCTTTAGGGAATAACAGGTTTCATAGAAATTTCCAAAGAGCCGACCCAACTCTACACTCACATAGGTGATCGTCCTTTTAAGAGTAGTCTACTCTATTCCACTTGTTTAGTAACAAGATATAGGCATCATTAAAAGCTTTAAGTTTATCCTTAATCCACTTGTAGAAATCACTTATGTGCACCTTAGGAATGGATTGGAGTCAAGCTTCTAAGTGCTTACTTGCTGAGTCAATCATAACTATTTTTTCCTCTTGAACTTAGTTCGTGGGATCTCTAGTAGCTAAGTGAGGTTTCCATTAAGCTGACACGGTAAGGTTAGGCTTTTAGACCTATTCCTCTCGATGCGCAGTTTATACGCTCTCCACTTAAACCTTTAGTAAGCGAATCCGCTAAATTATCTTTTGACGAGACAAAGTCAATAGAGATAATTCCATTTGAGAGCAACTGCTTAACGGTATTATGTTTACGATGAATATGTCTAGACTTACCATTGTATATAACATTTTGTGCCCTAGATATAGCTGCTTGATTATCGCAGTGTATGCATATAGCGGGTACTGACTTTTGCCATAATGGTATATCTTCTAAAAATTATCGAAGCCATTCTACTTCTTCTCTGGCCTTATCTAAGGCTATGAACTCCGATTTCATAGTGGAACGGGCAATACATGTTTGTTTGAAAGATTTCCAAGATACCTCTGCTCCTCCTAGAGTAAATACGTATCCGCTAGTTGATTTTGATTCCTCAGAATCTGCAATCCAATTAGCATCAATGTATTCTTCAAGTACAGGTGGATCTGTCCATATCTCAAGGCATTTTCTTGGTATGTGATACGTGACCCAATACTCGTAGTAGAGCAGTCCAATGATCATCACTAGGATTGCTAGTGTATCTGCTTAACTTGCTTACAGCGTAAGCAATATCGGGTCTAGTGCAATTCATCAAATATATTAGACTTCTGATAATCTGAGAATACTCCAACTGGCTTACTCCAGTTCCTATATTCTTACGAAGGTGGATGTGTGGGAGAAAAGGATTTGTATTCTCCTTTATCCCAAGATCCTTGAATCTTTCTATCATCTTCTCCACGTAGGGAGAATGAGATAGACTGATTCCATCTGGTGTTCTTGTGATTTTAATTCCTAAAATTACATCAGCAACCCCCAGATCCTTCATGTCAAAATTGTTGGATAACATTTTCTTGGTGGACTTAATAATTTCAATATTAGTCCCAAGTATCAACATATCGTCTACATAAAGACAAACAATAATACATGCATTTCTAACTATTTTAGTGTAAACACACATACCACATTCATTGATAGTGAATCCATCTTTGATCATGACACTATCAAATTTCTCATGCCATTGTTTCAGAGCCTGCTTTAGACCTATAAGGATTTTACCAATTTACACACTTTGTGTTCTTGGCCCTTGACTATAAATCCTTTAGGTTGCTCCATATATATTTCTTCATTTAATTCACCGTTTAAGAATGCAATCTTGACATCCATTTGATGGATATCTAAGTTATGCAATACTGCAATTGCAATCAACATTCGAATTGAGGTTATTCTTGTTATTGGTGAATAAGTATCAAAGTAGTCAAGTCCTTCCTTTTGTCGATAACCCTTGGCTACTAATCTAGCCTTGTACTTATCGATAGATCCATCGGGTTTTAATTTTCTTTTAAAAATCCACTCACACCCAATTGGTTTACTGCCATGAGACAAGTTTGCCAATTCTCAAGTATGATTACTTAGTATGGATTCTATTTTGCTATTTATAGCTTCTTTCTACATTTGTGCTTCTGGGGTAGACATAGCCTCTTTAAATGTTTGAGGCTCACTTTCAATAGCATATGCTATGAAATCTGGACCAAAAGATTTTGAGATTCTAGATCTCTGACTTCTTCTTGGTTCAATTTCAGCATTAACAATCGGTTCCTCGGGGCTTTCGTCCCTGAATGCTATCTCATGTGTTCTTTTCCCAGAAGTCTTATCTGTTTCCCGTTTATATGGAACAATATCTTCAAAGAACACATCATCTCCAGATTCGATAATCATGTTTACATGAATATCTGGTATCTCAGATTTATGAACCAGAAATCTATAGGCACTACTATTCAAGGCATAGCCTATGAATATGCAGTCCATAGTTCTTGCGCCCAACTTAGTCTTTTTAGATAATGGTGCAAGCACCTTTGCAAGGCACCCCAACATTTTGAGGTAATGATAGGAAGGTGTCATTCTATGTCATAACTCAAATGACATAAGACCAAGCTTCTTGTGGGATACTCTATTTAGAATATAATTTGCAGTTAACAGAGTTTCCCCCCACAAGTTCTGTGGAGCTCCAGAACTTACGAGCATAGAATTGATCATCTCCTTTAAAGTTCTGTTTTTCCGTTCAGCAATTACATTTTGCTGAGGAGATATAGTGTTGGCCTAAAGGCCCATCACTTTAGTTTTGATGATGATCAACTCATGTAGTTATAGTACTAATGATCTTGTGTTTATTTAGTCTCAGATTTGTGATCAAGATCTTAGTAGGTGCGTAGCTTCAACAAAGGATTTAAAGTCAAGTTTTAGAGCTAGCACGGTTTGATTCAAGAGCTTGTACATCAAGACCACATCAAGTACTCAAGAGGAGTCTAGCTCGTTGGATCAAGTTTGGACCAAGTCAAGAAGATGAGAAGACTTCAAGTGAAGACCTTCAAGATCAAGGCTTGAGTCTAGGTTTGTTTTTATAAGATTTTTTTTTTAGTTAAAATGTAAAGGATAGAATAGTTGGGGGATTGCTCAAGTATACTATACACACACACACTCTTGATTTAGATGAGTTTTCATAAAAGAATTTTATTTTGGAAAAATACAAAAGAGTTTTCTTTTGTAAAATACCTCTTTGGTTTTTGGAATTCTAAAGTATGTATGTTTTAACCAAAACCATATTTAGAGTTTAATGTCAAAAACATAGATATTTCACCATGTATGTGTAGTGGATCATATCCATACACTCTATGCTTTAAAAGAGTTTAAAATATCTTGTTTTTGTATTTGGAGAAGTTTTGGAAAAATATGGTTTTCGTTTTTAGTCAAAATTTTCAAGTTACAAAAATAGTTCAAATTGTTTGTAACATGTCTTGATTTTACTCAAACATGTTTGATTATCAAAGTATAATATTGAAACTATTTTTGTAGATTTTTGGTGAATTTATGGGATTTTATTTAAGCTAAAAAGTCAACTTTTAGATCCCTATAACTAACCCTGACCTGGCTTCTGTCGGTCGACCGGACCGGTTGACCAAGCTTGAAGTCGGTCGACCGAGTCGATCGACCGACGTGCACAAAATGTGCACGCCAAGTCTGCTGGAGGGCCGGTCGACCGACCCGGTCGACTGCAGAGAGCTTCTGCTCTCTGGAAAGCCCCGGTCAACCGGGCCGGTCGACCGGCAGAGAACTCTGTTCTCTGTTCCAGGCAGCGGTCGACCGGGCCGGTCGACCGACGCCCCAACAGTTAGATTTCTGACTGTTGGCGGTCGACCGGGCTGGTCGACCACCAGCCGCCTGGGCTGAAAAAATGCCCAACGGCTAGTTTTTTCTAGCCCTATTTAAAGGGGGCTTTTGGGGCTGTTTTCTCCAAGATTTTAAGTGGATTTTTACACCAGTTTTTCTTACTCTTTCAAGAGGTTTTCTCCACTTATATTTGAGCCAAATACTTCCATTCAAAAGGAGAGTTTATCAAGAGTTTTCAAAAGTGATTTTCTTGTGTTTTTCACCACACATTCCATCCTTGTTTTTCTCACAAACACTTGAGCTATCCATTGATATATTCATCCTATAGGAGTGTTCTTGTGAGATTGTTTTTAGGTGATCAAAGTGTTGTGATCACCAAAGACTTCTTCTTTGCTTTGAGGAGGCGGACGTGTGTGTTCACATTGTTTCGGGTTCTAGTGTGAACTCGGTGTTTGAGGTGCATTTCTTGGTAGCGGTTACCAAGATAGCATTTCTTGGTAGCGGCAAGGAAAACATGCAAGCCTAGGGTTTTCAAATACATGGACATCCTAAATTTCCATGTGTCAATGTTGGAAACATCAAATATGGGAGGTGACAAGCAATCCATGAGTGTGTGCAAATAATATATGTGCAGAATGCAAATGATAGATTAGCAAACTAAGATCACACTCCTAGGTGGTTAAACTAAATATCAGGAGCGTAGGCTCTGATACCAATTGAAAGTACACCTAGAGGGGGGTGAATAGGTGTACCGCTAATCTAATGAACTAAATGCGAAAATTAAAACTAATTTGCAACAACACTTAGTGCAACCAACGAGTGTAGCGAATTCCCCGTGAAGGGCTCTGGACAACTCCTCTTGATTCCTCTGAATAAGAGTTGAGCCGTTATATGAAGCTCTCATGGTTAAGCACACAAGTGAGGCACACAAACAAACACAACCAAGCATATAGGAATAAGCAATATGAATCAATGCAAGGCTCAACACAAGCATATAAATGATATGACAATATGAATGATGCAATACACAAATAAAGAGAGAGAGAGAGTTTAGAGACAATGGATCAAACGCAAACAAGAAGATGTGTTTCAAGGTTCGAGCACCGAGCTCTACGTCCCCGCCTTCACCGAGAAGGATTTCCAATTCACTAGAAGTACCGAACTCCTCTTTCAACCAATACAATCTCCATCGAGGCAATACAAATGGTCTACCGAAGACTGGAGTACCAAACTCCACCAATACAACCAAATCCACCTCACCAAGAGGGATACAAGCACAATCCACCTCTACCAAAGAGGGATACAAATACCAACCAACTCCACCTCACCAAGAGGGAGTAAACCATAATCTCAACCTCTACCAAAGAGAGAGCAACCAACAATCCAAATCCACCTCTACCAAAGAGGGATATCCAAATAAAAAAAGGGTTACAACAAAGTGGTATATCTCAACCACAAACCAAAACCTTTTCCCACAAATAAATGATCCTAAATAGATAAGATATGAGATATAGCTCAAGTGTGAAAAACCACGAGTATGGAAAACAAAAACTCAAAAAAAAACTTGGGAAAACTCTTTGAAGATGATGAAAATGAAGAACAAACACAAATCTCCCAAATTTCTACTTTCTTTGATTTTTCCAAAAACCCTAAAAACCAATAAGATGAATCTTTTGAAGCACTAAAACACTTTTGAAAACTTGCTGGAAAACACAAGAGAGTAGGAATTTTTCTTGTTAAAAATCTTAGCCAAAATCCCAAAGAAATGGGGCTTATATAGCCTCCAACAAAAAACTAGCCGTTAGGCTGACTTTTCAGCCTAGGCGGCTGGCGGTCGACCGCACGGTCGACCGCCAACGGTCAAAAAATGACCGTTGGAAGCCAGCGGTCGACCGGCCGGTCGACCGTAAAAATCCAGAAAGCAAAGCTTTCTGGCCGGTCGACCGCACGGTCGACCGCCCAAGTGCCTGGCCAACGTGCACAAGCTTGTGCACGTCGGTCGACCGCCCGGTCGACCGCCAGAGCCTGGCAGAAGGCAATCTGGGTCAGAAAACTGGGTTTTAAATAATTCTAATAAATCTCATAAAACTTCTAAAAATCCACAAAAATAGTTTCTAACATAATAAATGATATACAAACATGTGATAAAAATTTTAACACAATTATCAAACATTTTAAACCATTTTTGCATTATGAAAAAATTACCGAAAACCAAAAACCGTATTTTTCCAAACTTTGATTTTTCAAATAAACTTTGTCCAAAACATATCCAAATACAAAAACATGATACTTAATCATTTTAAAACATGTTGCATATGGACATAGGTCCAATATACATGAAACATATACATATCATTGTTTTTGTCTTTAAATACCAAAATATGTTTTGTTAAAATACCAAAACACTAAAAACTCATGAATAGGCATATCAAAATAAGTTTGTCTAAGACATGAAGCATACTTGTATATAGAATGAATCTAATATACATAAAACCAAGTAAAATTGTTTTGATATACTATCTATTCATGAAAACCAATATCGGTTAAACCAAAAGACCGAAAAACGAATATCCAAAACATGAAACGTGCGTGTGTTGTGAATTTGAGCATATCAAACTATCTAGTCTTTACAAATGGATCTAAAACAAAATCTAAACTAGGTACCGAGGTCTTCTTGACGAACTCCGTCTTCAAGCCGACTCGATCCAAACCGTGATCCACCGAGCTTGACTCCAACGAGTGCTATATATGATCTTTGACGCTCGGGCTCTGGAATCACCAAGTGAAAGGCTTCAAAACTCCTTTGTTGAAGCTAATCACCAACTAATATCTTGATTAAAGATATGAAACTAAACATCACAAGATTATTAATAAACATAACTACATGAGTTAATCATCATCAAAACTAGAGTGGAAGGCCTCTGGGCCAACAAGTATTTGGCTCTAAAATAAGTGGAGATAAACACTTAGAAGGGTAGAAAAAATTAGCTTGAAAACTCACTTCAAATCTTATTGAAAACTGCCCAAAACAGCCCCAATTTATAGGCCTCAAAATATAGCCATTGGGGTCCAACTCAGCAGGATTCCCTACTGTCAGTCGACCGACCGGTCAACTGCCAACGGTTGAATTTCTGACCGTTGTGCCACCGGTCAACCGTCCGGTCAACCGAGGCCTAGATACAGAGAGCAGAAGCTCTCTGTCGGTCGACCGGGGCCAGATCCAGATAGCAGAGCTCTTTGGCGATCGACCGGGTCAGTCGACCGGCCCTCCAGCCAAACTGGCTATGCACGTTTGTGCACATTGGTCGACCAGACCAGTCGACTGACTTCTGTCTCGGTCGACCGGCAGAAGGCCATGTCACAAATTTTTGGGGATTAAAATATGGTCTTTTTACCTTCAATAAAATCTCATAAATTTTACAAAAATAAGTTCATAAATATACTTTGATACACAAACATGTTTGATTAAAAATCAAAACACATTACAAACATTTTGAACTATTTTTGTAATATGAAAATTTTAGCTTAAACGAAAATCTGTAATTTTCAAAAACTATTTCCATATTGAAAAACGATTTTTTCAAAACTTCTCCAAATACAAAAACAAGATATTTTAAATACTTTTGAAGCTTAGTGTGTATGGATATGATCCACTACACATATATGATGAAATATCTATATTTTTGACATTAAGCTCTAAAATAAGTTTTGATAAAACACAAGTATATTTTGAATCTCAAAAATCAAAATGGTATTTTCAAAAACAAGAACTCTCTTATGAAAAGCACATATAAATCTTGTGTGTGAGTGTATATGAACTTGAGTAATCCACCAATTAATCTATCATTTACATTTTATCTAAAAATAAAATCTTGACACTTACAAAAGCTGACACAACTCTTCTTGAAAATCTTCTCTTTGAAAATCTTCTTCTCCTTCTTGACTTGGTCCAAACCTTGATCCAATGAGTTAGATTCCTCTTGAATACTTAATGCAATCTTGATACGCGAGCTCTTGAATCAACATGTGCTACCTCTAAAACTTGACTTTAAACCCTTTATTGAAGCTAAACACCAACTAAGATCTTGATCAAATATCTGAGACTAATTAAACACAAGATCATTAGTACTATAACTACATGAGTTAATCATCATCAAAACTAGAACGATGGGCCTTCGGGCCAACAGAGTGTTCACGCGCGTAGCATCCGACGTTTTTCTTAAGATTTGTGTTTTAGGCGAGTGTTTCTCATATTTTTGGGTTTCTCCGCTTCGACGGGTGGTTGTATTTACATTGTATTTCGGGCTTTATACTTGTATTTTGTGGACTTATGTATTGTACTATGTGATGTATCTGTTTTGGGTAACGAATGCTTGTAATAGTGTAAACAATATGATATTTGTGCACGTGTTAGTACTAACCATGCAGGTATCCTTATATAGCCTTCAGGGCTTCTGCCCACTCTCGGGATGGCTACCCAATAAGTTTTAGGCCTTGCACCCTTTATGAATTTCGTGATAGTTACCGGGAGTGCGCTTAGACCCCCGGCTTACTCAGCCCTTCGGGCTTACACAACCTTCGGGCTTCACACACTATATGAATGATTTAGTTACTATCTGTTTATATGCATGGTTGTGTGGTACTAAATTTCTGCAGGTACCTATCGGCCTTCTAGCCCTTCAGCCCTTATGGGCTTTCGCCTACTACCTCGAAAGAGAGAGTGCGTTCAGACCGTCAAATCTTTTAGCTCCGCCTGGTAGGCGAGCCTAGCGCACAACGCTTTATCACTAACTCTGTCCGAGTATAATTTTGTCGTGAATACAGCTTTGTCACGGGTGATGCGGAGCAGTTGGCCCACCACTACACACGTGTGTTAGCCGTACGGCGAGCAGTTATCACGCTGAATGTGATGGTGTCTAGTGTTGTATGTTAGTTTCGCTCCAGCCTTACTTAAGCTCTACTTGATTGTGCTTGGCTGTTACACTATCACTTGACATATTTTCTCTTGATGTGCTAACACTTGCCGTACTATTACTTAACATCTACATGGTGATCATGCTATCACCTGATACCTACCTGTATCACTTGACATTTGATGTGTTATCACCAGAACACCTTTCATGCTTTACTCTTGACTCTTATAATTATCACTTACGGGAATGATGACCTGATATCCTAATATAATCATGTATTCCAGTACACATGTACTCTTGATATTCCTGACATTCCTGACATCCACCTGCTCATTCACACCATCTGATAATTACATAATAAAATCATAAATAAGACAACTTATACCGGATTTGGAGAAAACTAATGGGTCCTGATTAGTTTCATGTTTATGATGGTCATATTATGTCACGCGTGGCCACATTCTTGAGGGATCACCTGGCGGCCACCAGGAATTCCCTGGGATATACTGGCACCCTTACCCCTCTTATTTTTCCTCTTGAGTATGCACAAGACCCACCCCTATTTTTATACGATTTGCGATACCCTACCGTTGTTCAGGTGTACAATAGTCCCGGTATGTAACGTTACGTTCCGGCTCAACATCGGATACTCCTGGACCGTTGTCCTTGGCATGTATCGGACTCATTCTAAACATAGTTCGTTAAACTCCATTAATTTTCAAATAACTGGCTATATAAGTTATAAGTGAAAGTATGTAGAATGAGACGCATACTAAAACCTACAACTTAATTGGCCCAAATTATAATAAGATGCTAATATACAATTCGTTGTGTCGTTTTGCAACTTAGGTTGTGTATGCTCGAATTTCAGTGACATGGGATAAAAGTATATAGATGAGGGTTTTCTTATTTGAATTATTCCTTCAATGTACTAGTTTCATGGAGCCGTAACCTAAGTTTGTATGATTAGTTTTGCTCGTATTCGATTTTATTTGATTTTA
Organism: Agave tequilana; assembly: GCA_038442645.1. Lineage (NCBI taxonomy): Eukaryota > Viridiplantae > Streptophyta > Magnoliopsida > Asparagales > Asparagaceae > Agave > Agave tequilana. Next base: position 41,955 of record JAVJIF010030740.1, on the reverse strand, counting down.
TCAGTTTTATCGATTTTATGTTAGGAGATAACTGGTGTTGCGTTATCTGCTTTACTTATCGCCTCCTTGTCTACTCCTGTATATCTGTATTCACGACACGATTTTTTATACATGCCTTCCAACTTGGAATTATCGATACACATGTGCATGTTTATGCACGTCATTTGGCACTCATCTTACCACTCGTTGGGTAGCTTTCTGACTCCCCTGGACCTTCATGTTCAGATCTCAGAGGTTGGACAGATGTGAATCCTTCTGCTGAGAACCAAGCTTACTTTGCGGAGCAGACAGATCAGCTGTAGGTCCAGTCCCTTTTTGCCTCCCCTAGTTGGCTAGTGGCATCTCCTTGTAACTCGTGAGCAAACTTTTGTATTGTTCATATTGTAAATCTTATTTTTATATTTCCTGATGATGTAATATTCCTGTAATGTTAGATCACACTCTATGATAACTATGTACATGTATTGATGAATTGGAATGTGTATTACTTTTGTGCTTCCGCACTCTGACTTTTGCCTGTACTGATACTTAGCTATATATATGAGAGTATTTTCGACTTACGTATATATGTCGCAGTAACGTCTCTGTACCCGGCGGAGCGGGGCGTTACAGATGGTGTGGAGCTCCCTTATCCTCAATACTAGCACTCTTTCTCAAGGGTAAAGAAGGAGTGGACTCACATTTCTTCTTTGCAGGTTTAACCTTGTTACAACTATTGTTTGCATGAGCGGAGTCCATGCAGGATTATCCTCTACTTCAGGAATTGGCACTGTTTCATTGATGTCTGTGTGGCATGTATCAGTTCCATTCTGCATACTGGACACTTAAGAGGTATGCTGATCAAGTTGTCTGATCTGCAATAGACTAGGCCCTGCCCCTTGTACAACACTTCCTTGTAGTTGAGTTTGAACACCATTTTGGGTTAACTCATTAATGTCGGGTAAAAAGACCCCTAACATTGGTTTGTAATGTCAGTAAGTCTTCAATTTCCTCTGTCAGAACTTCTTCATTATTCTGACTTTTATGCGACTTTGTGTTTCACTTCTCTTGTTCTTGTTAGCCTCCTTACTGCAGCACCAATTTTTCGTGTAGGCAGCACCAATCGCTCTTGAGATCATGCCTCAGTGATTTTAGTTTGCATTGAGTGATGCTCCCCTTGATCATTTATAATGACACTACAGGGGATACTAGATTCAGATATTCTGATACAAACAGTATCAGAAAGGCCCCCATCTGAGATTATGTCAGTTCTCTCACCATATGACTCTCCAGTTCCTTCTACATGAACTACTACAGGAGTTTCAAGTTCTGATACAATTTCTGTTACACTAATATAAATAGTGTTAGGTACACCTCCACTTGATTTCCCCCAACTTCACATTCACAATTTTTGTATCCATGTTTAAAATCAGCCCCAGTGCTATTTCTAGCTTTCTTTTGTTCCTCACTAATTCCAGTATTCTGCTGAGTATGTGGCACTGAAACATGATGTTCCTGCACATTAACTGTCTCTTTGGGGTTCCAAACCTTCACAAAAGGACATTGAGTGTCTACATGACCAAAATTAACATATGATTTGCAAGGGGGTACCCATTCATATTCCACTGGTATTGTAACCCTCTCCTCCTCTTCCAGCTCCAAGGAGATCATTTGGGGCAATTGCTTAGAAGCAGCCACTTCCACAAAGCATCTGGCATATGCCAGAGGTGTTCACCCAATGCTGTCGCATTGTCCATATACAAAGGCTTGCTAATATATTCTTTCTTTTTTTAGCAGCTGGACATGCCCAGAAATTGACATAAAACACCACATCAGAAAATAGAGATTCATAATTTTTTCAAGTGTTTTCAAAGTTTCTCATGTTCCTTTTTCTCCAAAGAAGCCAGCATACAGCATTAGCAATAGTGCACCACAAAGGTCTGAACTGCTCCTGAATTTTTTTTTTTTTTTTTGCCCAGTCAAAGAATAACTGATCAATGGAAGAGGGAAGTAAGTGGAGAATTAAAGAAGAAAGTAAAAAAGAGCCAAAGCTGTTGAGCAAAGGGGCAAAGAAGAAATAGATGATCTCTATTTTCCAGAGCATTATGGTAAAAGATGCATTAAGGATCCCCAACCCGGTTCTTTTTAAGGAGATTCACCTTGGTGTGGATCTTGTCTTTCAATAACAGCCAGGTAAAAATATTGACTTTTAAGGGAGCAGTAAGGGAGAAGACATGCCTCTATTATTTAGGAAGCGATAGTAATACTTAATAATGAAATTTTCAGTCTTTTCCAGAGCCTAAGGAGGATGATCCAAAATATCAGAATCAGGACAGACATTAGAAAGAGACTGTATCAGAGCATTCTTGTCTGAAAGAGAGGAGCCCATAGGTCTTCTAATCAACAAATGACAAGACCAGATACCATTTCTACTAAGACCTTGAGACTGAACAAAAGAATGTTGATTAGAAACAAAATTAAAAAGGTCTGGAAGAACTGCTTGAAGAGTGAAATGCCCCAGCCACTTGTCAAGACAAAAATCTGATCATAGAACCATCTCCCAACCTCCAACTGATGTTGTGCCAGAAGGTATCTTTGATAGACAGGATATCATTCCAAAAACCTGAATTAGATTCACGGTTCAAAGACTCGGCCGAGTCAGAGACGAGTCGGCCGAGTCGTATCCGTCTCGGCCCGCTCCGAGACGAGTCTGAGTCACGAGTCGGTCGACTCAACTCAGAGGAGACCGACTCGGCCGAGAATCGGAGTTGACTCGGTCGACTCGACATTATGATGATGATTTTGTGCCTCATCGCAATTCAATATGGAAATAACTAAATTAGCATGTATTTATGAATGTATTTTGTGCAATTTACTATATTGCACATGTATTTTGATATGCTTATATCGACGACACGTGTATTTATACTTTTACTTTATGTTTAGTGTGCTAAGTGATATATTTTAGACATGTGATACATGAATGTGGATGTCTACATTTTTTAAGATTTGTCGTGATTTTTTTAGAATTTTTGAGCTTTCTATATAGCATTTTGCGCGTATCGCTCGATACCGATCCGAGTCGCCGAGACCGATCCGTCTCAGTCGCCGAGACCGAGTCGCTCGATACCGATCCGAGTCGGTGGCCGAGACCGCGACTGTTAACCATGATTAGATTGTCTAACCTTACATGACTAAAGAGTTTTGGAGATATTGGAATAGAGAGAAGCTAGAACTTTGACAGATAGAGAATCCCTTGTCACAGCTTCCCACAACCATCTGTAAAGAAGAGAATAGTTGAAGATTTTTAAATTTAATACACCAAGACCCCTCTCAGATTTAGAGAGGCAGACAATCTCCCAGTTAACTAATTGGTGGAAGGAAGAGGGGTCTTTTCTGTTTCCTCGCAACGAAAAATTCATATACAATGAAACTCAATAAACCAATGTCAAAAACTCTTGTGCGTGTGTGTGATTTGAGCAATCAAATCAAATCTATACTTCATAAGAATCTAAAACAAACTTGCAAATTCTTGAAGTCTTCTTCTTGACCTTCTACTTCATCTTGACTAAATATGATCTTTATGCTTGAGCACTTGAATCGATACTTGTTAGCTTCAAAAGCTTGACTTTGAGTGCAAATTCAAAAGATTCATCTCTCTTTGACCTCTTCCAAAAACTAAACAGGCATTGTCTGCAAATTCCTTTATATGATGAAGTTGCCACTACAGATTACTTTCAATAGTCAAGGCATCATTAAGCTGAGAGCCTTCTTCCTTTGAAACGTTACATTTTCATGTCGACTATAGTGTTTCTCTGAGACAAGGAATAGTGTTCAATATTGTGACGTTTGTACAGTTTCATTGTTATTTCAACCCAGTTCACAAAGGAGGGAGGGAGGAGAGATCAATCCTCTGTTTCCATCCTGTAATTTTGCTTTTGCTGAGATATGATTTCAATTTTGATTTCTTGATACTTTTGTACTCTATGCAAATCCAAACTATGACTTTTTCTAAGAAAACACACACAAAATCAAACCAGAAGACTAATACTAACTGATTACTCCATTGATTCTTTGCAACATTTTACAGCAAAAGTCTTTATAATTCTCCTCCAATATTACAAACATTTGAGGCTACCAAGTCCCAAAGAACACAGTTGGATACAGTCAAGAGAGAAACCTACTAGTAATAGAACAGGTGGTAGAAAGAATCTCTGCAGTTTTATTCATACACTACAAACCATAACCTCCAATCTACTGAATATAAGACGGATCTATCCATTCCAGCCACCAAGACATACAACTTCATCCAATCAAGGAGCTGACGACGGATACTTTGTCACCGCATGTAGTATGTCGCCGTAACTCACCACGCCAACCAAGATGTCGTTCTCCTCCGAGTCATCCTCCTTCGTCACCCAAACATGGGTTGCCCGATGCGACAACAACTGTGCCATGACAGCCGCCAAGGAGCTTGTGTGCTTGCATGTCAGCGGTGCACTCCTTCCCCGGTACATGCTCCTTGGTGACCTAAACCCCCCCATTGTCGCAAGCGTAGGAGGATGACTGAAGAACCCAATGCTCCGGCTACTGAACTTCTGAGCCCTTGTTGAGGAGGGTGAGGACCCGGCCTCCTCGAGTGATGAACTGAATGAGAAACTCGGCAGAGAGTCTAGCCCTGACCTATTGTTGTCTTCTGCTCCCATCACAAAATGCCCGGCTGACAGGTTTGCCATGGCCCATGCAGCAGCCAAGTAATCACATTTCCAAAGTTTAAATGACGAGATCTCACCAACTATCTTGTGGGTGCCATCGGGGTTGGTCTCGATAACAGCAACTGCGCATGGGTCTTGGGGGATCCTGTGAACTGCTTCAATGGCAGGGGAGGAGGCTTCAATATGGGAGTAATGTGGTGCGATGGCACCAAGGGAGGAGATAGAGGAGAGGGGGAGGGGAGCAAGGGCACCGAGGCAGCCAATGAGGAAGCGGATGATGTCTTCTCGGGTGAGGCAGCAGTACTTGTATTCATCAGAGGGAAGGCAGGCGGATGATGAGGATGGTCGGCCAGCAGCGTGAGCAGCAGCATTGTTGTAGTCATTGAAGTTTTTGAGCCATTTGCCGTTGTAAAGGATGGAGAAACGCTTGCTAACACCCCTCCAGGTGAGGCCCTTGCGAACCAGGAGGCGGCGAACACCCTGCTTCATCATCTCCAGTGCATCAATCAACCTTGCAATGCAAAAACCAGTAAGTAAATGAGAAGAAAGGAAGACAATCTAAAACCTGAATTAATCTAACCATCAGTACAATAAGCTAGTGTTTATTTTATAAAGAATCTTGGTTCAGTTTGTATTATTGAGTATTAAACCATTTGTGTTATTCCAATGCAAACAGACAATGGAAACATTTGGATAACACCAACTATGATCCATAGTGATGAAGCAAAAGTCAGTAACAAAGGATGAGCAGGAAATAAACAACGATGAACTGTAGTAATACAAAATACAAACAAAAAGGAAACTTAAAGTCAGTCTAACTAGAATAGTTGATAATAAATTTGGCTGCAATAATAAAATTTTAAAAAAATAATAATAAAACCACAATAAATTCGAGAATGTGGTAAGTCAGTGACAATGTAGTATTGTGAACCTGTGATGAGAATATTATCAATCATCATCATCTAAGCCTCATTCATTCAGAATAGGATCAGATAAAGCATAGGCTGTGCACTGAGAAGGCTCCATGCAGCATGTGATAAAATTTTACTCCCAATTTCAGCAAGACATCAACCCATTGAATGGTGGTCCCAAATTCCTGTATCGAATAGATTTTCATACTTCTTGCGCTTTTTTTTTTAATGCTTTTCAGTATTTTACGTAATTTTCCAGTTATGGTTATAATTAGCATAAAAGAAGATAAGAACATTAAGATAAACAAAAACTCTCTACTTTAGACAGAGGAGCAAATATTGTTTCTGACTTTCAAGAGTCATGGTTGAAGTTTTATTAATAAGAAATAGAGCAGACGAATTAGGAATTGGGTTGGGATGCTCGAATCCATCCACATTTCCAATAAATAGGATTTGCACAGCATGAAAAAATGGCAACAGTGTATGGGCTCATCATGATATAAGAAAATTAGATTGAATTGCAATGTAGGACTGAAGTACCAAAGTAATTCACATAATTCACAGACGATTTTGTTTTTGACAGGCATATATCATTTCCAGTGTGGGAAATAGCTGTGCTAATGTAAGGGTTTTTCTTTGTCCTTTTCTTTTATGTTTATTATTATTATTATATTTTTGACATTGAAATAACGTAGGAGTTGAATATAAGGATAACAGATCACTTAATTATTGTTGTAATTATGATTCTGAGGAGTAGGTGTGCTTTTTATGTATACAACTGTAAAACATTCTATTTCTTAAGAATCATAATGATAACAATGGTAACTTTACAATAATTATTGTTGTAATTATGATTCTTAGGAGTATGTACGCTTAACAAGTTTTTTATGTAATTATGATTCGTTTTCTGTGATGATAACATTGAGAAGTATGTGTTTATGTATCACTTTCTTATTGATTTATGCATCTATTTATTTGCTGTAACTTTAGGGTCGACTTCTGTATAATTCAGACAACACATATACATATGCTACTATAAGAATGGAAGTTCATAACTAAATAAATTCAGCATGACTAAAAAATAAGCACTGTGATAGCCTTGATAGAAGGGGGAAAATAAACGATAACAAGATATGCTAGGAAAGGATAAGATACCACATTATAACAAATTGACAACCTCAAGTTCAGTTCCACAATATAATGTCAGAAACTGTCCAGAAAAAATTGATTGGGAAGCATAATCAATTGTCGGACTGACAAGGGAATTTTTTTTTATCATTTTGACCCTACTATACACAATATAGTTTGATGACTCAGAAATGTTTCTTATCAATAAGATAGATAATAAAAACTAATTCCAGCCAGAACTTTTCAAGAGCAAAATTAATTCTATAGTATCTGAGAGAAGAAAAGGCCTCGAAATATTTCCTATTACAAGATGTCAATCTACTGTTCAAACAAAAAAAGAATATATACACACACACATACATATATATATACACACATGTGGTGTGTGAACACACACACTTGTGTCATTCCAGAAGGATTCGAGGCCGAATCATTCCCACTCAAATACAATCCCACAACATCCAAATGCAAGATACACTCTGTTAAAGTTGATCTACATTATTTCATGTAACTAAAAATCAAAAATCATGTATTTTGAATACTTTTTGCCCATTCATCAAGTAGGCGCAAAATGGACGGCTGAAATAGTGAGTTGGTTAGTTTATCGGTGTACAATATTTGACATTTAATAAAAAATGGTGAGGGTTTTTAAGTGTTTAAAAAATCATGAAGAAATGGTCGGATCGAGAATTTGTATGTCTAAAAATATAGATCTAAGCAATATGCTATTTTCAGACATCCATTTTGCGCCTAATTGATGGATGGGCAAAAAGTATTCAAAATATACGATTTTTTATTTTTAATTACTTGAAATAATGTAGATCAACTTTAACGGAATGGATCTTGCATTCTCATGTCGTAGGGTTGTATTTGAGTATGAAGGATTCAGCCTCGAATCCTTCTAGAATGACACAAGTACACACATATATGTAAATGTATATGTGTATGTATATGTATATATGTATATAGCTAGCTAAGACATAAAAAAGACAAGACAAAGCCTCAGAAAAATGCTCTTAAGTTGGTTTTGATTATATAAAAAAAAGTTGCTTTGTGAACTTTGGCCTTTTTACTGTTGCTTAAAGTTTATACATCCACATGATTTCTCACTTTTTTTTCATCACCGCACAAAGCTTATCTTGTTGAAGGTCAGCTACATATTAGCAAACAATGTCTACAATTATCATCTTCTTCATTTTGTTTATTTATTTATTTATTCATTTGTTTGTTTATTTCTTTGTGTGTGAAATAGCCACAAAGTTGATACGCTCTGCCTTTTGTAAAATAAAAGTAACTCCTAATGTTTCGTATATAATTAAGAAACTTCCTAAACTTTTTGCTCCTTCTGTGGTAATAATATTCTTTAACTTCTATCACTTCCTTGTTGAATCTTTTATAGATAGTTTCTCTTTCACAAGACGATTACCCATGATAGATGACTTATAATGGAACCAATGAACTAAATTTTACAACGAATATTTCTCATTAGTTATTCTACAAAAAGTAAGTGTGTATACACTATTTTCAAAAGTAATTATAATAGAAGCGCTAAAAAATTGTGTACTAATAAGCAAAACTTCACAAAAAAGTTTTAATATGGCGGGTCATAATTGCGTTAGGTCTAGTAACCTAGTTTTAATATTGTGAGACTGACTCAAACCTAAGAGTTCGCAACAATATTGTTATATCTTGTTCTCATTTTTTAAGTTTTAAACATTTTTACATTTTGGATTCCACTTGATCGGATATTTTAAAGAGCGATTTTGTTCACTTCAGTTTTGTCACTAATTATTGAAAATGTTTTTTTCCTATTTATTTGACGTCCTACTTGTTCATTTCTTTGAGTTGGTATTATTGTATACTCTTGTTGATTTTCCTAGTGCTCCCCTCTAATATGCTTGTTCTTATTATCTCTACATGTTCTAATTCTATAACTTAACTCCATAGTAAGCGTAGTGTTCAAAGCGTCAGAAAAAACTCGGCTCCCAAAAGTTTCATCTTCTAGGAACAAATTATTACATTAGATCTTTTTGACCTTTTTATCCTCTTCTTTAAGGTTTTTAGGTTTATTTTTTTTCTGTTCGATGCCTAAGTTGGAGTGACAGATGATACACTTCTAGTTATGGGTGCCACCGGATACGGATTATCCGCAGATATCCGCATCCGAATCCGCCTCCAATCCGGATACGGATATCATTTTTTCACATCCGTCAATATTCGTATCCGTATCCGTATCCGAAAGGTAGGTGCGGATACGGATATGGTAAAAGTAATATCGTATTCGTATCCGATCCGATATCCGAATGTTGCGTGCTTCACAATGATATCGGTATGGAGAAGACTATTCTTCAATGGAATAAGATATTAAATTTTGATATTTTGAGTTGATAAAAAAGTGATAGTGAAAAATATTCGATTCTTGCAAGAGCACCACATGATATTTTGAGTATTTCGACATCAACCATGTCATCTGAATCGGCATTTAGCACCGGAGGACGTGTAATCTATTGTTATAGAAGTCAAATGACAATGAATACAATGAATATATTGATATGTACACAATAATATCATAGTATGTATCACATTTAATATTGTAATAGATGAGATAAAAAGTAATATAAGTATTTCTGTTTAATTTATCTTTAACCATATCCATTTTTAACATATCCGATTAGTATCCGCATCCGATCCGCTAATATCCGATTTATATCTGATATCCGATTTTAGCGGATACGGATATCATTTTTTCACATCCGCCAATATCCGTATCCGTATCCGTATCCGAAGGTTGGGTGCGGATATGGATATGGTAGAGATAATATCCGATCCGTATCCGATCCGATGGCACCCCTACTTCTAGTTCTTTCTGTAGCTTGAGTTTGTTAGATATAGGCTATATTGTAAGTGCTTTGTGAAGATGGAGTTTGATGAGAGTAATTACCAGAGAGATGCTCTTAGATTCTCAAGGGAGGTCTCCGCTGCAATGGAGAAGGAAGTTATGTTGCACACGCTATTCTGGAGATGTTGGAGAATCGACTATCCTTTTCAGAGCTCTTTCTTTTTTTGTGCAACCGCTTTGACCTTGATTCTTCCTCTCAGGTCTGTCGTCTTGGTGATGGTGTATACTTGTGGTTTTCTCCTCTTACATCCTCTATTCTGCCTACAATGAATGATTAGTCAATCTCAAGAATCGATGCAGTAGGACTATGCAGTCGTGGAGCCCTGATTTTGGCTGCCCTTCCACTAACATCAGGGTGCTTCGATGGATCAGGGTGAAGTGTCTCCCTCCCCAAGCATGGCTCGAGGACGAGTGGACAACAATTATAGAATTTTTCTGTTAGTTGCTCCAAATTGATCGGCGAACGCTCGATAAAACGGACATGGAGGCTGGACAACTTTGAATTCAAGTCTCGAATTTTAAAGACATTCCTCCTACGGTCCATTACGAGCTCGAGAATAGGCTTTATATTTCCGAGCTCAAAATGGACCGTAAAGGAATGTTTTCAAAATTCGAGACCCGATCTCGAAGTCGTTCAGGCTCTATGTATGTTTTATCGAGCGTTTGCTTGTCAAATTGAACCAACCGACTGAAGAACTCTACAAATTGTTGTCCACTTGCCCTCAAGTCACGCCTAAGAAGGGAGACACTTCACCCGGATCCATCGAAACACCTTGATGTTAGTGGAAGCACAACCAAAATCACAAGGTTCACGGTTACATAATCTCACTACATTGACTTCCGAGATTAACCAATCCTTCATTATATGTGGAATAAAGGATGTAAGAGGAAAACTCCACGAGATAGACACCTTACCAAGATGACAGACCTCAGAGGAAGAATTAAGGTTGAAGCGATCGCGCAAAGAAAGAATGAGCTCTGAAAAAGGATAGTCGATCCGCCAACATCTCCAGAGTAGTGCAGCAACGTAACTTCCTTATCCCCTTCATGACCTCCCTAGAGACTCTAATGGCATCTCTCCGACAATTTCCCTCATCAAACTCTATTTTCAAAAAATACTTACAATATAATTTTTATCTAACAAATTAAAGTTATAGAAAGACATAGTAGTCGCTCTTCTCTCACTACACTCAAACTATAAATATAAAAAAACAAAAAAATCTATTCTAATAATTAGAACTCCTAAAAGATGAAAAGTGTTGTACTTTTTCTGACCAACATTTTAGACACATCACTTACTACCAAGTTAAATTATAGAACTAGTTAAATTATAGAACTAGTATACCGACGGCGGTGGAAACCGAGCGAGTTCCACCACCGAGCGGCGAAGGAGGAAGAAGCAGGAGGCGGGCGGGGAGAGAGGACTAAGGGAAGAAGAAAAAGGCTGGAGGGAGGGTGAAAAGCGGCTGCGCTACTCTCTCTCTCTCTCTTGCGCGCAGAAGAAGACGGCCGGACGAACACGATTTCTTAATGAGGCACGGAAGACAAGCTCAATTTTGATTAGAACTCATAGAGATAATAAAGACAAGCATATTAGAGGTGAACACAGAGGCAAACCAACAGTATATACCAACTTAAAGAAATGAACATGTAGGATGTCAAATAAATAGGAAAACAACATTTTCGATAATTGAAACAAAACTGAAAAATTAGATGAACAAAATTGCTTCTTAAATAACTAACCGGGCAAAATCCAAAATGAAAAAGAAAATGTTTCAAAATTTAAAACTTAAACCAAAGAAACAACAAATGTTATTGTAAACTCCTAGGTTTGAATCAGACTTACAATATTAAAACTTGATTACTAGATCTAAGGCAATTAAGGCCCACCATATTAAAAAAAATTGTAAAGCTTTGCTTATTAGTAAACAATTTTTTTTAGCACTTCTATTAGAATTACTTTTGAAAATAGTGTATACACTATTACTTTTTGTAGAATAACCAATGAGAAATACATTTGGCTATAAAATGATGAAAAATTGAACTCTACCATAAGACAAAAATTATCTCAATTGATTAAAAAAAATTTCATAGTATTCTTATAAATACATAGTAATAGAATCAATTGCTAAACTCAAAAAATACTTAAAGAGTCAATTTTAAAGTTAAAGATATGTCATCATATGCGCTCAATACTTTCTCAATATGTTTAATTATTTTCTATTATTTGCTACCTTCGTCTTCATGACATTAATTTATTGTGAAATCTTATTTATTGATTCCATTATAAGTCATCTATCATGTGCAATTGTATTGTGAAAGAGAGGAGATAGGAGTTAAACAATCAATTATATTATTACTACGAAAGGAGCAAAAATTAAGAATGGTTCAAAATGAAAATATATATGAAACATTAGGAGTTACTTTTAATTTACAACTGTGCGAACGAACAAACTGTGGCTATGATGCCCAAAAAACGTGCAGGCGGCTGGTACCTTTCTAGTGAAACAGAAAACTTGCATGATAATAATCACTTCCATGAAAATAAACCCAACCACTTGTATGAAAAATAAAGCCAACTTCCTTTGGTTTATGCTCCAAATGCAGCTTTTAATATATTAGCTCTCCTCGCCCTTTTACTGCCTTTTATTCGCACAACATGGTTAAGGGGAATTAGATTTAGGCCCAATACCAATAAAAGTCATTTCAGCATCTGCGGTTGTAACCTTAGGATAGCCCTAAAGCATTAACTACATTATCTGATTTGTATCCACTCTTTTTTTTAATATATACTTTTGGATTTTGAGCTCCTTTAATCATCAAGTCCTGCATATGAGGCTAATTTGTGATAGTTGGAAACACCATCATTAGCCTAAAGCATGACATTCACATAATCCTAGCCCCCCCCCCCCCCCCCCCCCCCCACTTGACTACAGTTTCCCGTTTCTTTGATGTGTGGCCTAATTTTGTGAAACATATACTCAATTAGATATGCTCCCTTGGACCTACGAAACTCTTCCATCAGTCTCAAGGTTCGTATCACCCTTGCTGACTTTCATTATCCACTACCAGCTCGTCTATTTGTTATTCTCATCTTTGCTATCTGCTAATTCAAGATTGCCTGCTAGGTTTGCTTCTTTGCAAATTAGTGGATAACTATGGGATTCTAGGATTGAACTAAGGGGCCGTTTGTTTCGCGTAAAACTCCGTAATTCGTAAATGACTTACTATCCAGTTACAACTATGGCGTTTGTTTGGACCGTAATTCGTAAAAGACTTACGTAACTCAACTAACACTCACTTGCAACCCAGTTACCACTCACTTACAGCGCAGTTACAGTTAATTTTGTGGTCATACAAATTTGTAATATTTTTTATATTAATATTAAAATTTTTAATATTTAACTTTTTTAATATTTATTTGCAGTATTAAAACTTTTAAAATCACCAAATAGTTAATTTGTGGTCAACTTTTTCACTTACGACTTATACATTACGACAACCAAACACCGTAAAGTACAATACACTTTCCCACTTTACAATTTTATATTACCAACCAAACACCGTAAAATTTACTTACATGTAACTCATTTACAATTGTAAAAGACTTTACCAATTACAACTACGAATTACGATCAGTTACGACAACCAAACACACCTAAGTGCCTCTTGCTACGTCGATATGTTTCCCTGATATGATCCCTGAGTTCACAGAAGATGGTATTCACAAACTGTGAGCAACCATGCCATCCGATTATTGTCATCCACTCTTCTTTGGTGATTATTCTGACAGCTTCGCATTTTGGTTTTGTATTGCTCTTTGAATTGTGGCTTAAAATATAAACTTGATTCAGCATCCACCAACTTTTACTTGGTCATAAATACTTTTTTTTCCCTGTGAATTCACCTCACCATCAACATTCCATTGAATATGGACTCCCCTCACAGGGATTTTATTTATTTCTAGAGGAAGAACCTTGACTGATAATTTCCTGATGCAGTTCAATGACAAGAAGGATCAGAAATTTCAACATTAGCTGTATCTCAGAGAAATACATGACCAATTCATTTTCAATCCGGCATCCCAACCTAGTGTCTAATGCACTGGATTGAATGATCTATTATTGCAAAAAAGGGAGAACAGATAAATAAATAGATAAATAGAGAAGGAATGTCAGGCAGGAAAGAAATTTTGCGATCAGTAAAGAACAACCCAGGCAATTGAAGCTGAGAGACAGGTCACCAAGACAACTAATGATGAATGCCCATGAGGCCATAAGAGATGTGGGATCCAAATTACGAACCATCTCTATCACCAATGCAAACTGATCCAGCAATAAAGTATGAGAGCGTGCCTAAAAGGATGGGGGACAGCATTGAAGCACCAAACAAGATGCGAGAGAATTATGTCATGCAAAAGTGGGGTTAAAGCTCCCAAACTGGAAAAGAACTCCCCCGTATAAGAAGAAAAAAGAGGAAACAGAGAGAAAAATGAATTAGAATGAAGAGAATGTGGCTCCATGTCTGCGCATTCGCAGGTAGGAGCCAAGAACAAGGAGGTAGATCTGTCTGATGCATCCATAAATACAGTATCTTCTAGATGCCTATTGCAAAGACTCAAGATTCAATTACTCTGTAGCCACACGTGATGGAGATGACAAGTTTGAGAGGTTTCCACGAGTCTACTCATGAGATATCAGCACAAGCTTAATTTGATGTTAGATTTGGTTGGGATGTGGTTTATTTAATTTTGTCTGAATTAGATTTGTTTAGAAGATTTGGTTTAGGTTTTTTCTTATCTCTTATCATTAATTGTGCATTTAGGTAAGGATAAGAATGAGATTTGTTGAGATTTTTTTTTGGTTTGGTATTGTCACTTAGTTGTTTTCTACATGAGGAATTATGCAAACTTTCAAATTTTTTTCTTTTTCCTTTCTTGGTGAATGAAAATTATCAGGATGATTTGATTGAGGTTGATCTTGTAAGCTTTCTACTTATAAACATCCACAAAGAAAGGCATATGACCATGCACTTGTGTCTGGCAAATTTGTGTCAGCAAACTTCTGTGCCCCACTTCCTATTCCTACCACAAATTATAATTATGACTAATGAAGTCTTAATGATTATCTGTCATCAGGTCCCTCCAACAACTCATCCATCAGATGCATCTTCCACATTTCAAACTAGCTTCCAAATATCTCCTAGCATTCCTCCATTCACTTAAATGGATCTCACTTGTACACACATTGCTGATTCATTATTCACCTAGCAAGCATCAATGATCCACCACCACCCTTTTCTCTTTTTTGTGTAATTTTGAGAAACGTTATTGGTTTTTTTGTCCAGTTTAACACACATACACCTTTCTGTTTTCAATTTTACTCACATCCTGATGTGATCTTTGCATGTGCACATACACACACATGCAATCCTCTTTATATAGAGAGGTCAAAGATCTTAAGCATCAGTCATGAAGGGAATTACATATGCATATGGTGTATGGATAGTTGTCTTGCCAAATAAAACTTCTCACCGATGTATGAAAAGCCTAGCATAAGGTGCAGCTACGGTACAACTTTAACTTTGATCCTTGTAACTTGCCAATAAGAATCTCAGTGCCATATGAGCAATTTAACATGGAATAAGAAGGGCGAACCAACTTTAACATTGATCCTTAAAATTTGCACGTAAAGTATATTTATACAATGAAGAAAAAAATCCATTTAGATGGTTAACCCCCTAATGGATCCAGTGGATAAATGGAATATTGCTTTATTTTACATTGGCAACCTGAGTATGAATTATAACTATTTTTGAGAACTTGAAAGTCTACAGTCCACACGGCAATTCGCAGACAGTAGAAAATTAAGAATATTTTATATCAAAGTAGTTCCATCATTTTCACTTACCTTGGCCGACACGCAATTGGAAACCAATTTCGGTTTGAAGCGCAATTGGAAACCAATTTCGAATTTCGAAATTGGGTATATGTCGCCGACATTTCGGCCGATATCCAAATGTCGGCCGATTCAATGTCGGCCGACATCATTTTTTTTGGGTTCGTTATTGATACCCGACCCTCGTTAATCCTTAAAACCCTAATCCCTCTTTTATCTTCCCATTACTCTCCCGATCTCCATCAATTTTGTTTCGCCGCCAACTCCAGCGAGGAGAGGAAGAAGCAGTAGCTTGGTCATTGTCGATCGTCAGCCCAGCCTCATCGATCGTCGACCCAGCCTCGTCGTCATCGGTCACAGCCTCATCGCTGATCCTAGCGTCGTCGTCCAAGTCGTCGTCGAAGGTTTATTCTCTCTCTCTCAGCTCTCTCCCGCTGTCTCTCTCCCTCCATCCCCTTCTCTCTCAGCTCTCGATCTCTCTCTCAAATCTCGATTCTCTCCCTGCTCTCTTTCCCTCCATCTCTCTCGCTGCCTTTTGATTTTTCTCTCAGCTCTCGATCTCTCTCTCTCTCACTGCTCTCTCTCCCGCCATGTCTCCTGCAGTGCTCTTTAACTCTCTCCTTCCATCTCTTTTGATCTCATTTAACATTTGATTTTTTTTTTAAATTGCAGATCCCTTTTGGAGATCATTTCAAGCACAAAATTCTAAAAGAATTATATTGATCATCCAAGGAAACTGTAAGTGGTTACTGGTTAAATATTTAGACTTTCTCTTTCACTGCTCTATCTTCTCTCTCCCTCTTTGCGCTCTAAATCGCAGCCATGCTGCTCTTTTTCGCTCGATCTCTCTCTCACCCTCCAAACCTCCCTCTCTGCTCTCTCTCTCACTCGACGCTCTCCTCTCTGCTCTCTCCCTCGCAGAGAGGGAGAGATCAGAGAGCGAGAGAGAGGGAGAGCGGCGAGTAAGAGAGAGCAGAGAGGGAGAGCGGTGAGTGAGAGAGCAGAGAGGGAGGTTTGGCAGGTGAGAGAGAGATTGAGAGAAAGAGAGACTCTGCAGAGTCTACACTCTGCAGTGAAAGCGCAATGAGGGAGAGAGAACTGAGAGTAGGATAATTGACTAATTGTATTTTTTTATTAAAACTTGATTAACAATCTAGCAATTACAATAATGTTAAAATTTATGTTATAGGCATAGACTGTATTGTTAAAATTTATGAAATATATTGGATATTTTAAAACATTTTTTTCAGTTTCTTTGTGAATATTAAAATGATGTGGATAATTTAATTTAAGTGATGTCTCTTGATTTGCTTGCAAAATAAAGATTAAAACATAAGATACAATTACAACAATACTTTCACTCCATTTATAAGAGGCAACAACACATAATTACATAAATAAAGATTAAAAATACAATTAGCAATATTGTTATTTTCTTGGCTTGGCTTTGTTATTTGCTTGGCTTCATCAATATAACATCCACGTGGACCAATTATGTATGATGTCCAATACGACAATACCTGAATAAAAAGATTAGAAAAGTTAATTTTAGAGATGTAAAGTAAGAGAAAATCTTAAGAAATAAATAAACAAGATAAGAATATAAAAAAAGAATACACTATCTACCCACCATTAATTCTTAGTAATTTAAAAGGTTTGAAGTAATTATTTTTATTATCTTGTTTATTTCTTGTTGTTTAACTGTATTTAAACTTCTTTTTGAAGGTAGGAAGTGCAAATCAAAATGTCTTCTTCCGCAGCATCTAGTGAAGCACCCTCTGTCACAGGCGGGTCTAAATTGAAAGATCCATATTGGGACCATGCGATAAGAGTCGGTAATAGTACTCAACAATTACGTTGCAAATATTGCAACCAATTTATGTCGGGGAGAGTAAGCCGTTTGAAACATCATCTTGCGGGACGGCAAGGTAATTGTGCACCATGTTTGAAAGTCCCTGAGAATGTGAAGGTGAAGGTAATCGAACTGTTGAAGGAAGCTGATGCAAAAAAGCAATCTAAGGCGGCTGGTTTTCAAGCATTAGTTGATGACGTGCGCATTGGAGAGGATGAGTATGATTATCAGGATCCAAATGATTGCTCATCTCAAAGGACCAAGTTTGGATCCGTCTCCATCAAAGCAAAAGGACCGATGGACAAATTTACTCAATGAACTCCGGAAGAGTTGACGGCAGGGTTCGCTAAATCTAAGCAAACGACAATGGATTCCAAGCAAAGAAAGAAGAGAAGAGAAGACACTATTAGATACATTGGGAAATGGTTTTATGAAGCTGGGATTCCCTTCAATACCGCTACTCTTTCCTCATTTCAACAAATATTGATAGCTATTGGAAGATTTGGTGAAATGATGAGGCCCCCTCACCTTATGAGCTTAGCGAGACTGTTCTCGAAAAAGAGGTGGAGGAGACACAGAACAATCTCAAACCGTTCAAAGAGAGTTGTATTGTTAGTGGTTGCACGCTAATGACCGACGCTTGGTCGGATCGAAAGAATAGGAGTTTGATGAACATCGTTGCCCACTGTCCAGCAGGAACAGCCATCTTGCATTCAGAGGATGCTTCAGCAGAAAAACACGACGCAAACTACATCTTTCAATTTGTTGATAAAGCAATTAGAGATGTAGGGTCAGAAAATGTGATTCAAATTGTGACTGACAATGCATCAAACAACATGGCGACCGCAAATATTATGCAATTAAGAGACCTAGCATTTTTTGGACTTCTTGTGCTGCACACACAGTAAATTTAATGCTAGGGGACATTGCTAAGATCAAACCTATTCGTAATGCTATCGTGAATGGGAGGTCCGTGTCAGTTTTCATTTATAGCCACACAATCACCCTTAGCTTGATGAGAGATATCGCAAAGGGAGATCTTCTAAGGCCTGGGGATACTAGGTTTGCCACTGCATTCCTCTCATTAAATTCTATGAGGGAGAAAAGAAAAGAGTTGAAGGAAATGTTTACATGTGAAAGATGGTTGCAGCATCCTCTTTCCGAAAAGAATGTGGGAAAGAAGGTATAATTTATAAATTTTTTAGTTCTTAAATTATAATTAGAAATTATTTTATCTTGATTGTTGACTAATTTATTATTTATTGCTGATATTGTTGGTTCCAATAGATTTTGGGACAATGTGGATCTCGCTCTTAAATTTTTTTCACCACTAGTGAAAGTTCTTCGACGAGTTGATGGTGATAAACCATCCATGGGATTTCTTTACGATGACCTGGAAAGAGCAAAGAAAGACATTAAAAAAAATCTCGACTCAAAAGAGAAGAAATATATTCCTATATGAATATCATTGACAAAAGATGGGAGGATAAGCTTAAGGGGCCTTTGCATAGAGCGGGACACTACTTGAACCCCTACAATTTTTACAAGAAGATGGAGATTGAAAAGGCGGCATCTTTATGGATGGGCTTGTTGAGGTCATGCATAGATTCTACCCAGAAAAGCACGAAACTCTCAACAAGATAACTGACCAGTTGGCTTTGTATCAGTATCAAAAAGGTTCTTTTGGGAGAGACTGGGCAAAAAAAGAGCAGAAAATCCTAACCTTAATCCAGGTACATTGCTTGAGATATTTGTTATTAAATTTAATGAAAAAATTATAAAGCATAATTTGTTAATGACTTTTCTATAACTTTCAATTAATTAGCTAATTGGTGGATGATGTATGGGACTGATGCTCCCGAGTTGAGAGAAATGGCAATGAGAGTCTTAAACTTGACAACCAGCTCGTCCAGGTGTGAGAGAAATTGGAGCACCTTTGAGACGGTATAAAAACTATCATTTTTTTGGACTAAGAATTTCTTTTAGAAGTCTAAATTTGTGTGCATTATTTAATTTGTTTAATGATTTTCTTTTCTAGGTCCATACAAAAAAGAGGAATAGACTAAGTCACAAGAAATTGCATAACTTAGTCTTCGTCAAGTTCAATGCAAAAATCAAGAGCAAAACATCATCGATTAATAGAGATCCATTGGCAGCTATTGATGATGAGGAAAGAGTCACCGATTGGTTGGTGCCTCCAAAAACAAATGGAGCTCCCGCTTCAGAAAGCGATGATGAGCTCTTTCCCAGAGAAGGATTAACATGGAGGCAAGTTGGAAAATCCTCGGGAGCTACTATAAAGAAAAGAAAGAGTTCAAGAACAAAGTTGAGGACTTTTAAGAGAAAAGCAAAAAGCGGGGGCCCATTTGCTAATGAACGCGAAGAAGACATGGAATCATCCAGTTCGGAGTCATCATCAGAGGATGAGAGCCATGAAGTGGAGCTTAATTTAACAAGTAATGATGTGATCGATTCAGGACTCAGAGCCAGAGCTTTCGGAGGATTGAGAAGGAGATATCACCCGAGTCACTTTTACCTTATGAAAATTTATTACTTTGAGCTTGATTTTGAAATGTGTTTAAGAACTATCTTTAATGTGTAACTGTGTTTTTTGAACTTTAAACTATTGGAAAGTGGAAACATGGACTTGATCTTTCTTAGAATTATAGCTTTCTATTGTTTATTTTTTTTGAAAGTATTTTTTCTCATTGTTTATTTAGATAGTTTTAATCTTTTCTGTATACTAGCTTGTATATTGATTCTATGTTCATTGTTTATATTTTGTAGGTTGGCTACAACTTGAAGTTTTCATTCATAGTCGTAGCTTAAATACAAATTGTCCAGGTAAGTATATCCGAAACAAGATGGTTTAAATATATATTGCTTTCATGCCTTTATATATCATAAATGTGATGTTTTAGGATATTTATGACATTTAAGACCATACTATATAATGTATATGACCTCTGAAATTGAGACCGAAATTGGGCAAATATCCCCGAAATTTCCCCGAAATCCGCAATCCGATTTTACATTTTGCCTTCCGACATTATGCCGACATCCAACATTTAGAACATTGATCAGGAGGCATGGAGAACATCTGAAACACCAAAATTGCATATGGAAACGAAAGATCTCCAACAAGAATGAGTGTTACATACAGGACTAAAAAGATGAGAAATGTGAGGATATCCACTGTTCAGTTTAAAGTACCAGAACAATCAATTTTGGATTACTGACACTTCAGACAGTTCAGGGCTAATTACTTTTTGTCATCTACATCAGAGGATATTTAAATGACAAGTGTCAATTAGTTAATGTTGTGCCAACTGTCCCAAATTATCATCACTTTGTATAGTACAAAATGAAGTGCTTATAGCAGTTTTTTATTTTTCCATGACAAGAAAATTTATAATTCAAACTTCGCTATTGCCCCATTCCCTATCTTTCTTTTTCTTTCCCTGCTATCATATTCCCTTCTATTCGAGAGTTCTGATGATCTACCATCAGTTTTGTTCCCTTGGACGTTACAAGCATGGGCATGGAACAGACCATGAATTTTCTGTCATCTTTAGATTCGATTGTGGAGGTCTTGATTTTATGTTTTCATGAGATTCGATTGTACAGAACATATCTTGTTGTCCTCTTACGATTCTAAATTCCTTTCTATATATTCATGTATTTCCTTTTATCGTCTTTTTCTATATATGCTTTATGTCCTACAGGTTTTTTCCCAGCAGTTTGTATCCCCAAGCTTTGGACTTCACTCAAACTATATGATTTAGTTGTATTTGGACTTAAGAGTGACCAAATAGTGGACCTACTCTCTACTAGGACTCATCGTGAGAGTGGTTAATGTCTGGTAAGAACAAGCCCTTATGTCCTTTCACAGTTGTTTTGCATACATATGCATACTAGTTGTATTGCGTGCACAACATTAGGTAGAAAGGCGACACCAAGTGTCCAAAAATCACAACAATATTCAAAACTTTTATCCCAAATCTTTGGGGTGGGATATATGCATCATTTCCCTACTTCACTCTTTTAAGGGACCAATTCCCGGAAATAACCTATCCTAAAAAATACTCTAAGCATGAAAAAGAAGACACGATATGCCATTCTCTGAGAGATGTGCAAGAACCTATAAAACATCAATGCAAAATATGAGAGGTGTAGATGCATAGAGTAATCATAGGATGCGTTAATATGGCATTTCTCAGGTCCCTACCCACTGCAAAAATAAGATATGATGTGCCATAGCCTGAGAAATATGCTAGAACCTATGAAAGCACCAATATTTTATACAAGACATGGATATGCATATGGCGAACACAATATGCATGAAGCATATTATCACGCCCCGCTTCCCAAAATACGCGGAAACGGAGTCGCGACGAAGGTCGGCGATGTATGTACACGAGAAAAATACCCCACGCACATACGCTAAGCCTAAAGTAATCTAAACAAGTTATAAAATCTACTACGATAAATCAATATAATTGCAATATGACATATAAATATCTAACACAATGATAGCAGATGAATAAAAGAAAGAAATGACAACTGGACATAGTATAGAGAGAATCAAGGAATAACATGAATAAAAGAGCAAGAATACATATGATCAAGAAAAGAGAGACTTCAGATCCTCGTAACGCATGTACTTCTCTCCAAATACCTGATCAGCAATAAATAGCCATAAATCTGGATATGCAAATCTAGGGAGTCAAAACTCCTAGTGATGTGTAAGAATAAACTGGAAAGATGCACATGCATATAAATGTGAACATATGAAAATAGTATAAACTGGAAACGGCATGAATAAGTAAATAAACGGTAATGTGGATAGCACATAGTAGAGTATGTGTCCAGTCAGGTATTCAATTAGGTGTCTACCACGATCTATAAATCAAGCGGGTAGAGTCAGTCAGTACTAGAGTCAGATATTCAATCAGGTCAGGTATAACATCGGGTGTCCAACATGCATACATATATCAGGCAAAGACAATCAATTACAGTACATTATGAACAGTTTATTATTATTTTTATGTCAGCGAACAACAATTGCCACCTGTAATAGACGCATCCCATACTACGCCTATCACACGTGACAATCGAGGTCATAAGTTATTGAAACTGATCGGTTGGAGACATTGTCCATACTTTAGGTGGGTCCCGTACATACCCGAGACTACGGCCCAGACTCCTCGCGCTGAACCAGGCCCTACCGTAAGGTAGTCAAGGACATGTATAACATGTATAATAAGAACAAGAACATGACGGGGTGCCAGTCACCCCCGGGAACCCTGCAGTGGAAACCCTCTTTCGGCTGCGCAACCTATATCCTAAGCCACCCAAAATACAGACGTCTCCTCCACCAATTTTCTCAATCCCAGTGTAAGTTGTTTAATATCATGTTATTACTTTATCAATATTATTTAATGTGCATGTTACTTAGATTACTGGGACAGCTCGGTGATAGCCACGGTAACGACGTCAACATGTGTAATCAGGATACCGATATAACAGGATATATAATGTCATTGAATAGGATACCGGTATAACAAGACACCGATATAACAGGACATATACAAGTATAACATGAGGGTGTTGTTACCGTATACAATATTTTCCCAGCAATTATGGTAACATGGACATTATAATTATCTGTAAATGTCATGTATAATCAGTTAAGTTCTTCAGTTAAATCATGATATTCAGGATAAGTAATGACCTGCTGCATGAATAGAATAATCCGGGCAAAATATTTAATCAACTCTGATCCTCAAAGTCATCGATATATCAAAGTCCCAATATATAAAATACGTACTCATCTATATCCAACCCATCATCACTATCCAATCTTAGTTAAGACCATCATACACTCTCACTTTCATTAAGTTCACTCTCACTTCCATTAAGTTCAAACACAAGATCCAGAAATTCAAGTAACTAGTCAATTATGTATATACATGCCACCAAGTCTAGTCAACCCAATTTATGCCTACTCCTCAAGCAATATGGAATCAAGATGCCTCCACATCTGATAATCAACATCAACAAGACATCAATACTCAAACAGTATAATTAGGGGTAAAATAGGGAATACCCACAACTACGGATCAAACTACATCAATCTCATCAGAACACCGATCAAAATCCTCTGAAACGAACACCAATCCTCATGTCAATCAATTCTAACTCTAACTATGTCCATATCAGTTCAAGTATCAGAAGATCAGTCTTTTAATAAGGTATCATATATAATACTCTTAGAATATAATGAATCCTCATAACTTATCAAGTACATGAATATCAAGTCCGATAAGTACTCCACATAAAATATGTATCTTTAATCTTAATTATGAGCCAATCAACCTCAAGATCAATCAATTATATTCTAAAATTTATCACAACTAAATCTGAATCCGAAACGGTTACACATGAATGACATAAGTCTCATATCACAATACTAAGATCCAACATATACATATGATGCTCAATATTAATAAAGTAACATCAAGAACTACCAAGTACTCCAAATACCACTAAACATATAAGAAACTAATACCTGACGTCTAGCCCTCATCGACTCACCAATCAATCAACATGTAATTATTTTGCAAGTTTCAATTCACCAAATAATTGTCCGATAAATACTACACATGAGTGATGCTATCTGTCCTCAAATATGAACTAAACCAATCAATCTAGAGATCGAAACATGTCACAGTCTAAGGTAATACTACAACTAGTCCTGAGCCAATAAGTCGAACTATCACATGAAAAGATACCGAACGACACACAAGTATAATCAAAGTGAACCTCAATGGTACCTCATGAAATGATACCGGTAATCATACTAATATAATAAGGCAGATGGTCACATGAAATAAAACAAGCAATAAATATATATATATATTTCTAACAATGGTGAGTGAGAAAAATAATACTCACAAATATCTCAGAAAATTTTAGTGGCATAGTTACATAACATAAAATCATTTATCACAAAACCCGTTTTAACTGAAGGATAAAAGAACACTTACCTGAACTTAATCCTATATCCAAAGCACTAAAATCATAAGGCCCCGATAAATCTACATGATTCATTTTAATAGAAATTGTTAGAATTTTTAAAAGGATATTTTATTTGGGAGTAATAAGGGTTTTAATCTTGATTAATTGTTTTGGGTTTAGGAATATGATCCTCTGGGTCTAATGAATTTAGTAGGTTTAGTTTAAACTAATTTCTAATTTTTATTGAATTTTTAATAGGCTTTGAACCATTAAAATGCTTAACGGGTCTGAATTTATCATTAGGGGAAAATGGCTTTAAAGTGGATGGTTTGAGTTAATTTATATTGGTATTAGTCTAAAATTTTTATCCTAAAAGTTGAAGTATTGTAGACTGTTATTTATGACTTTCCTCCATTTTTTTTATATTTTAACTAAATATTTTAATTTACAATTCTTCTTTCTTTCTTTCTTTCTCTTCTTTTTTTATATATGTTTAGCAGCCCAGGCCCAATCTAGGCCCAGGTCAGACCAGGCCAAGCCCAGGCCTGGTCCAAAAATTTCCTTTTCTTTTTTTTTAGCAAAGGGCCCAAAGCCTTATGCTGTGGCCCAGGCGGCCTGGCCCAGGCCAGGCCAACCTTAGCCTGGGCCAGCCAGGCCTTGGGTCTGGCTTGGGCTGCCCCTATTTTTTTCTTTTTTTTTCTTTTTTGAAATCCTTTATTAAAAATTTCGAAAAAATATGTAAATTAAAATGATGAGTTGGTATATCTTCACATGTACTTTTTTGTTGGATGTGGTTGGGTTTTGATGTATAAAAATTCATGAATAATTATGATATAGACATGATTTTTAATAAACTATTTATACGAAATAAATTGTGAGAAGAAATTACTTACTTAGATTTGATCTCCACTAGCATGTTCCTCAATCTCTGCACTTCAAGATCCCTTTTGTTCATGTTCCGCTTGAGGAGAAAAGAAAGGGAGGTAGAGAGAGTTGGGTCATGATTTTTCTTTGAAGGTAGAAAAAGAAGTAGTTTAGGCTTTTTATAGGTTATTAAGGATTTTAAAAATCAAAATTTCAGTTGGGTTCAAACTACTGAATGGTTTAGGATAGAATTAATTAAGGTTATGATTTTGAAAATAAGATTTGATTTCGGTAAGTTAGGATAGATATAATTATTGTTAGGATTTAGATTAGGATTATCCTAGATTTATAATTTGATTTGCTAGGATAAAGATTTGATTCGACAAGACTTGGATTAGGTAGTTAAGACCTAGGATTTGAATTAAGATAGGATTATGGGGATTGGGTTTTGGGTTAATGGGTAAGGATCTCAATGGTAATGGGTTATGGGATAGGAAAAGGAAAAGATATGAATAATAATAACAATAATAATAAATACTAATAATCAAAAAGAAATAGTAGTAATAATAATAAAATTATCAATATTAAAAATATTATCTAATAATACTTGGTAAAAAATACTACCATTAATAATAATGACTAAAACAATACAATAAGAATAAGAATAATAACAATATCAATATTAACAATAATAGCAACTACAATAATAATAATAGTAACATAGTAATGGGAAAAATACTAGCTAGTAATTAAAATGATAATACTTAATAATGATAAATATAAATAGAAGGCCAAAATACCATTTACTATCTTAAAATAATTTGTACTATAAATCAAGTTAATAAATAATAAAATAAAAACCAGTAAAATAAAATAAATACTTTAGAAAAAATACAGTATTTTAGACCAGGGATATTACATTCTACCCACCTTATAAAAATTTCGTCCTCGAAATTTCAATAAAGTAGGAAAATGATAAAAATCAAGTTAAAAGAGAAGATAAATCTTCCACGTCATTTCTCATTGCATCATGGATCCATCTCGCTTCCGCTGCGCGCTCTAATCTCTGCTACCGGCTTCAACATGGAGTGGTCAAATTCAGGAGACAAAATTAGGAAAATAGATCGGAAAGAAGAATAAGAATAAAAATGGAACCAAAATTACTCAAAAAGAAGAGTTGAAATCAGAGATATCAAAGATCCAAAAAATGGATTTCAAAAGAGAGAACGATCAATTTCAAATGGAGTCAATATCATTGTCTGGATAGTCTATGTATATTGTAGTGTAAATATAACTTGTTTCAAGTTGCCGGTAAGATCTAGGTTCTCTTTTTATGTTGAACCTGGTTTTGATACCAAGAAAACTCTGTTACGCCCCGCTTCCCAAAATACGCGGAAACGAAGTCACGACGAAGGTCGGTGACATATATACGCGAGAAAAATACCCCACGCACATACGCTAAGCCTAAAGTAACATGAACAAGCTATAAAATCTACTACGATAAATCAATATCACTGCAATATGACATATAAGTATCTAATACAATGATAGCAGATGAATAAAGGACAGAAATGGCAACTAGATATGGTATAGAGAGAATCAAGGAATAACATGAATAAAAAAGCAAGAATACCTATGATCAAGAAAAAGAGACTTCGAGTCCTCGTAACGCATGTAATCCTCTCCAAATACCTGATCAGCAATAAATAGCCACAGATCTGGATATGCAAATCCAGGGAGTCAGAACTCCTAGTGAATGTGTAAGAATAAAATGGAAAGATGCACATGCATATAAATGTGAACATATGATAATAGCATAAATTGGAATAAGAAACGGCATGAATAAGTAAATAAACAGTAATGTGGATAGCACAGAGTAAAGTATGTGTCCAGTCAGGTATTCAATTAGGTGTCTATTACGATCTATAAATCAAGCGGGTAGAGTCAGTCAGTACTAGAGTCAGAGGTCCAATCAGGTCGGGTATAACATCGGGTGTCCAACATACATATATCAGGCAAAGATAATCAATTACAGTACATTATGAACAGTTTATTATTACTATTATGTCAGTGAACACCAATTGCCGCATGTAATAGACACATCTCATACTACGCTTATCACACGTGACAATCGAGGTCCTAAGTTATTGAAACTGATCGGTTGGAGACATTGTCTATACTTTAAGTGGGTCCCGTACATACCGGGACAACGACCAGACTCTTGGCACTGAACCAGGCCCTACCGCAAGGTAGTTAAGGACATGTATAACAGGAACAAGAACAGGACGGGGTGCCAGTCACCCCCCGGGAACCCTGCAGTGGAACCCTCTTTCGGCTGCGTAACCTATATCCTAGGTCCACCCAAAATATAGACGTTGTCTCCACCAATTTCCCCAATCCCAGTGTAAGTTATTTAATGTCATGTTATTAGTTTATCAAGATTATTTAATGTGCATGTTATTTAGATTACTGGGACAGTTCGGCGATAGCCACGGTAACGACGTCAACATGTGTAATCAGGATACCGGTATAACATGACATATAATGTCAGTGAACAGGATACCGGTACAACAGGACATGTAACAAGTATAACATGAGGTTGTTACCGTATATAATATTTTTCCAGCAATTATGGTAACATAGACATTATAATTATCTGATAAATGTCATGTATAATCAGTCAAGTTCTTCAGGTAAATCATGATATTCAAGATAAGTAATGATTTGCTGGCATGAATAGAATAATCCGGGCAAAATATTTAATCAACTCTGATCCTCAAAGTCATCGCTATATCCAAGTCCCAATATATAAAATACATATTCATCTATATCCAACCCATCATCACTAACCAATCTTAATTAAGACCATCATACACTCTCACTTACATTAAGTTCAAACACAAGATCCAAAAATTCAAGTAACAGTCAATTATGTATATACATGCCACTAGGTCAAGTCAACCCAATTTACGCCTACTCCTCAAGTAATATGGAATCAAGATGCTTCTACATCTGATAATCAACATCAACAAGACATCAATACTCAAACAGTATAATGAGGGGTAAAATAGGGAATATCCACAACTAAGGATCTAACTACATCAATCTCATCAAAACACCGATCAAAATCCTCTGAAATGAACACCAATCCTCATGTCAATCAATTCTAACTCTAACTATGTCCATATCAGTTCAAGTATCAGAAGATCAGTCTTTTAATAATATAACATCATATATAATACACTCTTAGAATACAACGAATCATCTAACTTATCATCAAGTACATGAATATCAAGTCTGATAAGTACTCCACATAAAATATGTATCTTTAACAGTGTTTTACATGTCGGCTGACATTTCTGAAATGTCGTCCGACATTTCGTTTTCAAGCCCTCACCGCCACACATCCCCACCCTCATTTGATATGGCGTTTTGAAAAATGTCGGCCAACATTTCGGGTAAAATCCGAAATGTTGGCCGCCATTTCACAAAAAATGTAGGCTAACATTTCAGAAAAAAACCAATGTATTGGTTGGTCTTAAAAGTTAGAGCAATTAAGAAATTTTAAAATGAACTGTGAGTGTATGCAAAATAAGACAAGTATACCTATCATAAACATATTTATGTAATTTTGCATAAGTTGTGTATGTATTACCTTGATAAGAATTTTAAGATTACATTATTTAATACATTTAGGATATATATTTGTTATCCGCCATGATGTCCGAAATTTACTAGATAGCCCCGAAATATCTCCAAAATCTGAAATCTGACATCCGATTATGACATCCGATATTTCCCCGATATCCGACATTTAAAGCACTGATCTTTAATCTTAATTATGAGCCAATCAACCTCAAGAACAAACAATTTATATTCTAAGATTTATCACAACTAAATCTGAATCCGAAACGGTTACACATGAAATGACATAAGTCCCATATCATAATACTAAGATCCAACCATATACATATGATGCTCAATATCAATAAAGTAACATCAAGAACTACAAGTACTTCAAATACCACTAAACATATAAGAAACTTATACCTAACAATCTAGCTCTCATCGACTCACCAATCAATCAACATATAATTATTTTATAAGTTTCAATTCATTAAATAATTGTCCGATAAATACTACACATGAGTGATGCTATCTGTCCTCAAATATGAACTACATCAATCAATCTATAGATCGAAATATGTCACAGTCCAAGGTAATACTACAACTAATCCTGAGCCAATAACGTCGAACAACTAACACATGAAAGATACTGAACGACACTCAAGTAAACTATATAATTAAAGTGAACTTCATGGTACCTCATGAAATGATACCGGTAATCATACTAGTATAATAAGGCAGATGGTCACATGAAATAAAACAAGCAACAAATATATATATATATATATATATATATATATATATATATTTCTAACAATGGTGAGTGAGGAAAATAACTCTCACAAATATCATCTCAGAAAATTTAGTAGCATAATTACATAACATAAATCATTTATCACAAAGCTCTTGTTTAACTGAAGGAGAAAAAACACTCACCTGAACTCGATCCCAAGTCCAAAACAATGAAATCATAAGGCCCTGATAAATCTACATGGTTCATTTCAATAGAAATTGTCAGAATTTTTAAAAGAATGTTTTACTTGAGAGTTATAAAAGATTTTAATCTTGATTAATTAGTTTGGGGTTTAAGAATATGATCATCTGGGTCTAACGAATTTAGTAGGTTTACTTTAAACCAATTTCTAATTTTTGTTGGATTTTTAATAAGCTTTAAACCATTAAAATGCTTAACGGGTCTGAATTTATCATTAAGAAAAAATGGCATTAAAGTGGGTGGTTTGAGTTAATTTATATTGGTATTAGTCTAAAATTTTTATCCTAGAAAGTAGAAGTATTGTAGACTATTATTTATATTTTTCTCCATTTTTTGATATTTTTAACTAATTATTTTAATATACAATTCTTCTTTCTTTCTTTCTTTCTTTTTTTATTCTTTTTTTTATATATGTTTAGCAGCCCAAGCCCAATCTAGGCCCAGGCCTGGTCCAGAAATTTCCTTTTCTTTTTTAGCACAGGGCCCAAAGCCTTGTGTTGTGGCCCAGTCGGGCCAGGCCTTGGCCTAGCCAGCCAGGGTTGTCCCTTTTTTCTTTCCTTTTCTTTTTTTGAAAAATCCTTTGTTAAAAATTCTGAAAAAATATGTAAATTAAAATTATGAGTTGGTATATCTTCACATGTATTTTTTTGTTGGATTTGTGGTTGAGTTTTGATGTAAAAAATTCATGAATAATTATGGTATAGACATGATTTTTAATAAACTATTTATACCAAATAAATTGTGAGAAGATAAATTACTTGGATTTGATCTCCCCTAGCATGTTCCTCAATCTCTGCACTTCAAGATCCCTTTTGTTCATGCTCCGCTTGAGGAGAAAAGAAAGGAGGTGGGGAGAGTTGGGTCATGATTTTTCTTTGGAGGTAGAAAAAGAAGTAGTTTAGGCTTTTTATAGGTTATTAGGGATTTTAAAAATCAGAATTTCAGTTGGATTCAAACTGCTTGAGTGAGTGATTTAGGATAGAATTAATTAAGGTTATGATTTTAAAAATAAGATTTTGATTTGGGTAATTTAGGATAGATATGATTACTGTTAGGATTTAATTAGGATTATCCTAAATTTATAATTTGATTTGCTAGGATAAAGATTTAATTAGATAGGACTTGGATTAGGTAGTTAAGACCTAGGATTTGAATTAAGATAGGATTATGGGGATTGGGTTTTGGGTTAATGGGTAAAGATCTCAATGGTAATGGGTTATGGAATAGGAAAAAGAAAAGATATGAATAATAATAACAATAATAAATAATAATAATAATAAATACTAATAATCAAAAAGAGATAGTAGTAATAATAATAATAAAATTATCAATATTAAAAATATTATCTAATAATACTTGGTAAAAATACTACCATTAATAATAATGACTAAAACAATACAATAAGAATAAAAATAATAACAATATCAATATTAACAATAATCGCAACTACAATAATAATAATAGTAACATAGTAATGAGAAAAATACTAGATAGTAATTATAATGATAATACTTAATAATGCTAAATATAAATAGAAGGCCAAAATACCATTTACAATCTTAAAATAATTTGTACTATAAATCAAGTTAATAAATAATAATAAAATAACCAGTAAAATAAAATAAATACTTTAAAAAATACAGTATTTTAGACCAGGGATATTGCACATATGTGCATGTGTCTCTGTACGTACGTGGGTTCATGCACGCATATGCGTCTTCATGTGTGTTTACGGAGGTGTTATCGTGACAGCAATTTTTGGCCCACTGGATGTCAGGAGAGGGATTATACATAAGAGGTTATCCATGGACCCTTACAGCGCTGCATGTAGTTAACCCCATCTACCTCAAATCAAAGGCATCAAGGATATTAATGCATGTTTAGTATGAAAACACATGAGTGTGCTTAAAGCTAGGATCAACTCAGATGGGGAGCACACTAGTGGCAACAAGATAATTTTTTCTTCTTTCAAGTAGAATAAATTCTCATTTAAGGTTTTGGCTAAAACATAGTGTTATCCCATGACAGTCGTTAAATTTCATATAGTAGGATAATTAGATCAATACATCCATTGTTAGATCACAATAAAACTTAAGCTTTTGGTAAGTGGTTTCTAATGTGTTTCCAAAGCACTCCATTTTAAGCGGTCCTAAGTTCAAACCTTGTCATTGTAGATTCAGAATATGTTTAATTGCCCTCATTTATTCTGTCTTTCTAAGTGAGTTCAGCTGAAAGATTTTAATGCGGACAAAGGCCCATGTAAGGGAGAATGTTATGTGTTAAATTAAGATAAAAATTGTTAGCTCTCAACCCAACAATTCAGCTTTGGGCAAGTGGTTTTCTGATGAAAGACAAGTTTGAGAAGTATCCAACATGTGTCCAAGAAATATGCAACATAGTGTGTAGATACATGAACAAAATAGACAAGGTTAACATGATTGAAGTGACAACTATGCATATTACATGGACAACACCTTGGCAAGGCAGAAGTGGTCATCTGAAGGAATGTTCAACACACCGATGAGGTAGAGGTAGTACAAAGAACATACCTCCTTGAAGGGTATGCAACATATTTGAAGAAAAAGGTATTTCAGAATGGACATTAATGCTTGCTGGATTTCTCAATGCAAGGAGCAAGGTTTCTGCAACTCATTTCACTAATAGTTTCTATCCTTTATTGGATATTTGATTTTGGGGATCCCAACAGACATAAATTCAGGCTATTTGTTGAAGTTCTAGTTTTGGAGATGTCAGGAAATGCAGGGTTGAGATTCTGGTTTTTCATTTTTCCAAAATAATTTTAATACAATAGAAAATAAGAAAATAGGAATTGTAAATGCATGCTCACACACTAACAAAGCCAACCTTATCAAGCTCAATCTGACCCAACAGCTACTGCGACAACCTTATTTGATGGCACTCATGAATCCCCCCCCTCCCGCCCTACTCGCATATCCCTCTCTGGCAGAACCCTTAACAACCTTATTTGATGGCACTCATGAGTCTCTCTCCCGCTTGCCCTCCTCACTCCCCTCGCATATCCCTCACTGGAAGAACCCTTAAAGTCAAAAAAGTGTTTTCGGGGGGCAGTATGCTAGCAAACGGCAATATGCTAGCAAACACCCTAGGGCCTTATCCTACTTTCAGTCCAGGTCCAGTTTGTTAATCAGCCCAGTTTGACAATCCAAGGCTGATTCCTAACCCATCTAAGAGTCTAGGTCCGGGCCTGGGCTGTACCTCTTTCAAGTTTTTGATACATTAATAAGTTAACATAATCCACACCCTCTGACCGGAGATCTGCTATATATCTATCTAGTGTAGCATGGAAAAGCCTAGCGGCATCATAAGCTGTTGCTTTCTTATTTTGTGTATGAGAAATTCATTACCTCTTCCACTTATAACATGCAAGCATTTTTATTCAGAAGAATTTCCAAATTCCAAACATTCATATATGAAAGAGTTTCATGGTCAATTAATCCAAGTGGTTATCTAATTTATCATCTTCCACCATGTGATGCATAATCAACAACGAAATTGGACAATCTTTCATAAGGGCCCTTTGGCCATACAGGTCCAAACTCATACCATATTATAATCGGACCTTTAAGTCTAGGCTCCATCCTAGCCCAAGTATAAGCCTGCACTACCTAAGTCAAACCTTCAACTGTAGCCCCAATCAAGTTGGTGAGGCATATGAATTAGCCGGATGTGCCTAGTTCAAGTCTTTCCTCAACTAAAATAGTGTGAGGAATTTCCATATCCATAGCACCACCTTTAAAATTTAAAACCCCAGTCAATAGGAGTGAAGATACTGCCCAGGCCTCCAGGCGTCCTCGGGCCAGCAATGTCCAAACACGATTCAGTCAACTGCAGCAATAGTACAATACAATAGATATTTCCCTACTTATATCAACTCTGCTAGATTTATATATACATTTCTACATGTAACATTATCTCCAAATAACTTTTAACTTTATGTGAATTAGTAAATGTCATATGATCTCTAGTATTAAACGAGAACCATGACTTGCTGGATGTCACGAGCTGGACGTGACTTCAAATAAGAGTAGGCCCAATACCGCTAAAAAGAAAGACTTCTTATTATATTAGCTATATTACTCTTTAAAAATGTTAAATTCACATTTAAAAGCTTTTACAAAATAAATTACATGTGCAGTGCATAACTGTTCAAAATTTCTAGCTCCCTACTCCCGACATGTTCTTGAAATTTTGATGATTTAATTAACAAAAGGGCGACGGGAGAAAGATTAGTTTGAGACGTGATCCACAAACTGCTCTTTTATATGCTCTTTTGTATACTAATGATGAATCATTTATTAAAAACAAAGGTAACCCTTTATTATCTTTTTCAACGGAAGTATAGAGGCTAAATGAACACTAATGTATATAACAATTTGGTAAAGCTGAAATATATTTGA
Source organism: Agave tequilana (assembly GCA_038442645.1). Classification (NCBI taxonomy): domain Eukaryota; kingdom Viridiplantae; phylum Streptophyta; class Magnoliopsida; order Asparagales; family Asparagaceae; genus Agave; species Agave tequilana. The sequence continues at coordinate 7,630 of JAVJIF010030740.1, read as the reverse complement.
CGCTCCTTTTATACCTTAACATACACTGATTCAATAATATTGGGGATAAGGAAAGTGGCAGTTTAAAAGTCAAAAGTGTGGTTGTGATTTAATAATATATAGAATTAAGATCTGTCACAAGCTTTTTCTGTTGGATATCAACTACAAGCCATCTGAATATACTTGGAAGCTGAGAATACTCGCATTACCTCAAATTTTGATTAAGAAAAGAAGGTATCTGAATATACTTCCTTTCAGAAAGTTATCATCATTTAAAGTGCTGATTGTCAAAATGGTCCTCTATAAAGTAACTACAAATCATGGAGGACCAATTAATGAATGGACCAATAACTTTTGCATTTTGTGAATGGTGCCACCAAACTCCTTGCCTGCAGAATAGTAAGAAAGAGAAGAGATTCCAAACAAAGAAGTTCCTAAAGTAACAAGCAATAGTTGGTAGATTCAAAAAGCAACCTTACTAACCACAAATTTTATGCACATGCAACTCAAAAGCATTTAGACATTAGAGATTAACTCACCATAGCTCCTAGGGAACAATCATGACAACTTAAAGTGGATGCGATACCAGATCTTCCTTTTCTATTAACTACTCTTAAGTTTCATAATTTTGAAGTAAATAAACTGTTACCAATAAACATTGGAATGTAACAACAAAGATCAAAGAAGCCATCTCATTATGGAAAGAGATAATGAGAACACTATTTCAGAGAACGAACCAGTAATTGACAAGAAAATCCTTCAGTGGTATCGGGTCAGAGGCATGACTGTCTGACATCCCATTATGGAGAGAGATAATGAGAATACTATTTTAAAGAACGATTCAGTATTCGACAAAAAAGTCCTTCAGTTGTATAGGGTCAGAGGCATGATTGTTTGCATCCCGATATGGAGAGAGATAATTAGAATACTATTTTAAAGAACGATTCACTAAACAACAAGAATTTCCTTCAGTCGTATAGGGTCAGAGGCATGACTGTCTGACATCCCATTATGGAGAGGGATAATGAGACTAATTCAGAGAATGATTCAGTAATCGACAAGAAAGTCTTTCAGTCGTATAGGGTCAGAGGCATGAATGTGTTTGACATCACTGTGAATTCATCCTTTTGCAGAGTGAACCACGCAGCACCATAACCTATCTATTTTGTCGTTTGCTAAATCGAAAAGCTAGCAGTTATATTGCCTAAAATAGACAAAATATTGGCGCAACCTTTACCAATACTTGAGCTAGTCGACATTAAACAGTATCAGAAGGAAGAGGATAAAGTGTCTTTCGAATCAGTGGCTTGAGACTACAAGAGATTGGAGTTGCATGGTTCGTTCCCAGACAAATTATTTAGATGGAAGACTATTGGTACAATAGATTCTTCAATATTACATTTTCCATACTTTTTTGTATCTTCCTTCTTTTCCTTCCTTCTTTCCAATATCTATGTTGCCTTTCATATGTATCTGCTATCAAACCTTTTTTTGGAGTCCTCCACCATTTTCCTTCAGTAATCTAAACAAGGGGATTGGTTTTGGACCCTAACCCAATCACTGTCTATCAACCTATTTTCGGGTCCTAAAAACCTATTTAACATTAGCATTATTAGACAGGAATTATGCATATATGACTACTAGCTTGCACATGAAATGATGGCCTAGGCCAGTATAAACAAGCACCGAGTAAAAATGGAACCTATATGGCCAGATCAAATGAAAAAATATAGAGGAACAGGAAACTTAACAACCCCACTTAACCGGCTGTTATCAACAGAGTCTTCAAAATATCAAAAGCCAACTAGGAAGAGGATACAAAAATTAAGCCTAACACAGCAACGAAATGGAGGGGAGCTAAAATACTAAACTAAACAGATTAAAACAATATTGCAAGGATATAAACAGAAGTAAATTTGCCTATAAACAATTTGAGCAACTTAATAGAACCATTTGATCAGCTCCCATCAAGGCATCAACCCAATCTTAGATCACACAGGAAACATAAACAATCTGATGCACAAGATATAATCATGCAATAAATCTAGGATCAATCATCTATAGAACAGAAGAAAAGATAATAAAACTCCAATAATTTCGCCCAATTAACCCCCATCCAGCATCCAAACCCACCAAAAAACTAGTAAAAATTTTCCAAAAACAAATCAAACAGCCAAACAAAAGACTGCCCAGATCCAAAAATCCCAACTTTCGCCAACACAATCAAAATCCAAGCCAAAAAATAGACCAAAAAAAAAATATCAAAATCCGTACCTGGTCCCAGGATCGACCTCCTTCAACAGCGCCTGATTGGGCTGCACAACCTCAGCCACCGGCGTTTTCATGGCCTTCTCCTGATCCCCAGACTTGGCAATGAACGCCACGACGTCCAGCGAGTTCAAGATCCCAACAAACCTCTCCGCCTTGGGCCTTGCTTCGTCGGACCTCCTCCACACGGTGATGGCCCCCTCGGCGCACTCCCCGATCGCCCGGATCGCCGACTCGACGGTCTCGGAGTCGACGAACTCGACGACCTCGGGCTTGCCGACGGTGAGATCGCTGATGACGTGATGCACGAAAAATGACGCCATTGCGGTTGGGAGTTATGAGAGTGAGTGGAGGAGAGTGAGGTGGAGGAGGAGGAAGCTGCTGAAGGGCTTGGAGCGGTTGGGTGGAGGGAGAGGGAGAGTGAGGAGAGTTGGGGAGGCGGTGAGGTTACCGGTTGCTAAAAGGGGGAAGCTGACGGGACCGGCCATGGAAGAAGAAGGGGAATGCCCATGAAAAAGCGAAGAGCAAAGTTGTGGCCGGCTTTTGGGGGAGAGCAAGGCACAGGGGATTGAGAGGCATAAAGGAGGAGCGCTTTGCAGGCGAAGCCGCCTAATAAAGGTTGGGGGTCAATTGGGCCAGGCAGGCCCGGCCCGGGCTAACCCGGGCACGGCCAAACCCGGACCAGGTTCGAGTTTCTAGCAGGCCGGCCCGGTCCGCCAGTTCTCCGGCCAGGTGGGCCGTGCCAAGCCGTGCGCGGGCCTGGGCGTGCGTGGCACTGCCCACTGGGCCGGCCCGGCCTGGATTCCCATCAGCTCTTAGAGCTATTGGGCTCTTGGCCGGGCCGACACCGGCCCAGCACAACCCGGTCAAGAGCCCAACGGCTCTAAGAATAGTTAGGGGGGCTTTTTGCAAAAAAAAAAAAAAAAAAAAACCCGCCTACACACCCAAACAGCTATTATAGCCGTTGGAGGTGGGGGGTTGCAAATACCCCCTTAACGGGTATATGTTGGTTTTTTTTGTGTTTTTTGCAAAATAAAAATTGGAAAAAATACTTTCTCCACCTCTATAAATACTTGGACTTTCCTACTTCATTGCACACAACAAAAACAACTTCTCTTCATCTTCCTCAAACTCTATAAGTTCTCTATTCTCTCTACAAGCTTCCTCAAGGTATCTCTATAAGCTCTTCAGCTCTCAAGCCTCAAGTCTTCAAGCTCTACAAGCTCTCTCTACCTCTCTCAGCTCTATAAAATCTTTTTCTATAAGCTCTTCAATCCGGCATAATATTCTATAAAAAAAATGTATGAAAATTCTAATTAAGCTGGATCTAGCCAACCTTCTGGTTTTAGAATTCGTGATAATTTTAGTATCTGTAATGATACTTGGGACGCTAAAAATTGCCACTAGTCGACACTCCACAACTTCCATGTACACAACTTACACCATGCACATATTTTAATGCTTCTTCTGATGTACCTAGCACTGTTCTTCATATACCAATTAGTTTCCCCGAGGTATCAACTACCTCCACAACTCTTAGGTCTAGAGTTTGGAAATATTTTGATAAATTAACTGTTAATGGAGTTAGGAGGGCTCAATACAAGTTGTGCCCAGATATTTCATATTCTTTTCTCAAAATGCAGGAACTGGTCCACTTGCCCGACATATTAAGAGCAAACACTCCTAACACCAACCAGGACAAACCCAAATTAGCACTTTGAGTGGCACTTTAGGCACTTTTAGTTATAATCGTACAACAGGTAAAACAAATTTAGCGAAATTTTTTATTCAGTCTGAACAGCCTTTTAGTATGGCTGAAGACGATGCATTTACAGATTATATTAGAACCACTCATAATCCTGAGTATGAGCTGCTCAGTAGGAACACTATAAGATCAGAAATGTTTAAAGTATTTGAAAAATAAAAACAAATATTAGTTGAAGTTTTATCATCTTTACTCCATAAAATTGCACTCACTTATAATTGTTGGAAAGCCATTAACGCTACCACTATATTGTTATTACTGCACATTTTATTGATTCTGATTGGGTATTAAATAAAAGAATTATAGGTTTTAAAAAGTTTCCTCATCCTCATAATGCTTTAAATATTATTAAAATTATAATGTGTGTTGCTAGAAAATTTAAAATTGATTTTAAAATTTTACTGTTTTATTTGATAATGCTAGTGAAAATATTGTAGCAGTTGAGATTTTGAAAAATTATTTAAAACCTGTTTTAAATGGAAAATTTTTATATTCGATGCGTTTGTCATATTATTAACTTGTGTGTGCAAGATGGTTTAATAATAATTAATGATTATATTCAAAAATTAAGAGATATTATTATATTTATTAAAAGTAGCGACCCAAGAAGGCAAATCTTCAAACAAGTTTATTCGGGCTTAAGATTACCTGCTAAAAAATTACCTCAAGATGTAAGAACTAGTTGGAACTCACACATAATATGTTGAGTAGAGCAATTCCTTATAAGGAGGCAATAAATAGGTTTATTGTCATAGAATTGCCTAACTGTTTTATTTCCGATGAGGAATGGGAAATTTGTGAGTGAATTTGTGAATTTTAAAAAGATTTGAAAGAATAACAAAATTATTTTCTGGCATTTATTACCCAACGACAAGTATAATATTTTATGAGTTACTGAAATAAGTCAAATATTTTCTAAATGTAGAAATATTGATTCTATAAGAGAGATTATTGCTCCCATAGAGAAAAAAATTTAATAAATATTTTAAAGAATTTTCTTTTATCTTTTATTTTGCTGCAATTATGGATCCTATGATTAAATTTAATAGATGTAAATTTTTTACTTGAAAATTTTTATAAAAGGATGGATTATAAGGATAGTTCTGCTCTAATGTGAGGAGATATTGATTCTTCTATAAATAAGTTATATGATTTTTATGAAACTACTTACGGAAATAAACAATTTTCTTCAACTCAAAATTCTTCAACCTCTACTAGTAGAGTTCATTATTTTCTGATCTTTTACCAGCTTCCCAAAAATCTAGAATTTCTGACTCTCTAAATGAACTTCATTATTAGATACAACGTGCAGCGACTCCTGAGATTGATCAAGACTCAGGATTTGAAATTTTTGATATTTTGACATGGTGAAAAGCACAGGCATCAACTTATCCTATACTTTCCATCATGGAGCGTGATTTACTAACTCCTCCGGCATCTACAGTTACTTCGAAGTCTGCTTTTAGTACAGGTGGTCGAGTGCTGACTGATACGAGGAACTGTCTGGCATCATATGCGATCGAGATGACAATATGCCTGAAGGATTGGCTGGATGCGGAAAAGAGAAGTCAAAATAAAACAATTACGATCTCATCAAAGAATCTCCAGATGACTCCCAATAAGATGAATGAAGACTTGAATTTTTTTTATTTATGATTGATAAAATGTATGAAAAATGAAGACTTGTACTTTTTTACGTATTAATGATAAATTTGAAAAAAAATTGATTTATACTTCAATTGTATTTGTACCAATTATCTATTTTATTGGATCATTAATAAAAATATATATTTTCATTTCACGCCTTATAATATTTTTGGTATTTTTATCACAACTTGAATAAGTAATTTTTGGGAACTTTTAAGATTTTTTTTAAGATTTTTTAAATTTTTAAAGTTTTTTTAAGGTTTTTATCTTTTTTATTTTTTAATTGTCGGGTCGGCTCGAGTCTGGCCGTGAGCAGAGCAGGGGGCTGTTGCCCCCTCCTTTCTCTCTCTTTGCTCTCTCTCTCTCCCCCTCTCCATATTCTTTATTTCTCTCTCTTGTTCCTCTATCTCCTCTCTCATAATCCCTTCTATCTTTAAATATAATAATATATTTTATAAATTAGTGGCATGTACTCGTGCTTTGGGATTCATTGATTTGAGACATTTTTTGGAGATTCTTTCGGCGAGTATCCTCGCTTTGTATTGTGTTTTCCCGCTTCGTCAGGTTGATATCTATTTTTGGGGAATTTATGTATTTTATTTCCCCATTATATTTGTATTTCTGTATCGTGCCTGTATTGTTTATGGCCGAGTGCCTAGGATTATAAGTATTATATTCTGTGATAATGTTTGTACTAGGGTAGTTTACTTCCTGCATATATACACTGTCTGCGATGTTGTCTATTACTACTTTATTATATGCGTGTGTTCGACACTAACACTCCTGGAGGTACTATACTCAGCCTTCGAGCTGTGTTCAGCCTTCGAGCTTTCTATACCCCACCTTCGGGTTGCGTTCAGCCTCCGCGCTCTCGTGCTTTACCTGGTAGGCGAGTCTAATGCATAATACTTTTTTGCTAACTCTGTCTGAGCGTAATTACACCATTTGCACAGCTTCGTATGGGTGATGCAGAGCGGATTACTGCCACCAGAACCCCGTGCTAGCTTCGCCTCGAGCAGTAACCACGCTGAGCGTGATGGCCTTTAGTGTTGTACGCTAGCCTTACTCCAGCTTGTCTACCTTCGCTTGATTGATTGCTTAGCCATTACTGTCAGCTACGTTTTGTATCATATTTATATGCGTGATTGGTACTAATATCTCTGCAGGTACTTACTTGGCCTTCCAGCCCTTCAACTCTTTAGGCTTTCACCCACTTCCTCGAAAGAGGGCGGGCGTTAGGCCCTCTGGGTCTCTCAGCTACGATCGGTAGGCAGACCTAGCGCTCAGCGCTTTACTGCTAACTCTGTTTGAGCGTAATTATGCCGTGTGCGCGGCTTCATCACGTGCGATAATATAGCGTTCATACGCTCGCTTCGTCGTGTGCGTTTAGATGTGCCGCGAGCGGTAACGCTGTACGCTAGTTTTGCTCCAGCACTACTTAGCTCCGCTTGGATGTTCGCTTGCTTACTTGCTCGCTGGCCTCCTTGATGATTTAACTATTATTCTTCTTGATGGTTGTTAAGAGTTTGAAACTTTTACTTATACTATTTTTCAAGACTGTATTATTTTTAGTATTTGTACTGATATCCTGTATCGGTACCGTTTTCTGTATTTGTACTGATCTCCTGTATTGGTACTGTTTTACTGTATTTGTATCGATCTCCGGTATCGGTACTGTTTTCCTTTATTATGATAGTCAATATTGACATGTACTATGCTTGTTACTTGACGTGCTATCACTTGCTATGTTGACCACTTGACATGCTGCTACTTGACACCTGCCCCTATTATGATATCACTTATCACATGCGACCTGTCATGTTAACATTTGACCTGTGATTATCACATTTACGAAAATCATGTACCTGTTATCTTGTATTATACACAATGACTTATATCTATAGTACTTATGTACTCCTGAACCTCCTGAACCTGTCCTGCTATTCCCTAAATTGATAATTATATAATAAA